>VZRI01014011.1:26737-158809 GCA_013397515.1 Upupa epops | reverse complement strand
ATGAAGGAGCGTTGCGTCCGGGGCTGCCGGGACACCGCGGGGCACCATGAGAGCGGGCCACGAGCGGAGCCAGGAGTGCCTCCCGCCAAAGAAGCGGGAACTTCCCGCTGCCAGCACCGGCAACGAGGCGGGGCGGGCGGGGGGTACCCAGGCCTCGGGTGAGGGCCCCGAGTGGGCCCGGACTGCTGGGCCGGGCACCGTGGCCCTACGTTATGGCTCTGGTGAGGCTGCAGAAGCGGTGGCAGGGCTTACAGTGGACCAGTATGGAATGCTCTACAAAGTAGCCGTGCCCCCTACCACCTTCTCACCCACTGCTCTGCACCCAGTGGTGAATGTGAGCCCCCTGCCCCCCGCCTTCAACGTCACATCACCAATAATCCAGCATCCGGGGTTGCCCTACCCTCCCATCCACTATGCGCAGATCCCTCAAACGTCCCTACAGTTCATCGGTTCGCATTACACAGTGCCCTATGCTGTCCCTCCAGGTTTCTTGCCTGGTCCTCTGTTGTCTCCTTCCACCAACCTCACCACCTCTCACATCCCCCACTTTGTGCCATACGCCTCTTTCTTCACGGAAGAAGCTGCTCCTTCCTCCCAGACTACCTCTCCTACCCACACATTCAACAAATCTGCTTCTGCAGCCTCTCATGGCCAGATGCAGCACCATGCTGGGACCCAGCCGTTAGACACTGCGCCAGCTAGAATTCCTGTTTATTATCAGATGTCCCGCCTCCCACCGGGGTATTCTGCGTATGAGACACCTACGGCAGGTGGAGGCCCGGAGTCTCCTCAGCGAGATAGTCAGCTGAGTTCAGAGGTAGCTGCTGCCAATGGTGGACAGAGACACCTGGAGCATAGTGTGCTGAGGAGGACCAGCGAGGCTACAGACTCTGCCAGCGGTAAAGCTGAAGACTGTCTGCCAGGTGCTGCGGTGGGGCGTGTGGTTGATGGACAGTTACTTTCAGGTTACCAGACGCTGGGAACAGAAGTCTCTCTGTCAGCTCACAGAAGCACCCCAGACACTGATCTGGAGGTTCAGCGGGTGGTGGGGGTGTTGGCATCTCAGGATTATCCTATTCTGGCAGCCCAGAGGAAAGATAACCCAAGCCCTTTAAACCTTTGCCATGCTATCCCTGATCAGCAGGGGGAGGCAAAGGACACGCTGAGGAACACGGTGGAAGGGGCTGCTGTTGAGAAAAGCCAGTCCACGAGTCCCTGTGTCGCGTCCCCTGAAGAGCCAGTTAGGCAAAGACAGTTAACCAAAGGAATGGTGATGGCCAACGGCAAGCCGGTCCTGCTTCCCACGGGATCCGAGCCTATTGGGTCTTTCACTGCAGAAACCCCGGTGAGGCAGAGCCCAGATGCACAGGCTCAAGGAAGTGTACTCGAAAAGGACCTGGCCCAGCCACAGCCTCCCAGCTCTTCACGCTTGCCCTCTCACTTTATGAAAGGAGCCATCATCCAGCTGGCTACCGGAGAGCTGAAGCGGGTGGAGGACCTGCAGACTCAAGACTTTGTTCGCAGTGCAGAGGTGAGCGGGGGCCTGAAGATCGACTCCAGCACTGTTGTGGATATTCAGGAAAGCCAGTGGCCTGGACTTGTTACACTGCATTTTGTGGTTGGGGAGCAACAAAGTAAAGTGAGCATTGATGTGCCCCCAGAGCATCCCTTCTTTGTGTATGGCCAGGGCTGGTCCTCCTGTAGCCCAGGGCGGACTGCTCAGCTGTTTGCATTACCCTGTCACAGGCTGCAAGTGGGTGATGTCTGCATATCAATCAGTTTACAGAGCATGAATGGCAACTCTGCTTCTCAGGCTAGCTACCCTCCCACAGATCAGTTGATACCTACCAGGGAGAGATGTGAAAGATCAGCTCAGGGGTCCAGAGAACCGTTTGACAGAGCTGCTGAAAGGAAGAGCCACACAGATAGGGACAGCACAGTCCAGAGCTCTCCTGCAGAGTCCTCTCGGCTCGAGACTGGCAGTCAGCACAGCTGGACAGCCCCAGGCTTCCAAAGATACAGCATCCAGGCAGAGGAGCCTCGGCCTTCTCTGCTCCGTCCCTCATTCATTTCCCAGGAGGTCAAGCTGTCTATTGAAGGGCGTTCTAATGCAGGGAAGTGATCCCCTTGAACTTCGAGCTAGGGCATCCCCTGTGGGTGAGCCTCACCATCAGGTGGGCAAATTGCACAGACTGTGATAGGTTCACCAGCAAGGCTGCTTTCTGCCCTGCTGGACTGGGTTTATTCCAGTTCAGTGGCTGACCAGTTCCTCTTGGGGAGTCAAGAGGGCTCCAGCACCTCAGGGAGCAGCAATAGGCCAGCTGGGGTAGAGAACCGGGACGTGCTTGTGAGCTCATGGTGAGAGCATTCCAGAGGTCAGGCTTGAGCTTTCTCACACCTCCCTGAGTAACCAATTCCCTGCAGGGCAGGGTCTAAGCATTCAGGATAGGTGAGTAGATGAGGGCAGGCATGGCTTAAGGTAGCAGATAAAATTGCTGAAGATTTTATTCCTTTTTTGAGATGGGTCCCCACTGGAGTTTAGGGACCTCCCAGTATCCCTTTTCTTCACACATGCACTTTAAAAGGACCGTTCACCAATGGAGCTCCTGAGGGCAGGTTGGAGATGCTTCTCTGGTGGTTCTGTTTAATGTCTCTTCCACTGAATCCAACTGCTCTTTCTTCTTGCAAAGAATGTACAGATTTGAATGAATCACAGAAATTCAAGAGGAAGGACCAAAAATGCGTGGGTGTAGGTGAATAGGGAACTTGAGCACTTGGGATGGGGCACAAGTTGGGATGGGAGACATCAGCTTCCTGTTATACATTTAATTATTTGCCACCAAATTAAATCTTTCTTCCCGTGCTAATAACCTCTTAAAAGATCTCTTGCAGAGGCTAAGCCTATGGATGAATAGGGTTAGGGTTTATTGTTTGGCTGGGTTTCTGGGTTTGGTAGGCCTTTTGGTTTTTTTAAAAGCTGGTGTGAAATACATTCAGCATTCTCTAGGGAAGGATAGGCATGCATCCTTTTTCTGTAAGAAAATCATTAGTATTTTGTAATTAAATCAGAGAAAAACTTACCCAGATGGCTAATTCTTCCCTGCAGGCAGTTTCCCGAATAAGCTCTAGACAAGAGACGAGTGTTAGTATATGTGCCAGCAAGGTGCAGAGTTTATGCCAAGTACCATTCTGTGATTACTGTAGGGATTCAAATGACCACAGCATCGTGGGGTGGTTTTGTGTTTTTCCAGTGCTTTGCTTTGGAGTTCCTCTGTGGAATGCCAAAGCAAAATCAAGAACAGTCTTTTTCACAGTGAGATTTAATACGGACATATATTGATACCTCATTATGTTAATAGCACTCCATTCAAGTGAAGGCTTCTGTAGTTACACTAATTTGCTCCAATGGTGCATTATGACACCAGCTCTAACTGCTTAGCTAGGACAAAAAATAGTCACTATGATGTCAAGGATAGAAGTCTTGGCTGACTTCACTTTGGTTAAGTATTCCTTGTATTATGATGCCCATCTCTGTGCTTGGACCAGGCTTTTGAGGGTTTGTTTTCAATGTGCAGGTCGCTAATAGAGTCCTGATGCTGCTCCCAGTGTTCAGCTGTACCATTTCTCACTTTTCTCACCTTCCTGAAGTCGTCTGTCATGCATGTCTAACTGCTAGCGCACCACTTCTCTCCCGGCTTGGCCTGTGCATCAGCACCTTGGTGTCACCGTGCTTCGGTTAGCTTGTGTCGGTGGTATCTCAGGGCAGTTCTGCATGTTCTCTAGGAATGTGTCCTGTACTTGGCTTTGGTTGGCTGTGTGGCTGTGTGGCAGGGGTGCTCTGCCTAGGTAATAGGCAAATTAGAGAGTCTCAGAATGTCCCTTCCATCCAGGTCACCATTTCCAGTTTCCTAGCACATTGCTAAGCTGTCTTTGTTGCCTTTGAAATGCCTGTGCCAGGACAGTGTCTCTTCAGGCCTTAGGTGAGATATGCACTACTCATGCCTTCAGTGTTTGTGCCTCATGAGGTGTTCTCCAGAATGGGGGTGCTGTCTGTATCACAGGTAGCTTCTCCCAGACACACTGCTTCCAGTCTCATCCACTGCATTTGAAATGTGTGAAGCCGTGGTGACGCGGTCATGTGAAGATTCTGCCTCCTCAGATGCCATCAGCAACTATGAGAGTGATCCTGTTTCCATGGCACCGTTTGTCAGGGAGATGTACTGCCCGGGCCCGGGTGCCTGGCCTCCCACCTGTGTTTCGTAGTTGCTGTTCATTGGAGCCTCCTACACAAAGACCTCAATTAACATTGGTTAGTATTTAATGCTCAGGATATCCAGGCTGTCTGTGTCTAAAGGTAGAGGGACCCGGGCTCTCTGGCCTGTTCTTTGTATAGTGCATGCAGAGGAATGCAGAGCTGTAGCAGGCGGCGAAGAAAGGGAGTGTGCGTACGTATGGCGAGTGAATGTTGCGAGCTGGTTGCACCGTCTGAGCAGCTAAAGGATGTGAAGTATCTCATGCACATCCTTGAACAGAGGAGTGTCTTTTTCAGAGGGCCTGGAGAGCCTGTGCTGTCTCCTGTGTTACTGTAATTACTGGTTTAAGAGCTCAGCCACGTGGACACTGGTCCGAAAGGGCATATGCTGGTACATGAGGCTGAGTGCTGTGTGGCTGAAATAGCTTTGTACTGTGAGCAGCTACAGGGCTGTGACAGCGCTCATCCTGGTGTTTGGCCACTGGCCTGGACCCGTGTTGAGTGCAGTCCTGAGCTTTGTGGAATATTCCAGGCTGAGTTTGTCCTTGATGACTCCCTGTCAGGCCCACTCCTGTGCACGTATCAGCAGCCAGCTTCTCTGTGGAAGCAGCAGAGTGGGGCACGTTTCACGATGGTGCATTGGGACGAAGTATCTGGACATCTATCTGCCGACCCCATAGGCAGAGGGCAAGAGTGGGCTACTGGCCCTTTAGCCCAGCCTAGGAGCCCTTGTAATTACTGGAATTTGCCCTTACTGGGTAGTTGTGGTGCTCATCACTGGTGGTGGTGGCGCTGAGCGTTGAGGCCCTCCTGAGGTAGGGATTGTGAGACAGGCTTTGCTGTAGCGAGAAAGGTTCTGAACAAGCCCAAGGAGGAGGCTTTGATTTGCTGGGTTTACGGGGAAAGGAGGAGATGAAGGCAGGAAAATGTTGTGGAATTATGAATGATTTTCTGGGCTTTCCTGCTGGCAGAGATGTGTCAGGCTTCTCAGAAGTACCATTTTCATGCTGCTGTTGCAAAGGGGAGGAGCTGTGGCCTGCCCTACCTGGAGGAGGAGGAGGTGCCCCAGGTTTGGTCTTACCCAGCTCATGCTGTGTGTCAAGAACCTGTAGGAAGCAGTGATGGGCGCCTGTAGTCATCTGCCCCCGTCTCTTGCAGCGTTCCTCACGTCAGTGGCCCCGCAGCAGCCAGGCCTGTTTCTGGGCTGTGTGTACACTGTTGCTTCAGGAACACAAGACTTGCTCCAAGTGACAAGCGCTTATCACTACCAGACTATGCAGAGGAAGCTCCGTCTGGAAGGCAGGAGAGTTGCAGAGGCCCGTCTGCCTCCCGTTTCCAGCAGGTGCGCAAGCATAATGCACTTTGACATTAAGTGTCCCATGCCCCTGTCCCCTCACACACTTGAAGTCACTTTCCCCTGTAGAGAACTAACAATCCTTGTCACTCGAAAAGCATTGTAAAAGAAACTACAGCAGCTTGAGTAGCCCAATGCTTGTTCCTGCCCGCAGCAGTACATGTGCCTTTCCCTAGCATCACTCACAATGCTCTTTGTCTTTCAGGCTGTTCTAGGGCCTGAAACTTTGCAGAAGCTGCTCAGATGGCTGCCAATGCACGTTCTGTACAGAGTTTGGCCCAGGGTGTGCTCCCTTATGGGGGAAATGTGGCTTAGAACGCTGATGGTCTTCACATCTGTCCAGAGGACAGGACTTGCCCCTAACGTCCTTCCAGGCTGCCACCACCTACCTACGAACGTGCCCACGCACATTCCCCTTGTTTTCTGCTTTTGTGGCACCTTAGCACCAGAGGAGGGTCTGCCCATGCAAAGCAGAGGGACAGGCATGTTGCACCGGAATGCTGGGCTGTCCTGAGGCAAGGAGGTCTTTGTAGATAAGTGCTGATCCCTCAACTATAACCACAAATATGTAATGGCTGTATTAACATGTAACTGACCGCATTGTATCTAAAGCCTTAGAACTAGTCAGGTGCTCCCCTCCAACCTTGTTCCTGCCCCGTCCTCTTACCTGATCTTTAACAAAGCATTAATAATTCTAAGGATAATCTCTATTTTGTTGTGCTTTTTTTGTAACTGTTTTAAATAAATCAATTTGTACTGTATATTTGTACTTTTGGTGAGATCCTTTTTCCTGTTTTACCATTTTAAGTCTGTACTTGGCTACACACAGATTGTATTTTTATTGTTAATGCTCTTATGAATATTGCATTTAACTCGTTGACTCTGTAAACACAGTATATATCTATATATATCTATATATATCTATAAACCAACAGCTTTTCCTTTGGTGTTTGAGACTTTTTGCTTGTCTGTAGCATCAGTGGTTGCTCGGTTGTACAGAGAGGGATCTGGAGACACGTGACAAAGGCAAGGTGAAGGCTGTCTGGCAGAGGGATTAGAAACCGTAATTCTGTGTTCAAACACTTTCACTTTTACATGCTCTTTCTTGAACCCCTCAGAATAAGGATTAGGCACCAGCAATGCCACAGGGAAACTTCTGGCCACAGGTCGTGGGGTTAGGCTGCAACTCTGCTGGCCCGAACATGTAAGACACAGCAAATAATGCCAGAAGCAAACACGGCCTGAGTGTGAAAATGGTCAGAGGTAGCCAAAAACCGAGGCATTGGCTCCAAGGGCAAATGAGAGCACAGAACCAAACAGATCCTGGTGCCTTTTCCCAAGCAAGAGGGGCTGTATCCTGATGTCAGCCCTGTGTCAGGAATGAGGTGTTAGAACAGTTTCTATGAGCGAGGTGTTACAATGGCTTGTGGAGGAAACCGCAGCCTTGAAAACACCTCTGTGCTTTCTGTAGTGGGTCCACAAAGCTGCCTGTAGGGTTAGTTCAGTACAAAGCAAATGCAGCGTGGCGCACTGAGAAGGCAACTGTTGTAAGCATCGACTAGAGCTTTAGGAGACTTCAATCTCAACTTTTTCAAACTGCAGAGAGGGGAAGTCAGGTTTCTAAGTAGGCTGTGAGAGGTTTTGTTTCTTGGTTTAACTTTACTCTTCTGATATCACATAGGAGTCTTGCTGTGCCTATTTCTGACTTAGAGCAGGGAAGAAGCCACTGGAGAGAAAGCACTCTCTCCCAGTACATTCAGAGCACACTGTGACTATGCTAGAAACATTAATGGGAAACACTATGGAAGCAGTAGAGGTCTTCAGGCTACAAAACATGGATGTGTGTCACACCAGTTTGATGGCTAATGCTTAGAAACCACAAAGCTGCAGCACGTGTTTACAGATGCTCATTCTGAAAGAAATGAAATAATGGAGTGCGCCACTCTTTTTCTGCCTTCCCCTTGAGTCCTGCTGTGCTCCTGGTTTGCAGTTTTTTGTAGTTTAATGATGCCAAGGTTTCATTCCCATAAATGCACAGATTCAGGATGATTTCTATTAGCAGTAGGAATCTTTTCATAGAGGTACAGTCTAAGATCACATTTCGCCCTGGCTACTTCTTCAATGAACTAAAGAAGGCTTAAAATTTCCTGCCCTCTGGCAGGGGCTTCCAGACTCTACATTTCTGAAACTCCCCACCCTTTTTCCACATTATTCTCATCAGTTTTGCTGACAAGTGCAGAAGCAAAAGCAAATTTCTTCTGACTACACAGTTCTGTTTACTCTCAGAGACCTCCTGGCCCCACAGTGTGATTTGCAGTGACCATGTGAAGTGACCACATTTGCAGGGAACCACTGAGAAGAGCCTGGCTGCGTCTTATTTATGCTCTTACCTCCAGTATTTACACAAATTAGTAAGACTCCTCCCTCAGGCCTTCTTTAAGCTGACCGGTCCCAGCTCACTCAGCCTTTCCTCACAGAAGCTCCAGTCCCTTCACTACGTGGGGGCTCTTTGCTGGATGCTCTTCAGCACGTCTGTTGCACAGGGAAGCCCAGAACTGGACACTGAACTGCATGTGTGGCAGCACCAGTGCTGAATAAATGGGAAAGAAATCCACACGTTACTAGAGAACTGGCCTATCCTTACTGTTTACCTTTTGATCAACTTTCACTTGCAAACCTGAGACGCTGTTCAAGTGAAAATTCACTTGTGAGTGAACCAGTGAACTTGGCTGCTGTTTGCTTACCTCAGTCAGCCTTCTTGTTAATGTTTATGTGAGGTAACTCAGAACAGAAACTCAGTTTCCTTAAAGTTTTTCCACCGATGCTACTGCCAGTAAGCACACAGTGATAGTGTTAAAAGAACGGGTCATTTACAGGGAGACAAACAACACCCTCCTCTGTTTCCTTTTTATAGGCTCTAGCTGTAAGGCATTTGCTTCTGGAGGAGTTGTGGATATCACTGTCCTCATTTAATTCATGCTGCAATAAACTATATCCCTTTCACCTGCAGCAGAACTGCAGCAGCCCAAATCCATGTAGGGGAAAGGATCCAAACACCAGGATGAAGCATAAAAGGCAAAAAAGGGAGCTAAAGAAGCATGAACATTAATTTATTTTCCCCTGATTGCAGCCTGTGACTTGGGCTCAGAGCAGACTGTACCCTTGCAGTCTGCTCCCACCACTGCTGCTCTGGCAGACACCTCTCAGCACACTGTTCTCCCCACTATGTTTGGGAGAAAATCGGAACCATCTGTCAGAAGAGTCAGCCAGATGCCCACAGCAGCCTCCTGAATGTGGAGGCCTGCCCACACATCTGTGGCAGCTGCCACAGAGGTGACACGGCCTGTGGTTGTGGCTTAATGTAGCGCACTGTTGCTCTGCTCCTCGTAGGTCATTTTGCCTAGCAGCTGGTTTTCCAGCTCCACATTGCTCACTGGCAGCTGGAAAAAGTTCATTTCAGCTGCCAAAGCAGCCATGGCAGAAGGATCCTGGCCAAACTGTGCCCGAAGCATCATGTCCATTTTCTCCAGGCGCCTCTTGAGTCTCTTGGCCTCACGCTCCCGAATGAGCCGGGCTTGTCGTTTCTCTGGAGTCTCATTTGCACGTTTCAGTCGCATGGCTTCCCGGTCTCTCTGCAGCCGCCGTGCCCGCTGCTCATCTGTTTCTTGCATGCGCTGCAGGCGCTTAGCTTCTCGGTCCCGCATACGCCTCACTTCCCGTTCCTCAGGTGTCTCGTTGTCCCGACGGCTTTTCTTGGCTGTGCGTTCCCGCTCCAGGCGCTGCAGCCGCACTTCCAAGGGCTCGTTCTGCCGACGTAGTGCCCACTTTCGCATGCCAGGTGTCTGTGCCTCGAGCAGCTTACGATAAGCAGCACAGTTGTTGCACACTAGGAGGATGCCTGCAGGATACACGGGAGTGTGAAAAGCAGTGTTTTTCCCCTCAGCACTGGAGGGGCCCTCGTTCTGTGGTGCTGACAGGCAATCTGCACTGAGCACCTCTGGCAGCTTCTCACTGGAACACAGAAAGAGCAGAGAGTCAGACACTTGGTGCTGAGCAAAACTTCCCCATTTCAGACGGCCTGGGGGCTGTAATCAGCAGTGCCCCCACTACAGCCCTTGACAGAGGCTCTGCTAAACCATTCTTGCCCACAGACATGTCTGAATCCTCTGGAATGAAGCAGACATGTATACCTGAGTAGAAGTGGATTAGACCACAGCACAGTTGGAAGAGCACAGGAATCAGACAGCAAGCTGCTCTTCCCCACTAACACTGCACTTCTCCTTTCAGCCCTATTCCACTGGTCAGCAGATAATCTCCCACCAGACAGGACACATCAAAGACCATTTTGATTTCAGCCTACAGCCCTGCTCTGGAAATACTGAGCTCATCTGGGCAGTACAGACTGGATCTGAAGTACTGCTGGGTAAGGGAAGCAACTGGTTGTTCTCCAGTGTCTGGAGACTCCTGTACTTTCTGCAGAGTTCTCACTCTTCACAGAGCTAAGGAACATCTGTTTTAGCAGCACAGCCTACACAGGTCTTAGCAGGTGATACAGAGCTGCAGACAGGAAGGGACCAAAGGAATCTCACTTAGTGAGGGCATTCACAACTCTCGTTAAGAGCTTTAGTGGGTCCAGAGCCATGACTTCTGTGTCATTTAAGGTAACCCACCTAATCTTTCATGTGGGTACCCCAGCCCACTCACCAGCCAGGGTGACCCTGACCTGTTGAAGGTGGCATGGCTGGTGAAGCGTGCTCCACACACAGCACAGTTTGACAGTTGGTCCTCTGAGTGGATGAGGAGATGTCGCCCAAGGGATCCTGGTGAGCTGAGGGCTCTGCCACATACAGGACACATGTAGCTCTTGGCACTCACCACAGCGGCTGTGTGCTGCAAAACAACCACTGCCTTGTTAGTTACAAATCACCTGGCTCCCTGCCTACCCTGCCTACCCTGAAGCAAGCTCTGCAGTTACAGCAAACCATTTCATCCAGCATCCTGGAACAGGAATGCTTTGCCACTAAACCCCAATGCATTTGGGGTGTCACAGGTCCAACAGTCGGGGAACCCTTTCTACAGCTCCACTGCAGTGCAAGAGAAACAACGAAGGCCAAAATATTTAGATCATAAGACCTGACCTTTGTTTTCACAAAATTATCTGAGAAGCTGCTGTTGTTGGACAAAATATGACTGGACTAACAGGCAGGATGCTGGTGAGGAAGCACTTAGAGGGAGAGAGCTGGTACAGGGAAGGGGCCACTTTTACAGACTGATGTGTGGTAAGGAGAGCACCGACAACAAAATCCACGGTGGTGAGATTCCTGCAGTGCTGGAATCATTTCAGAGGAAGAATGGCTATTGACAGCGGCAGGAACTGTGATAAAGGCACAAAATAAAGAAAGGAGTGATAAGCATGAGGGTTTCTTATCTCACTCAAAGAAGTAACAATTGCTATCTTCAATTGGAATGAAATGCTTGATTTCAGCCTGCAAGTGCCTGCAGAGTCTTCCTTGGAATGGAGTTGTTTTCCAGATCTGCAAACCATTGCCTTGCTGATTCTTTCTCCAGGATACCCTCCGGGCAGTTTACAGCTGTAAATTTCAGCCACTGGCTAGAAACTCAGTTCTGTGACTGCAAAGACCCAAACAAAGCCACGCTACGGATCTGGGGCTCGAGGCCAGAGAAATCCCATGGTTTAGAGCAATCCCCTACCTGGTATACATGAGCAATGAGCTGCTCTCTGCTTCCACACTCCAGCTGGCAGAGGGGGCACTGGGACAGTCCCAGTATAGGATCAGCGTTCAAACTCTTGGGCACCTACAGTGTGAAAAGCCACTTTGATGTAAGGCACACAGATTCCCAGTCACCCCACCCTCCCTTAAGTCTTGTCAACTCCGCAGGCAGGCCATGACCAAATCTGATACTGGGCACCCGCACTGCTGGGGCTGGTTCATGTTCTTGCATTCTGAAATTTTCTTTATGCAGCCTCTCACCAAAACTCTGGCTGTCTTGGGGAGAAAGGGCAGAGGCCTACTGGCACAGGTCCCAGGGCAGGTACAACCTGCTTCTGTAGCAGAAGAGGAAGGACATCAGCCAGAGAAAACACCAGAAGCGAAGGAAAGGAGACACTGTGCGTAATCATCCTGGCCAGCCAGGAAAATGGCAGATAGCTCCTGCTATTTCCTGTCCTGACAGCCCAAGAACTCTTCGTACCCTCTCTTCCTGCCTGAAGACATCCTTTGGACGAATTAGGATGGAAAAAAAAGGTGTGAAACCATGGCAGAGAGAGGAGGTGTTTACATGGTACCTTCTTTCTCTGGCAGTATAAGGTGAGTGCAGAGCCAGTACACACTTGCCTCATTTTCTCTTGTTGGAGGAGTTCCAGCTACAGGTTGTTCTGAATTCTCCAATTCTTTCTTCACTTTCACTGTTGAGCCATCTTCCTCAGATGTATGGGAAGAGACTTCATCCTGGGTGGTTTCCTCCTCATCACTGCTACCTGGAACATACAGAACAATTATTCCAACGTCAAGGCCTCAGCTGTCCTGCCAGTATCACCTGGCACCTCCACCCACACCCTCTAACCAGGGGAGGCCATTTAAACACAAGCTGGAGCACTTCAGTGCATGAAATGTTCTATGGAGTACCTGGGACTGGCCCATTGCCCTGACTTGCTTGACAACCACTGGACCATCAACTGGTTGCCCCCCTGCTCTGTTAAGTTGGGACTCATTGCAGTCATGAGGGCATTGCCCCTCTGTGTTGTAGTGGTCCATGTCTCTGGACTTAACTTCCCTTAGGGATCAGCCCTGCTCTTGCTGTTTGCTGAAAAAGTCCTGCACAGGAGCCAAGGGCTAACACAGAGGAGAAGATGGCTAAGAAACCTCAGAGGACCCCACGAACGATGCAGCACGTAGCCTCACCCCTTGTCAGTGCTCCCAGTCCACTACCTTGCCATTACTGGAAGGGGCAGAACTCACTGCTACTGGAGTCAGGGTCTTGCAGTGGATGAATGGCTGGCCGTTGGTCCCCAAGAGCTCCAGGAAAGCTGCTTTTCATCATGGCTTGTCGGGCTTGCTCCTCCAGCCCTGCAAAGACTTGCTCCCCTGGCAGCCACAAGGACAAAGAGTCAGAACGGTGCTGTTCCATTGCTTTCACCACTGAGACTTGCCAAAAGCACAACAGACAGGGGGCTGCTCACCTGCTCCATGCAGAACCTCTGGTCACATCTCAGACCACATTAAGGAACCTCTCTGCTTGCCAACCCTGCAATACCAGCCTCTAGTACCTGCTGATGCAAGCCCAGTCTCACCAGGGGATGTGCCCAGCATCAGACCGTTCTCTGCATCTTCTTTACATGCCACTCCAGCCACAAAAAGCCCTGAGAGAGCCCATTTATCTGCCGTACGTAGGTAGCCAGCTGGCTTTCTCTGCTACTAAGCTATCTGCCAACAGAGCTACAGCAGAGCTCTAGGCAGGGAAAGCCGCTTGGGGAATTATCATAGTACCCAGATCCGACACAGGGCTGCATGGTTCTTCTAAGCCATGAAGTCCTATCCCCTGCTCTAACAGGCAACTCGCACAGAAACAGTATCTCCCCGAGTGCCTGGTACCTCATCTGCTCTCCACAGTGATACTCCGATCAGAGGTATTGTTGGCATGCTCCATCACCTCACTCTGTCCCAGGAGAACTGAATGCAAACTGCCCTTCAAGACATCTGTGTTGAAGCTGGTTCTCTGCTTAGACGATAAACAACTTACTTTCCTATCTTACCCTGCCCAAGAATGGCTCTGGCTAAAATGAATTGTAGTAACACTTTCTATGCTCAAACCAGAAATGAAGGGAATGAACCCAGAAAGCTGGTATGCTTGTTCAGGACAGTTTACAGTCCATTCTGTTGAGATGCTGAGCACTAATGCCTCAACTCGATAGCGGATGGCAAGCATGCTGAAAAAATCCAATTAATGGTGCCATTTCTTTAAAAAGCAGCATCAGTTATAGAAGATTTCAAACACTTTCTGAGTTTTCATGGAGATTGTGAGAGTTTCAGTTCCCCACAGAGAATTTCCAAAAGCTTTTTAAGGCAGTTACCATTCAATTTCAGAAATGTGAGCAAGGTTTCTGTTGAGAATCATTAAGAACACCACCCATGGGGGCTGAGGAGAGGTGCTGAAGAGCGCCCCAAGCCTATTTGTCACTGAAGGAAGCAGGTAACGTCATGACTGCTGTTACACACATACATCCATTAGCCATCATTCCAGCACTGAATGCTTTTCATAACCTGGAGTGCTGCTTCTGTGTCTGGACTACAGCCCCACTGTGGTGGAAGTGATACAGACTGTATGAACAGCAGCCACTAAATAATTACAGTGCCTCTCCAAGAAGCTAGATACTCATAAACCACCAGGATAAAAGCTCAGGGACCAAAAAAGCATCGCAAGAGAAAGTATGGAGAAGCAGGGAAACCTACAGAACACAGGACAGAGGTAAAACTATGGTGGGAGCTGTGCTGCTCCTGTCAGTTACAAAACGGAATCCCCAAACACCAGTACATCTGCTGGTGGAAGCAGCTGTGTGCTTGTTTTCTTGTCCCTCTCCACATAGCTTACATTTCCACAGAGCAGCAGCCCAGCCTGTAATGGCAGGTGTGCTCCTGCTCCCATTTAGACTATGCAGACATTCTGCAGACCTTTAAAAGCTGTGGTCTTTAAATGAGGTGACTGAGGAGGCAACTCCTCCCATCGGTAACACCAGCAGCCTTCCCTGCAACATACCCAGAACTGAGTTAGCACTGATACAGCAGAGAACTACCAGCTTACAGCCTGAAATGCAAACTGCTAACAAACCAGTGTCGTTAGCAAACAACACTCTGTGCACTCTTCACCAGACAGTATCTAAATAAAAAGGCTATCTTTAATACATAAGAAGCTGAGTAAGCTAAACTATCTCCAAAAGAACTTAGGGAAGGCTGTCCTGTTCCTCTACTGGTGGACTCAGCCCTACTCTGATGAGGCTTTAATGTTTGTAAGTGCAGGGATAAACTTGGTTTCTGCACAGACAAGCTCACATACAAACAGACCCCACCTCCACCCCACTTTGAAGACACTTGCATTCGTTTGGAAAGGGAGTAAGACAGGCAACAGCACTGAGATTGCTGCTATCAGTAAAGGAGGTAATGCTTCAATAGTAAATTCACAGACTCTTCTCCAGAAGCTTCTTTATTAAATACAACGGGCTGCAGACCGACCACACACCAAAACAAGTCACTGTGTTTCACAGCTAGAGATGTAGGACAAGGAGAGATCACACAAATGCCTCTCCTTTGGGATGAGGCACTTCTCCTCTCCGTAATCTTGTGAGTGGGTGAGATGGCAGGTGAGCAGCTGTGAAGGTGGGGGCAGCCCTGTGGTGCTATGCAACTAGGCAGTTTTGATTGCCTGGATCTGATGGTGTACCAGCTTGGCAGCCAGAAATTATTTCTTTCCTGAGCCCTTCCCTTCTTGAACTGTGTGTATGCAGGAAAACTCTCAGGTGTTCTGGAAAATAAACAGACAAACAAACAACTCCCACCCCAAAATCCACAACACAAAATTGTAAACTACTGCAACATTGCCCTGTCTTCCTGCCTAAACAGAAAGGTCGCTCAGAGATGACCTGCTGTACTCCTTCCTTGTAAATCAATATAATGTAAAGTCCCTGTTCATGTAGTTCTTGTATGTTTTCCTTCCCTGGACCTGAAATCTGCAAGTCTTTCCACCACTGTGAATCTAGTCCACCTGCCCCATGGCTATTCTGGGTTGTCCACACTGCTGAAGTAGTTACTGAAATGAAAAACAACACAATTCAAAGAGTTAACAGCAGCCCACACAGCCCTTGAGGAACCGAGGGGTTTGATGCAAAAAACATTACTGCTCAGTTCTGAATGCCAAGTGCTATTTCTTGCAGGACACTTTCTCTTCCAACTGGGAATGTTACAGACAACAGAATTCAAAGAACACTGAAGAGCATGGACTGTGTGTGTGTCAGAGGGAGAAGGAAGGAAACAGAGGATTAATGGGGTATTTGGGGCAAGATAAATAGAGCCAGGAAGCAGGAATTAATTTGACTAAAAAGCCATTCTCCAGAGTCCTAAAATAAGCATCGCTTGCAAAGGGCAGAAGCAAGAGAGCAGCAGAGAGAGGAAATAAAAGTGCACACTAACACCTGCAGCAGCAGATCTTTGGCAAGCGTAAGAACAGCGAGCAGCCCATCAACGATGGGAGTGACAGTGCAGCAATGGATGGGATGGAGTGCAAGATCCCACAAATTGCACAGATTTTACGCTTTTACGCTTTAGACTCTGGGAGAAAATAAATACCAAATCGAGCCGGTAAGTTATCTCCGCAGATACAGTGAAACTGCATTGTATTTTTCAATTCAGTGCGCAGTGGGCAATGCAGAAAGTGTATTCCAGTACTGCAGTTTCATTTGTTACTAACTACTTTCTCAGGTCTCTGTTTTCATGCACTACGGGGCAAAACAAAATCAAATTGTTAAGAGCCAGTTATGTGCTGCAGCCCCGCCAAAGGGGAACGGGCTAGAATTAAAACTGTAGAAGGGCTGGCCACCATGCACAGTGAGACTTCTGTGGTAACAGTAATTTTTATCATTATGTCTGCATTTTCAATTTCCTTACACATCAACTTTCATTTAAAACTGTTTTGACGTGTAACCGCACAACTCGACAGCCAGTCGCTCTGCATGCCAAACAAAGCAATTCTGTGCAAAGTGAAGACAGCGAATCACATTCTGAGGGCAAGGTTAAATGAGGCCATGCCAAGCCTGGAAAGTAATCCTGGAAAGAGGTGGCACCAAGCAAGCTAGGGAAAGATCTGCAGCTGTCACTTGCCCCGGTCAATCCAAGAAAAGAAGGTAATTCGGAGCTGCCATGCGAAGAAGAGTAAGTAGGCCCCATCCTCACACAGGATTGTCCAGTTAGAGATTCATTGGTATTTATGCAAATCCAGTAAGTGCTTCCCAGCCCCGCAGCCTGCTGAATCAGGCCCCATCTGCAGACAACTGCATAAAAGCTGCATACCTGCTGTCCCTTTATTCCTCTCCTCCCAACCACTCCAGTCCCTGTGAAGAAGTCTTAGTAATATCTTTGCTCTGTCTCAGCCTGACTCCTCATTCTGCTGGCTCACCCAGTTCTTGGAGCTGATGCTCTCTCCGATTATCCTCGTCAGTGCACTGCGTGGCATCATTTTTGGGCCCTCCAGATACTCAGCAGACTAGGTGGACAGCAAAGTCCCAATGATTTGGTCGTGTTCATCACAAGACAGGCAAGATTTTCCATCCCAGGGTGGAGACATCACCATTGACATGTTTCTTGAATTTTTCGGTCTTCTACGTTCTTGTGGTCCTACTTGCTGCTCCTGTTGGCTCCTGTTGAACAGCTGCTCTGTAGCAATGTACTGCACGTCAAGAAGGTGAACAGGTCCCAGAATTCCTCTCCATGGCATACCAGATGCCACAACCTCAACCTCATGCCCGCTGGCAGCATGTTTGTCAGATAGCGTTCCCTGAGACCAAAACTGGAGATACAATCACTTGTATTGCAGATAAGAAACCGATGGTCACTGTGAAAATAGGGCACAACTGAACTCTGTAATACATATAGTTTTGTATATAATAGTACAAGCTTCTGAAGAACACAACCCTTATGCAGCAGAGCACGGGAAAATGGCCCACCTAAACACCATGAACACTATCTGCACCAGTAGGGCTGCTGTACCCCTTGATTTCTCTACGTGAGACTATGACTCCACCCCAGGGAGAGAGCCTAAGTGCATGCGTGTTTTGTATGTCTGACGTAAACAGCAGCAGAAATGTCTGGGCACTCTCAGAAGCAAACGTGTGGGTACAAGATGCATCACTAGCATTATAGGACAAAACAAAGGACATAACGGATTTATCCAAGAAAGATAATTCCAAGTCATTAACCAAGTAGTTCACCAAGTGAATCAAAGCCATACTCTGCAGAGAGTTGTGCCCAGAAGCAGGAATCGGAGAGCCCAGTACAGATGCAAAAGCCACACTGGCCACGAAGGAAAGCACTGTCAGCTCTCTTGCGCCTTGTTCTTAACAGCCCATGAGGTTTTCAAGTGCCACAAAGATGTAACCCTCCCCAACACACTCAATGTGTGTGCCAAGTGTTAGGCTGTATTACAGTGTCTTTTCCCCTAGAACAGAAAAGAACATGCACGGATTCCTCTCCTGTCCCCATACTAAAAGGAAGCACAGAAAAACATACAGAGACATGCAAGACAGCAGCATCAGCACAGAGGCAGTGTTAGGGCTGCAGCATTCAGCTCTCTGTCCCACACTCTAGACAGTTACTACAGCTCACCAAGGCCCTCTCATCAGCCTTGCTTTCACATATCTGCAGAACTGGAAATTTGTCTTCCTCATTCCAGATCAAATACCAAACACATCTCCAGCCATAAAGCTGGGTAAGAACAAGGTCGTAGGTTTAGTCCCCCAACTTCCCTCTCCTGCAATCAGTCAAACAAAAGCTGTACAGTTACCACTCTGCAGATAAACATCCACATGTGTCTCAGCTCCGCTAACATCTCGCTGTAGCCTGCCCACAAGAAGTGCTGATGTACAGCATCTTCAGTCCTTTCACTACCCAACAAATGCCAGGGTCTTAATAACGCTGGAGAAACGGAGATCTGTCCTGACAGCTCAGCTCCAGAACCATCTGACAGACAGCACTTATCTGTCCAGTAAATCACGTAGCCACTGCCCACTCCCTGCAAGGAAAGAGCAAATGGCTTTATTTACATTGTCTAGTAGGAAACTGAGGTACAGTGAGTTAAGCAACATGTTCAAGCCCAGTCAACTGAGTCCATGCCACAGCAATACGGAACTTCCTGGCTTTCAGCCACACACTCAAACCACCTGGCCCTGAACTTCTTTTACTACCCAAGATGGGCCAGAGCCCCAAAGCCATGTTTCTTAGTATCCTAAGTTGCACCTGTGACTGTGTGAATGCAAAGCACAGCCACAGACCCTGCACATATGCACCTACCTTTACTGCATCAGTTGTTTGATCAAGCCTATCTGTGTCCTGACACATCAGGACACAGACAGTTCCCCTGATGCACAGAGCTGGGTTTGTCTTCTTACACTCCCAAAGACAAAACATGTGTAACCATCATTTCCTCCCCAAAAGGTACCTTCTCATCATTCCCCTCCCTGCTTCACTGCACCGTAATTCAGCCCAGGGAAAGATCCCACACTGCTGTGTAAGCGTACTCACAGTGAACTTTGTTAGGAGTGGTCTGTTTCCTACGGGACATGTTCCCTGAGCCTGGAGCACTGTTCCTTCCCTCAGCAGAGGGCTCACCTGAGAAGAGAAGAGCCTGTCACATGAGCCACCAACACCTCCTGAGCCTGTGGTCAAATGCAGCAGCCATCTCAGGGTCACTCCCCACCCTTCTGCCTACACAGCTTGTTCTGCATTAAGCATTTCACAAACTACCCCGTGTGAGCAGCCTCACCCAGCTCTCAAGCAAAGGTAAAAGTGAGTAGTCCTGTCCCCAGCAAACAAAACTCTAAGAGCGCTCCACTTCAGAGTGACTGCCATCTTGGTCCAAGCTCCCTCCTGTCCATTCCTACACCCAGTGAGAGATTTAGAGTAGACAAGGCCACACACCCTGCCCTGAAGGCTGGCACTGGGCACCGGATAACTCAGCTCAGCAGCAGCTGACTGGATGGTGTGGCCAACTCAGGGACAGACGTCGGTCCGGACAGACGTTGGTCCAGACAGATGCCCACGCAAAAGACTGCCCTCACAGAGGCGCTGGGGATGCTCACCCCCCCTGCAGCCAGGAATCGATCCCAGCGGGCCCCCAGACAGACAAAAGGAGGTGCTGAACTCGTTTCCCCCAGACATTCAGACACGGGAAATCTCCTCAGCCTCCGTGACAGTTGTACAGAAGGATTCTGTCAGCCTCCTCAAACAGACGCACTGAGGGATCCCGTCACCGTCCTCAACAGAAGGACCCACCCGGCGGCCGCAGCACACGACAAGCGACTGAAGGAGGACCCATCCCACAGGAGGTCGGACACGCAGACACACGATCCCGGGTGCCCGGCAGCGGGAGGAGCGGCAGAAACCCGTCCGGGCCCTCGCGGACGCCGCCGGGAGCCAGCCCGGCAGCTGGACTATCGGCCCCGGCACGCCTTACCCGGCCCCGCTGCAGGCGCCGGGGCGCCGCGGACAGACAAAGGGCGGCCGGACAGACAGACGGCCAAGATGGCGGCGCCGCCAGAGCGCGCGGCGCGGGCATCGGCACTGGCAGAGCCCGTGAAGCGCCGGGGCGGCGGCAGCGCGATGCGCGAGGTCGGGGAGCTCCCCAGGAGAGCCCGGTGCCTGCTGCGAAGCGCCTCACCTGTCCGTCATGGATCCGCGCCGGCCGGCAGCTCCCGGCCGCCCGCAGCCGCTCATCCGTGCGACACACCGGAGCCTTCCGCACCCTGCAAGGGCAAAAGCCGCGTTTCTACCATCTCCGTGAGAGCCACCACGTGCGTGAGGCACCGCGTAAAGATGAACCGGCCCGCAGCCGCCTCCTCCGCGGGGCTCACCGCGCCCCGCCACGGCCTCACGCCGATGTGGTTCACCTGATGTCAGCCTAGCCCCGGGGCAGAAAGAGCCAGGCCAGCACGACAGCGGGGAGGGGTCTGCCTGCAGCTTACCTGTGTGCAGAGGGTAGCCCGAGGGAGAACACAAAGCTCCGGGATCTTTAACCCCGGGCAAAAGGCACAGGAACGAGGTCAGCAGATGACTGATTGCAGCCAGGAGGACACAAGGGACGGCAACGGCGGGGGGAGACCGCCTCAATTCGAGACCCCCGCTCAGGAGAACACCCCCCCACTCCGAGCATGCGTACTGAAAAGTAGATGCGCTACCCCTTTAAATGGCAGCAGGAACTGGTTAGACAATCACGTAGCCGACCGCGATCACTATACTCACAGATAAGGCGAATTCGCATGCTTTGGTCTGTACGAGAAACCTAACGCTACGGGGAAGGCGAGCAGGCACCGCACAACCCCTCCCAGCTGTGTACAAACCTGCCATGCAGAGCTGTCTCGGCCCTGTGTGCGCATGGGCTGTCATCACTGCGGGTGGAGAGCGCAGATTTGGGCAGCAGCGGGGCTCTGGGTTTAGTGATCTGTGCCAAGTTCATCCTGTGTGAGTGACTCCGAGCTAGGCCCAGATCCATAAAGGAGCTTAGGTACTTCAAATACGACTTTGGTGGGATTTATTCACCAAAGCCGCAAAGTGCCGTCCCTGGAATTCCGCGTACACCTTCACACACTAAACATCAATGTGTTGTTGACCCCGAAAGGTATAGCTGGCTGCCGGCCTGCCCCGACTCCCGTCAGGTCGAGCGTGTCACGGCCCCGGGTGCAACCCCCCCCCGCTGCGGCCTCGGTCTAGTTGCTCGTTATGTAACGGCCCGGGGATGCCTGTACTCTGGGCACAGACCGACATGTTGTGCGGGCAGGGGCCATCAGAAGCAGCGGGTAGATGATGCTCGCAAACATGGTGGACACCCCTGCGGAGGTCTGGAGGTCCAGTGCGGCTTTCGGGATGGCGGTAACGGAATTAAAAGCCACGTCGCTGTCCCGAGGCCCGATGCCGAAAAGGCGGCGGGAGCAGCGCTTCCCTCGCCGCACTACCCCCGCCCTTCGCACACCTCAGCTAGGCTGTGCCATGTCGAGCCGAACTGCGAGCCCCAGGAAAAGTCGGTAACTCTAGTCTGACCCACTCGTAGTTTCGGCGCAGGAACCCACGGCCGCTCCGCCTGCCCTGCCGGTAAGGGAATCCCACCGCTCGCCAAAGGGCGGGGCCGGCGGGGGCGGGGCGCCCGACTGGGCTCTATAAAGGCTCCGGCGGCAGCCCTCCTGCGGGAGGTCGGTGTTGTGCGCCGCTCGCAGTGTCTGCCCGGTTGCTAACATGGCGCTCTCTGGCGACCCCCATTTTCGGAAGCTGCTGGAGTGGCACAAGGCGAACTCTCCCAAGCTGGTCCTGCGGCAGCTCTTTGAAGCTGACAAGGATCGCTTCCAGAAGCTCAGGTGAGGCTGGGCCGCCTCCGCTCTGCATAGACCCCGCGGGGCCCTTGGGGTGGCGGGTGCGCCGGGCCCCCGAGCCGCGAGTGAGGCGCGGGGTTGTGCGGGATCTCCTCAGCCTCTCTCGCTCCCCGTCTCGCGTGGGCGCTTCCGGGAGCTGAGGCTTCGCCGCTGGACGCGCACTTCAGGCTGAGCTATGGGGAGCCCCGCGCTGCTTCCTCTCGTCCGCGTGGCCCCGGGGGGAGAGCTGGGCCCAACTCGGGTAGGGGGTGGGATGCCGTAGCCTGGAGCGAGGCCGGCAGCGGGAGCCGCGCCCCGTGGTCCCGAGGCGCGGCCAGACACTCGTCCTTGACTCCTCCTTGCAGCGGTACGTGCCGGGCGGCACAGCGCCGGCTGCGGCTCCACAGCGGCATTGTGGGTCCGGCAGCCTCCCGCTCCTCGGCGCTTAGTCATGGGGAGCTCCGCGCTGAAATAGCGAGAAGCGTTATCCGTGTGCCCCGACCTGCCTTGGGTGCGGTGGGGAAGGGCCGTCGGGTTCGACCCTCCTTTGTGGTACGCTCGCACGGTGCAGAAAACGCATTGCAACATCTTCTCTGGAGGAGGAAGTAACAAGTGGGAGTGGTGTTACCGTACGCGGGTTCAGCGGTTCCAGCCCGCACAGCGGGACCGCTGTGTTCTGTACACACACACTAGACACTGCCCCGAAGCCCCATATGTGCTTACGCCACCAATTGGAAAAAGCTAATTCTGCGTAGGTGCACCCCTGATGTGAGTTCTAGGTGACCCTTGCTCATACAGATACAGTGAGATGTGGGAGTGCGGCTTGCTGCGTGTGTTCAGCTTTTCCTTGGGTGATGTGACTCTTTTCTTAACTTTGTGTTTTTTGTAATTAAACATCGTGTATGAACTCCTGCATGCAAGAGTTAAAATATCACTTGCCTTGGTAGAAAAGGTATGCTACCTTTTTTGAACTTTGCTTTGCCTATTCTAACAGGATTTTTTTAATATTGTTAGGGAGCTTTATTAATACTACACAAGTCTGTTGGCCTCTGATACAGGTAGTTCTGTTCGCAAGTTTTCCTTATCTCCATTACATCCAAACATGCTTGATTTGGTGATGTGCTTTGAACAAAGGACAGCTGAAGCACACTAGCTAAAGAAACCAAGCTTACAATCGAGAGATTTCTGTGCTTCCTTTCTGAATGGCTTGAATGGATGCTCTACTAGAAATAATGCTGTGTTTTAATCTCATTGGCTGTCACTTGAATATCTTCAAAGCTGCTTTAACTGTAAAATATACCTCAATTTCAAATAGTTTGTATTTAATTGCTTCAGTGAAGATGTAATAGACTTGTGTTGCACTGTCGTTGTGTACAGTTAGAGGAGGTATTTCGCAGCAGTTGTTTCAGATCCACATACTCATCTCTAACAAGTTTTCTCCATGCTGAAATTCATTATTGTGTCTCCTAGAATGTGTTTGTCAGAGTTTTTTGTAAAATGCTTGTTGGTCTGAAAGCAGCTGTCCAACTCTGTCTTGGCTGCCCATAAAATACTGGGTTTTTCAAAATTTGAGTACAATTGCCTACATTTCAGGCTGCTAAATGTATTAACCTGAACAATGAAAATAAAGGATTGTTTCCTGATAAACCAACACATTCTGGACTCCCAAGTGAACCCTCTCGCAGTAAAATACAATTGCAGATCTGATACTCAGAGTTCTGACGGGTCTGCTTAAGTCCTTGCTGATGGCCACTATAAGCCAGATCAGCTGGTGGGTGGCAGTTAATGTCTGTTAGAAGTCTAGAGGTTTTGGCCACACAGTCCTCTGTGGCTTGCTGTTCTAGTGTGAAGCTAATATTTATGAGTATATTTTGTTTAGTTCTGCTAGGTGTTACCATAAAATTAGTTGGGGGTTGCACACAGATTCTTAGCTTGTGTTTAGGTAGGACAGTATTTTGAGGTGATGCAGGTGGCCTTTGGCTTAAGGGCTACATCACTTTGGCGTGGATATGGCTTACGTGACGAGGCTCTTGTACCACCTGGGTGTAGTGCTACCATTAACTGCAGCACTGCAGGGTGGGTACCATCTTAGAAAGCAACCGAGTTGCAAGGGTTTGGGCTTTGGTTTAAATGAAGGGTAGGCTTCTCGGTTCAGAGCTTAAGGTGAGATTACATTACATGCTGTATTTCACCTTATGTGGGAGAAGCTAGATCTAGCAGCCATTGCTTGCTTCTTAGTTAGCCATATTCCGAATAGTATCCTTATGCTGCGTGATGAGAGATACAGGATTCTTGTTTGCAGCCTGCTTAAGGATGATCAATAACATGGTTTTTCTTTACTTGTATTCTTGTTTATAAAATAAATGCTTTTCTAAGGCTGTGCATGAAGACACCTTCTGTTCTGTATTTTAACATTAATAAAACCACCCAATCTTCTTTATGTAATTTGACGAAAACCACAGCACATGTCTTGTAGGCCTTGCTGATTTAAGTTGGGCTTGATAACAGTAATGTTCTTCTTTTGCAGAGCCTTGCCTGCCCTGTCATGTTTTATCTGTTTGGACTAGTGGTGATGCTGTTTGTCTCTGAGATCTGTGTCATAACTGATTACTAAAATAATGCATGTTTTAGTACTTGAGTATTATGAAAGGAAAGGTGGGAGGGTAACTAGGACTGTGGAAACATTGAGAATTTGGATGCATGCTGCTGATTGTGGTTGCTGCAGGTGGAGCACAAGTGAGGGGAAGAATTACAGAAGAACTCCGAATTACTTACTTTGATTCATTTGACTACAGTAAATATGTATATATGTATGCATGGCTGTATGTGTAATGCAAAGAAGTGGATAGAGAACTGCTCTAAAGTACTAGAGGCATTGTTGAACTTACCACGTGGATATGAGCCTCTGACTACTGGCTATCAGTTTTTATCTGTAATGTAAACTTGAAAGTGCTTTCACAAGTAGAAAGCAGACTTTAATTTAGCTGTAATTTAGCCTGGTGAAAACCATGGTCTTCACTAAAACAACATAGTGATAAGCCATTTTCATGAAATTTGTTGGGCAGAGTGGTCCCTTAGGTCATCTTGACTAACTTAGTGTACTTAGGATTCCAATTATTTTGTAATCTAGAGAGGTGTTACAGTCTTGCTTAAAAGAGTCACTCTTCAGGATAGTGCAATTAACCAGTCTGCTTGCTTTGACAGCTTGACACTGAACAGTGATCATGGTGATATCTTACTGGATTATTCAAAGAACCTGGTTACAGAAGAAGTGATGAAAATGCTGATGGAACTGGTAACTCTTTAAAATGCTAAATTAATAAACCACTTATCTTTAAAAAAAATATTTTACTTCCAGCTGATTATTTGTAGTATTGCTTATATATTTAGCCCCAAATTTGAGACACCTGTTTACCAGTCCCGGCATTGTTTGGAGTCTTGTGCTGTCCTCTGTACCTAAGGTACAAGATCCTTTCTTTGATGTACAAGATTTATTGCTTGAGCTCATCGGAGGTATTTTGCTGTGCGGCAGACCAGCTGGCATGTGGCACAGTGATTGAGGTCTGCAGTAAAATAAGATTTGAGTAAAGCTGAAGGCCATGTCTTCCACATCTGCATATGTCATGCAGCTTTAACTTTGACATTTGTTTGCAGTTGGATGTATTTTAAGAAGTTTTCCATTAATTTCAGCCTTTTCGTGTCTATATTTACAGCCCTTCCTTAGCTATTGGTTCAGCCAAAGGCTCAGACCAGGTAGGATAAGGGATTTGGCAAAAATATCATGGCAAAATTAGGTTTGCTAGTTTAAAAACTGTAAGCTACTACAAAGAAGCTTTTAATCCTGTAGCAGTGTGACAAGTAAGAATGATTCATTTTATCATGTCATTCAGGACATCTTGCTGTGTAACCTTTTGAGGAAATAAACAGCCTTCATAAAAATACTTGCTTTAAGGTCATCATTTTCAAAATTGCATCTAGTGGGTCTCTTAATCTGATACTGCAATTTTCGTTTCACTGCCATAAGTGGTAAATGCTCACACTCCTGAATGTTAATTGGACCACCTAGGGGCATGTTGGCTTTGTACTGTGTAAGAGAAATCTGTTTCTTTATGTTGCTCAGGCAAAGTCAAGGGGTGTGGAGAGTACCAGGGAGCGCATGTTCAGTGGAGAGAAGATCAACTTTACTGAGGTAAGGCTATTTCTGTCCATCTTTCTTTCACCTTGCTTCTGTCTATATATAATGGATGTTCATGCACTTATGCAACAGGAGTCTTGAAAAAAACTCAGTAAACTTGCTGCTCTTAAATTCTGTGTGGTGGTAATATTTGCTGCACTACTTAGATAAGCTCTGACAAAAATGCAGAAGAAAATATTTGAATGAAGCTATCTAAATTTGAATAAAGAGATCTAATATTCCATTTACCACACATGCTTATGCTTAAAAGGCTTTTGTGGTATATTTCCCTTCTCTTCCCCCTTTTGTAGATAGGAAGATGAGGTAGATCTTGCAAGGTGCATGCAGCTCAGTATTGCATTCCAGGTATCACTTACAAGCTCTTGCTTAATATCAGTCTTAATAGAGCTTAGTAAAGAGCCTACAAAGTTCTAGTGGTGATTGCATAGGACTTCCTGCTTTGGGTTGTTGATGCTACTTACTTATGGGTATTTTTAACTCTAGAAACTATAAAACTTGAAGTCATCCATTTCACTAAGAGGATGAAAATATTACTGTAGATGTTAAGGTTGTAATTGTGGTTGGATCTTCACTAAAATGTACAGAAAGCTAACTATTTTTATGAAAATAAACATCGGATGAAAACTGGAAGCTTGACAGTATAGTGTGATCTAATAATATGTCTTAAATATTTAAGACTATGTAGCATGCTTTTTGAGGTAAACTCATGAAAATTTGTGTTGCCTTTCACTTGGCTGTTCGCTCAGACCTAATCAGTTGAATTTTGTATGGTTTGAATGATACACTTAGTGAAAATAAACAAGTAGAGCTTCAGGGGAGAAATGCTGCTTTTTTTTTATTCTGTGTTAATGGGTTTGGTTCAGATGTAATTCTAGGTAGTGTGAAAAGAACAGCGAGCCTTGAATCTGGAAGATTGCTTTCTCAGATATTGCCTCTCATTAGCCTCTTATAAGACCCATTGTTGCAAGTTTAACCTATCCCTGACTTAGCGTTACTCTGTGTTATCTACGTGATGGCGAACAGTAGAAACTTGAGCCTTATCAGAAGGATGCAATTTTTACAGAAAGGGCTCAAACACAGTGTGATGAGCTTGGCTTCTGCTAGCTTTCTGGTTTGGCCCTGTCTTGATATGGCAACTTTATGTAGCAGTTTCCTGGACGATGAGCCTAGAGACAGCTCTTTCATTATCTCTCATTTACAGTCAGATGTTGACTTGGTGGAATTAGGTTTGTACTTTCTCTGTTTGCATGAGTATCAAATCAGTTCATCTAATGCTGGAGTACGAACACAAGGATAATGTGGAATTGGTATGAGACCTTAAAAACAGGTTGCTGTCTAACAGCATAGCTAAATAAACCTAAAGCAATATAAGGCAGACAAGCTGCTTAATGGCAGGCACTGACATGTCCGCTGCTCGTATTCCGCAATGTCTTAAGGCTTGTCTGTATTTGGTGCTGCAGGCATTAGCTGCATGGTATGTGCTTATGTGGAAGTTCTTTATGGTGTACTCGAGCATGTCATTTTCTAGCTGTATGTCCAAGGTGAGTTAAATCTTGCAGCTTGATTGGTACAAAGATCATGATGAGGTACCTCCATGTCTGACATCCCATGGCAACAGCCTTCATAGTCCACCTGGTACTTAGATAATACTTACTTGACCTGATGTTTACTGTTAAATATGACTGCTTCTCTTTGATCAAGGCAAAACTTCCTTGAAGGTGGATAGTGAGCTGTATTTACCAAATAATCACAGTAATGATGAGGCTGGAAAAGACCTCAAAGATTATCCAGTCTAACCTAAAACCAACCAAGTAAACATCTGACATCTAAATCATGCCACTCAGCACCTCATCCAGCCTAACCTTAAACACCTCCAGAGACAGTGACCCAACCACCTTCGTGGGCAGCCCATTCCAAAACCAGATCACTCTTTCAGTAAAAAAACCTCTTCATAATGTCAAGTCTAACCCTCCCGTGATGGAGCTGAAGACTGTGACCCCTTGTCCTGTCTCCAGTGTCCAGGGAGAAAAGCCCGACCCCCACCTGACCATAACCACATTATCAGCTTTTGTAAGCTCTCTGCATTGGTTCTGTTAAGTGAGAGTGTGATTTAGATAGTTGGTGATGGGTGTATGTACACGCTTGCACAAACTGCTGTTCTATGAAACGCAGTTTATGTAGAGGATTTATAAGTCTTGAGAGTTGTATTACCTTCCGGATAGAGGCACCTGAGGCCTCTGGGTATAGTTTGGAAATAACTTCATTGGTTTTTCTCCTTTTTTTTGTTTTAGAACCGAGCTGTGCTGCATATTGCTCTAAGAAATCGTTCCAATACACCAATACTTGTAGATGGGAAGGATGTTGTTCCAGAAGTAAACAAAGTGTTGGACAAAATGAAACACTTCTGCCAGGTATCAAGTACCACCGCAACTTTTTCACATTCCTTATCCAGTAAAGTTTGTAGATGTGTTGTGAAGTGGTGATTCAAGGTTCACATAGATTATTATGCCCTTGTTTGAAGTGTATAATAGCTCATCTTTGAAGTGTGGAGCTGGTTTAAGCATGATGCAGTTTTTCTGCATTCCCAATTGGGCATTTCAGTGGGATCTTTAGATCCCAATTGCCAATTTAGCAGTGATGTTACATTTACTTCAAAAGTCTTGTGAATAATGAACAATGAACTAATGTCATTCAAATGTGACCTTATTTCTTGACAGCTACTTTAGCAAGTAGAAACAGCCTCTTAAAATTTGTGTAAGATTAGGAGAGTAGAGGCTTCCAGCTTACTTGTAGCTTGATTATGCTCTATTTAAATAGTATTTTTAAAGTTCTTCTGGTATTAGGTCAAATTCATTTTATTACATTGGCAGCTTTAGCAGTGTGAAAGCTTTTTCCTTCTCTAAATAGTTAACTGTTACTTTCTGATATCATTAGTTGCTCTTTGATTCTGTACTACTTTAAAATGTAGGCTTGTGCAGATCTAATGAGGAAATGCTCTGAAGAACTTAATAGAGCAAAGTCACATTTGTGTAGTAAAGTGCCTTGCTGAATGATTTTTTGTTGCGCTTTAAACGTGACTGAGGAACTGGACCTGCTTGGCTGCTATTGTGACTCTTATCCATGTCATGGTGGCAAGTATTTCTGCCAACTCATGCTTGTTAAACTGTACAGAATGAGCCTGGATTACATCCAGTTGCTAATGGATAAATGCCAAATCCACAATAATTGACTTAATTGGTCTGGATTTGGTAGTTTCTCCTGATAATGTAAAACCAGAATGGCCACAAATACAGTGGTATTTTCCACTGTAGAGGTTTTGACAGTGAGATTTCATTTGTGTTGTCTTCTCCATTACTAAATGGCTTCAGTTATCAGAGCCTGTGAATATAATGTCTTATGCAGACACACATTCTCTGCAAAATAAAAATCACGTTAAGTAGTTTATTTGAAAAAAATAAAGATGCTCATTTTGGTTGACTCACCCAGGCAGATGGGATTTTAAAGCTGACTGTCCCCTCTATCAAGCAGTAGGAATGGTGTGTACTAAACATAAACTTTCTGCTTTAGAGTTGGGGGTTATATGTACAAGTGTGCATAATACTAGGAAGATTCTTTTTGTGACCTGAACAAATTTACTGTATAGGTGGTACAAGATGAACAAAAATCAGTGCAGTTTTGATGTTAATCGTAATTTTGTTTGTCAGAACTTCGTGATTCTTAAAACAGCAAGAAGAGAGTCAGAAACCTGCATGATGTGCTATTAAGGTGAAGCCCTGAAATAGTTCTTAAATTCAGTAGGGAAGCCTTTGGAATGCTTGTCTTGTCAATAAATGGCTCCATGGCTCTATTCATACTTTAATGCCTTTCAGTTTAATTACGAGCAATGTCAGTAAAGGTACTTAATGTATTCAGGTTCAAGTGGGTGCATTGTATTTGCCAACACTGTAACAGCCATAACAATCCACAGAGGAGTTTGATCTTGCATTGTTTTTGAATATGGGTGCTAGACTCCTAACACTTAATGATGTGTCATGCTTGCACTGAAGTTAGTGGTTCTAAAGTAGTCGCTGCAATATTTTTTTTTGATACAGAGAGTCCGTAGTGGTGAATGGAAGGGCTATACTGGAAAAGCAATCACTGATGTGGTCAATATTGGGATTGGTGGCTCTGACCTGGTAAGCTCCTGACTTATACACATCTTTCATGATGTGTGTTTGTGTGTGAACATGCTTGCAATGAAGATAATCTAATTACTGCTTCTTTCAAGGGCCCTCTGATGGTGACTGAAGCCCTGAAACCATATTCCAAGGGAGGCCCTCGTGTTTGGTTTGTATCCAACATTGACGGTACTCATATAGCCAAAACCTTGGCTGAGCTTAAACCAGACACTACGCTCTTCATCATTGCATCAAAAGTACGTCTAATATAAGCACTGGGGTGTGACTGTCTCTAATTGAAAAGTGTTCTGTCAGAATAGCAATCTATCACCATGAAATGTTGGGTTCTGCATTTTGGTTACAACAGTCCCAGGCAGATCTATAGGCTGGGAATGGACTTCTTAGAGAGTACTTGGGTAGGAAGAGACTTAGGGGAACTGGTGGACAGTGAACTTAGCATGCGTCAGCAATGTGCCCAGGCAGCCAAGAGGGCTAATGGTATCCTAGCCTGCACTAATAATAGTGTGGCGAGCAGGGAGAGGGAGGGCCCCTTATTGCTTGTTAAGTGTCCTTTGTTTTTGCATTAATGAATTGTATGTAGTTTGGGAATTGTTTTAGAGTAGTAGCAGTCAAGTTACTTAGATTAAGATATTGTTGAGTTTCCTCAGCGCTATAAATGCCAAATTTCTTTAAATACAAAGAAGATATTCTGATCATAGTTTATAAGATGTCACTTATTTCTGAATACAGACTTAATAGCTGTCTTAAATCTTGCCTTGCTAATAACCTGCCATCATTTGTGGAGTGCTACTATCTCAGCAGAGGAAACTGGTGTAGACTAACTTCATAGTTATGTAACTTGGACTGCCTTCATCTGTAAAGTACGGCAGAACCTTCTTGCTGCTGAAGACAATCTGCAACGAGTGAATGTGTGTGTAATGCTGGCTGTGGTTTGTGCTGGTGCTTAGTATCTTACCTTGGTAATACTGCAGCTGAGGAACAACTTGTAGAGTAGTAAGACAGCTTCACAAAGCAATGCTAGCAGTCACTTGAATAATTGAGTTCAGGGAGCACAGGTCAAAGGCTTAGACTGCCAACTCAAAAGAATAACACCCTGTTGTTTGCCAGACTGCCCAGATGATTGGATATATTTGGAAAGGGATGAATGGCAAGTTATTTCCCATAACAGGCTTGTGTTTCACAGTAAAATATTTCTGGAGACAGATGAGAGTAGGTTGAATTTAGTAGTCACAATTAAAGATGTAAATTACAATGGTTGAGTAAATTGGAATGGCTGCAGGTATTTGTGAAACTGCATAACTGAATTTCTGTGTGCACAGGAAAATGTTTAGTCAGTAAAACAAAACTTACAGCAGTAATCTGAGCAGAAATGACTGCTGCTACGTGTACAAGCAGGATGGGAAGAAGAGGACAGTTCAGCTAGATTATTCTGTTTTAGTACTCGTTTCTTTATAGTTGAATGGTAAAACTTAATATTTAGTGAAGCAGGAAATCTTGAGAACTTGCATAACAGTTTGGCAGAGGGAGGACAGGAAATGGTGAATAATAATTTCAATTTCTTTTCAAATATATGGTAGTTTAAAACTACATGGGTAAATCTATCAATACTAGTCAGTGCTAGATTGCTGAACTTGGTGTTTTTCCCTAAAATCTGGCACCAGCTGTCTGTAGACATTAAAAGAAACCCTCGAACATACAATGGTTCAGCAGTCTCAGTGTTTAACATTTGTCATTGTTCTCCAATGTACAGACTTTCACTACCCAAGAAACTATCACCAATGCAGAAACGGCCAAAGAGTGGTTCCTACATGCTGCCAATGATGTAAGTGTTTTAATATGCTTTTTGTTGTGTGTTTCTTACTGGTCACTGAGGTCTTCTGGAGCAGAGACAGTAGCTGCCCAAACATAAGCTGTACAGCCTAGCAGATGATGTATATTTTCTATTTTCATGCTATGTGGTTAAGTCACAGACAGGTTATGTCCAGTCTAAGTTATTGAAAAAAGTGATTGCATCAGTGGTGGTCGTGTATTGTTCCCCCAAATCCTGCTGATAAATAAGTGTAATGCTTGCCTTACTGCTGGCTAATAATTTGATGGTACAACTGATACAGAAATTGAAGAGTGTGGTGTCTGTGTGGCATTAACTTTAAATTTAACTTTGACAAGTCTACAAAAAGGAGAAATTAAGCAACTGTTGGAGTGATACACTGACATGTTTGTGGCAGATTGCTGTTCTATTTAACAGGGTAGCTGTATTTACTTGGAAAGCTGGAGTTTGGATTTCCTCTTTACTGTTGCAGACAGCTCTTCCTTGTTCACTAGCACACTTAAATCTCAGCTGACAAGTCTTCAGTCTTTCATTATCAGTAATTCCAGTTGGTTTAATCATTTGATCTAAGCTGGAAAGCTAGTTCATATATGACAAACTCCACCTGCTCCAGTGTGATGTTAGTGATGTTCCAAACCCATAATATAGTCTTAAGGAAAATAGTCTGCAGCTCTAAGTAGTGGCTGCTTCCAGATAGCTTCACAATAGTGTTATCAGAATGTTACGTTCAGACAGGCATGCTGCCAAATACCAAACTGGATAGGAATAGGATAATTTCAAGTTGATAAAATACAAATAGCTGGTGGCAGTCACAGTATTTTAAGTGTAAATGGTAGCAGATTTGGTTTATGACCAGAAATAAAATTACCTAGCATTCTTCTAACAGTCTGCTTGTTTGTGTTCAGCCTTCAGCTGTGGCCAAGCATTTTGTTGCCTTGTCTACTAATGCTGTAAGTATAACATATTTTTTGATGTACCTTTTAAGATGGCCTCATTTTAAATTCCAGTAACGAAGCCTGTTTTGAGAAACCATTGCTTGAATATCAACAGGTATATTTCCTTTTGAAAAGAAATAGTTGTTGTTTTACTGGAAGTAACTGAAATACTTTGAGTAATTAACGTCTCAGTGATTGGACCTTTATTAGTTATAGTTCCCTATACTTGAAATATGAGTTGCCTGTAATTGCTTAAGTGTGTATAAATGCAGTTGTACACACAAATACTACTTTTCTAGACTTCTGAAGTGCTGAAGTGATGCAGGTAGTTTGTGTGAGTAACCTGTAGCGTATGATGAGCATAATGTAACTTGATGTGGTGTTCCATGTGGAATTCTGGAGTAGAAATAGCAATGGGAAAAACACTGCAGTAACTGAGAGACTGTCAGGTACTGTTTCTTCCTTTCTGGATCAGTTAGAGATGAACTGAATATCAGGACAACTCTGAACTGTATTACCAGTGGTTAGAAAGTGAGTGTCAGAGATTGAGACTACTGAAGAGTAGTGTTGATACCTGGAAATGAAGCCATACTCTTATATCTGATAGATGCTCTGTATTTTTGAAAAAGAACAAAACTGGAGGATTGTGTATTTAATTGGTGCTCAACTTGGCATTTTATTGGCTAGACAAAGATATTTTTAAATGTTGGGTTTGTGTTTGTGTATGGTATTTTTACTTGCCTTTTTTTTATTGCAGCCTAAAGTTAAAGACTTTGGAATTGACACAGCAAACATGTTTGAATTTTGGGATGTAAGTAAATAGCCAATGTTGTGTTGTAGATATTAACTGTTAGAGTAATCTAACTTGCTTCAGAAAATGCTGACTAGATGCCAGGAACTGCCAAAACACCATTTTAATAGTCCTAGCAAAATAAAATGGCAAAGAAATCCTTCAAAGGTCTGAAGAGCTTTCTATATTTTTGACTGTCTGAACAGCTGTTGGGTAACAGATACCCGTCTTAGTTTATTCCTCTGTAAGTAGTTATTATAAGCTGTGACATTTGACTGTGGGGTCTACTGTATATAATCTATGCCTGAAAAGGTCAAACATCACAAACAGAATCTTGATTTCATCTAGTCCTTAATCTTGGCCCTTCCACTTAGAAAAACCAACCTGTTTCTGTTTCATTGACTGTGTGCAGCACAAACTAGGTTTTAAAGCTGCTGTTTAGAAATTGGATAGAGCATAACCTTTCCTTAGGTAGCATCATAATCTTGCTGAAGCAGGCTTTAACTAGAGAACAGTGATATTAAGAAGCCTGTTAACATGAGCTGCAAATTTAGTACTTGGAAGTGAACTGGAATAAAGGGATCTACTTTAACAAATACTAGATAAATTGGGTAAGTAGGATCACTTCCAAGCCTACAAGCACATACTTAAGGATTCATTATGAGATTACTGTAAGGTGTAGGTTCCCTTATGTGTACTGAATTACCACCAGAAAGAATACTTATTTTGCCAAAAATAGTCTAAACACATGCTGTTTTTCCTACTAGCTTGAGTAAGATTTTTGAATTTTAATTGTAAAGCCTTTCACTTCTCCTGTCTAAACTGGTCTCTTTCAGTGGGTTGGTGGCCGCTACTCTCTGTGGTCTGCTATTGGTCTCTCCATTGCCCTGCATATTGGTAGGTATTTCTATGATGTGATCATGCCAAGAATTGTATTCCTGAAGAGACTTAACTGTGGAATGCATTAACAATGGTGGATTGTGGATCAGATTTGGGACAAATACTACTTTACCCAACCTACTGAGTGGCTGGATGTTGGTACTAAAACTAAAGCAGTTTTGGAAGCTGCCTGTAGTTGGGTACAAATAGCCAAACAATCTCTAATCACTTCCATAGCCAGAAGTATCTGATCTCTGGAAAGCCATGTCAGTGCTGAAAATCAAACCATGCAACTGACATTCCTAAATCACTTGGGTAGGGTGCTTAGTTTCTGTGAGTATATGCGCACTGAGCATCAAAACCCTGTGTTCAGTCCTGCATATGTGTTCTGATAAGGCCAAAATTAAAAGACTGCCTTTGGAGTCTTTGAAATTACATGAATAGTTGTTTAGGAAAACCTGTGTGAACAGCAAAGTAAACTTTGGACAGACACTTAATTTTTTGTCTGCAATGAACTGATCATGTCTGATGTCAGACAGATGTGGTGCTGACTGATGTGCCAGTCTGTCTGAACTTCTTGCTGTTGGCTTCATCTCAAGGAGCTGGCTTCTAACCATTGACAGAGCTGCTGCTTTACAGAACACTTCTATTCTTTTCCATGTAAGAATCAGAATTTCTGGCTTTGAAGGAAAGGATATTGCTATGCTACTCATTTGGGAGTGTGAATGGTGATTTAAATACCCTAATTTTAGAGCAAAGAAAAATTAGGTGAGTTGTTCAGAGGATGGGGAACTGGGACACACCTTTCTCTGGCAAGACATTGCAGTTGATTCCCCTAAGACCAATACAGAAACCCCTGCTGTACTAGCATTGCTCTTTTTGGGCAGTGCCTCTTCATCTGTGTCTGAGTTCAAGTGATGGAACTTGTTAAACTACACAGCTGTTAAAACACCGAGTCTGGCTTTAATGCTGCTTTTCCTTCTAGTTGCTCATTATGCCTGAGTATTTTAGACAAAGGTTTTTGAAGTATGTTTCATGCTGAAATCCAGCCTGTATTAATTAGTAAATACATCTGGTTATGGGATGCAAATGGAGAAGTCAAAGCACAGCTTTTAAGCTTAATCAGGTGTGAGAAGCCTTGCTGCATGCAACGATTCTCAACTGGTTTACAGTTCTCTCTACAAGAAAAATGAAGTTTGATCTGTAACAGTAAATGTAATCTTTCCATTGTTAGGTTTTGACAACTTTGAGAAGCTGCTTGCAGGAGCACACTGGATGGTGAGTGTGGGATGCCTATTTTGGATTTGATCCTCTTATAAGATAGCAGAAGGCATGTTTGGCTTCCAAAGTTCAGGTCCCCATGCCCTCTCAATGCTTCTGAAACACTTGTGCTTGGGAAGCTCTCATTGGATTGAAACAACAATAGAAATTGAGTTGGATGGGATGACAGTTGCTTTATCTATCAAATGTAATTTGCCTTTTGTGTGACATAGGATAATCACTTCCGCACTGCCCCACTAGAGAAGAACATGCCTGTTTTATTGGCCATGCTGGGCATTTGGTATATAAACTGCTACGGATGTGAAACCCATGCCCTTCTGCCCTATGACCAATACATGCACCGCTTTGCTGCCTACTTTCAGCAGGTAAGGCTCAGAGTGAAGGTTTTCTATACATAAATACATGGTATGCTTCTGTCTGTGGTCTAGAACTTGAACAAATCCTTTCAGGCTAGATTTGAAGTTGTGTTCATGTGGACAAGGTCCTAAAGAAACTGGTGCTAAGTTGAGATTTGCTTATTTGCTCAGTTAATGTAGAAATTTTTTTCCTCGGGCTTCTGTTATCTTGATGTCCATAAAATAAGCGGCTATATCCCTCTTTTATAATTAGAAAGCTTCATAAATGACCAGTACTCATTACAGCTGAAGTACTTCTGGTAACTTTTTTACTGATGCTGCATGACTCTGCCAGAAAGGTGACACTGCCCTTCCTTTATTTTAGGGTGATATGGAATCTAATGGCAAATACATTACCAAGAAAGGTTCTCGGGTGGACTACAGTACTGGCCCTATTGTGTGGGGAGAGCCTGGCACCAATGGGCAGCATGCTTTTTATCAGCTCATTCATCAAGGTAAACTGAAACTAATCAATACTTTGATTTGGAAGTTAGAAATGTAGGCTTTATAATTCTGGATGGCTACAAAGATGCAAGAGTGTGCAGAACTGGCACCAGTATAGATGAGTATAGAAGATGGACCTTTAACCTGGCATCACATTGCTAAGATGCTTTTAGTGTTTTTTGGAGACTGAAGTGCAAGTTATAACTGTAATAATGAGGATCAAGTAAAACCTGTTTGCATTGTCCCTTAGGTTTTTATAAAAAAGCTTTTTTTAAAGTGACTGAGTTTCTAGTAAGAAGTTTCCAGAATTGAAAATTTCAGACTTCTCTGTTGTAGGGCTGTAACATGGCTTTTGTATTTGTGGGGTTTTTTTTTCCAGGAACTCGCATGATTCCCTGTGACTTTCTCATCCCAGTGCAGACTCAGCACCCAGTCAGAAATGGCTTGCATCACAAGGTAGTAAGATCTTCTGTCAGGGTACCTGTGTTTGCTTGTCACTAAAGGCATTGAGGCTTACTCAGTATTGCAGTGTGCAAGATTAATGCATGGGTATATACCATTGCAGATACTTAATGTAGTGGTACTTTTGTTCCGGAAGGTATTGCAGCCTGAGTTCCTGAAGCAAGTCAATGGTGAAGGAGTTCCCCAATCGAGTACTTGGGGAGAAAATGAGTTGCAGGAATTGTACGGGGTGTAATTGTTGCAGAGCTTATGAAAGCGTTTTCAGTGATGCTGTTGCACGTCACACTCACTAAATTTTGTATCGGTTTACTCTGGTACGGCTAGGGCTCATGGCCTTCTACAGATATTTTCTAAACAATTGGACTGCTTTAATGTGTCATCCAGCAAAGGATTTTCTGTGAACCACAGTGACAGTGTGTGACTTCTATAGGTGAAATTTTGTTCAAGAGCGCTTACTGCATATTTCAGGAAAAGTGCACTTCCTCACTGAATTTCGGGTTTGAGCTTAGTCGTCATTTCTGATTTCGAGTACTGCTTGTATTGTGCCACTTAGTTGATGTAACACTAAGTACAAGTGAAAGCGTTGAAATGTGACTTTGTGAAAGAAGGGGAGAAAAGGCTTCATTTGACTGTAGATTGATATAATAAATGGTCAAAGGTAACCAACTAGAATGTACTTATTCCATATGAAGGAAAATCCCTACGAATGCATAAGCCTAGTTTTGTACTCTCTGCCCTATGTTAGCTGGTAGGGTTTTGTCCTGCCTGTTTATCTTCATCCTAACATCTTGGTTTGCACTGTGAGGTTTGCTATTGCAGGGCAGGATTCTGCAAAACAGTCTTGGTTGTCTTTGGGTAAGAGCGCTAGTAAAACAGTAATTGGGTCTGCTGCAAACACGTGAGGTAAAGGGTGATAGCAGGCACTATGCAGCTGAAACTAATGCACAGCTGTGAGTGCCATGGCAGCCAAGTGTTGTAACTCTTGTGTGGGTGTCTGACTAGATTCAGGCACCAGCTGTTGCTAAGGGAGCAGGAGTCTTAACTGATGGTTATTTCTGCCTGCTAGATCCTTCTGGCCAACTTCCTTGCACAGACAGAGGCCTTGATGAAAGGAAAGACTGCTGATGAAGCTCGTAAAGAACTTCAAGCAGCAGGACTGAGTGGAGATGCTCTGGAGAAGCTCCTTCCCCATAAGGTAAGTAGGTGCTGGGACTTCACCTCTTTTTAGGCGAGACACGGATGGTGCGGGCTCTGCTGCTCGGTGAGTTTGCTGATAGGGCAGTGCCCTCTGGTGGCTGTGCAGTGCTGCGGCCTTGCCAGCAGCGAGAGGTGTTTTAGAGGTTCTTTGTCAGGTCTTGTGGAGCAGCCTAAATAGCTAAAGCATGCTGGTCTGGAAGCCTTTTGAGGCCTTTTGGGAAGATGGGTGTCTCATCACTGACCCTGGGGTATTGACCTGCTTCTTGTAGCCTGTAGTAGCCATTAATGCTACTTGTAGGTAACATTTTTTTGTGTTTGCAAAAAAACACATGTGCTACAATTTTATGGTTTGCCTTTAAAGTTTCCAGGAGTTTGTATTTTCTGCCAATACAAATAGTCCATTGTGGGCTACAGAGATGATGCAAGTTTGATGTAAGTTTTACAACATGCTGTATAACAAGATGGCTCTTGTTTTGGAAGGTCTTCGAGGGAAATCGACCGACCAATTCCATAGTGTTTACAAAGCTCAACCCATTTACTCTGGGAGCCATCATTGGTGAGTAAATAGATCCCTCAGCTGTGAATGCTTACTAGCACTTCATTGGAAAGTTCATTGATAAATGTTTTCTTCTGCTTATAGCCATGTATGAGCACAAGATATTTGTCCAAGGAATTGTGTGGGATATTAACAGTTATGACCAGTGGGGGTAAGTCTCCTTGGTGTTTAAAGTGTACTTACTGACTTTGGTATTCCTTAACCCTTGTGACTTTGAGAAAAGACAATGAAAGTTATTAGAGCAAATAATTACAGTAAGCTTTTAAACAACAACAGATAAGCCACCATGCATCCTTGTTCAGACAGGTACTGATTTTTAAAGAAACTGCAGACATTTTGTAATTTGAGAGCTGTCTGAGCATCTGAGAACTCTGGTTCATGAGTAGCACTTTGTTAACAGTAACTTTGTCAATAATACTTGAGGAAAATATTAACTGGTGTTTACTAGCCTTTTTACTGGCACCTGTTTTTAATGTTGATTTAATGTAAATGCTCAGACTTGTTGGTACTAATGTTGTTCGTTCTTCCCCCACTTCTGTAATGCAGAGTTGAGCTTGGAAAACAACTTGCCAAGAAAATTGAGCCTGAATTGGAGTCAGATGCTCCGGTGACATCTCATGATAGCTCAACAAATGGGCTTATCAATTTCATCAAAAAGCACAGAGCCTGAAACAAGATCTGGAGGACACCAAAAATCCATCCACTGGATACCCAAATCTGTGTGCTTTTCTGACCACTTCTAACATCACACTTTACAGACGTAGCTTCTTCACTTGTCGCAGTTTATCTTGTTGCATCATTACAAGTGAGAACTAGTTTTGTGAAACCCAGAGATTGTATAGTTGCTTTCTATTTTTGTGGCTGTTAATCTGTTGCGCCCCGTGGGTTTTACCCCTCAGTTTCCACGTACTGATGCTAGAAAATAAAAGGATTGATGATGAGTAAAACTTTTCACTCTCTTTAAAGTGCAACTTAGTACCGTTTTCCTCACTGACTATTTAAGGTCCTATGAATCCAAGTAAACTAACCTGTATTTTTAGGCTGGCTGTACTGTAAGCTGTGAACTAGACTGTGCAGCTGCAGATCTGATTCTCTGTACAGATTGTTCAGGTTACATAGTTGGGTTATTTGTATCTGAACAAGACTTTTTCCTATGCTGTTGAGGAAAGGAAACCTTACTGGTGTTTGGTAAAAGATCTGATTTCTTAAGCTGTAGGAGGCCTGTGTGGGCAGCTGTCTGGAGGAAAACATACAGTGCTATCTTAAAGTGGCTGGAAGACTAGGAGTTCTGTGAAGCAAAAGATTGAGGCTACTTGCAGAAGAAATGTGGTCGTAGTATCTTCCAGAAGCAGTTTCTCTCCTTTAAATCTGCATGACTGTTTCAACAACAAAAAACCCAATTTAACTACTTGTGAACAAGTTGTGTATTTCCATTTCCTCCTCTTCCATTCTGTATCACTGTTAACCCCCCCTCAAACGGGCATGCTGTGGCTAGTTTTTTGTAACTTCTGCAATAAAGGGTAAGACACAAGCATTGAAAAGAGAAATACAGTAACTCTAATTCTGATACCCTGAACTCTTCAGGACCAATTCTGCTGGGGTTGTACAAGTGTATTTGCAGAGGGTCGTTGGCAGGAGCAAAAGCTTGATCTTAGGGCTGTGGCATACTAACACTTCTGTAGTGCTTGACAGGCTTGATGCATGTGTTTGAGTTGAGGACTTTTTTTGATTTATATGGAGAAAGTATTTTTACTTGCCTCAAAAAGAGAACCTGGTAGAAGGCTGTGGTGTTTTCAGGAAGTTTTAAAGCAGTTTTAAAGCTTGTGGCTCTGTGAAAGCGCAGCTTCCTATTCCTAGGAGATGTGTAATGTAGATGTTCAAAGTCTCTTTCTTTTTTTGGTCCCACTGCTGTTTCACCTTCCTCTTCTTGTTTTGGAAATTAGACCCCAGCAACTGTGCTTGAAAAAAGGCACACCACTAGTACTCTGTAACTGTTCACTCCTGGGCTTTAACCTCGCCAGGGCCTGGTTTTGCTGGCATGGGTTTACCGAGGGGGTAAGGCCTGTTATGCACAGCAGNGGCGCGAGGCTGCGGGGCCCTCAGGCGCGCCCGAGCCGCCCAGGGCGGCTGGCGCCTTCGGGGGCCGGGCGCGGTGCCCCGGGAGGTGGCCTTTTTCCCTGCGGAGATGGGAGGGAGTGCAAGAACCACGCGAGGGGCCAGCATGACTGCGTTTTGAGGCTGGGACGGCCGAAACCCCGCGGGTGAGTCAGGACGACACCGTCGGGGACACGAGAAGAAGGTGAAGAGCCACGGAAAGAAATCGGTACCTGCCCAGGCCTCACTTCTCCCTGAAGGACCTTGCGGCCGCCCTGGGTGTGGATGGTGACCTGGCTGGGTCCTGGGGCTGGCCCAGCACCCCTATTCTTACCTCCACTATGACATACTTCCCACCAAGTTTTCCACTTGTTTCTGGGAGCTTCTGGGACTTGAGCTCAAGTGAATCAGCTTAAACCGGCCCAGGTGATTCCTGCAAGAACAAAACTGCTTCCTTCATAAATAGAGAGGAACCATTTCATTACTAGAACACTATCAATTCGAATTCTGAAAGTGTAGTGGGCATGACTGGGCTGTCCGGTGGTGCTTCTGTCATACCGCAAGAGGGAATGAAACATAGAATCGTGTAGGCTGGAAAAAACCTTGAAGGTCATGGTGTCTAGCTCTTACCCCAACTGTCCTAACTCACTGCTAAGCCATGTGTCTGAGCTCCGGATCTACATGACCTTTAACTGAGAAGTAGAAACGTGCTAAAATTAAGCAGAAACTGGTCAGATCTGTGAGCTGAAATAGGATTCCCAATCCTTAACACAGTGCATTGGCCACAAGGTCTATGCTCCTAACAGCCTCTGAGGAAATGCCATGTAAGGAGTTGTCTGAGTCTGTGTAAGTAGTTAAGCTGATACACGTATAAAATACCATCTTTACAGTTACAGTGTTATTTTAACTAATTCTGACTTTGAAAGTTATAATACATTCATAGGTTTATAAAAATAAGAGTTCTTGAGAAAAAAATTACTGCATTACATCCTAATATTTTAAAAACAATTCATGTTCAAATCATACTGTATTCCCAGTGGACGTGCATGTAATATAGGCTTGGGTGTTTGATTAGAGGAGGAATATACTTGCAATGCACTTCTGGCAAAAGAAAAATAGAATTTTCTGAGGTTCTCACAAAATAACATTTCCTAAGCCTGTTGAATATATGTGGAATTTCAAAAATATCCTTTCGGGGATATTTGTAGTTAGGTTGTTAGGGTCACAGCATATGGATTTTAGTTGCTAGTTTCACATACAGGCACGTTTCTCAAGTATTGATCCAAGCTGTATTTTTTGAGACTTATGTAATGTTTTCACTACTGAAATATCTTGAGCCCAGACTTGCAGACCAGTGAGTTCTCTGAATGTGTGGCTGAGCGCTCAATCCCTGCTGAACAGGCCTGTCTTAGGATGTGAGAAATGAGGAATTGGGGAATCGATAATCCCTTCAGAATCTGGAAGCAACTGTGGTGGATTCAGTTGAGGCGAGAGCTCAGTGGGGAGAAGCCTGCTAAGACATTACCCTGCACCATGCATCTGGAGCACTCAAGTGTGCTGCAATTCCTAGAAAGGCTGATCTGTCAACAGCAGCCTCAAGGGACAGTAGCTGGTAGAAGGATCTCTTGCATTTTATGAAATGCATAGTATATTGTTGAGCAGATTCTGAATGCTAGTGAACAGTAGAAAAAAACCCAAACGAAAAAGACTTTGGTAGTGTTTCTAACAGTTTTTGTTGAATATGCTTGTGTGGCTTCAGACTAACTAAAACCACTGTTCCTTGTCTTGGAGTCCATAAAGTGTAACAAATGCCTAAGCAGTTAATGAGTTTGACAAGTTCAAATCTTGAACGTGGATTTTCACGAGGATTTCTATTTACAGTTAGTATATTCTTAAATTTTATGGAGGGACTTAGATTAATTGAACCTCTTTGCTGTGCTAGCAGAGCTGCTCCCTTTATCCTATCCTGACTTTTCAATAGTTATTCTTTTTTTTTCTAACTATACAGACAAATCTTTGTGCAGCTCTGCTTTTTTTGCTCTATTCATTATCTAATAGATCTTTTTAATGTTTGCTTTATTCTCCCATTTTAGGCATTACTATAGACATGAAAAGGACTGTTGGTATAGCTTTGTCTTTTGATAGTTTGTGTTCTAGCAGCAGTTTCCTGAACCACCTCAGAAAACCAGGTATATAAGACAAAATGCACCATCTGGAGCCTCACCGGTGTTCTCCATAAACTATATCAGCGTTGATCTTAACATAAGTGACGTCATTTTGAGTCGGAAAAGACATTCCTATATTCCCTAAGTTGTGTTTAATTCTCAGGTTATATGCATGCCACCTGTAATCATAATAGATCTTAGGATTGCAAAGAGGTGAAAAGAAGAATGGATATGGGGACTTTATCAACCTCTATCACCTTAGAGGTGTGGAGCATAGTGTGAGGGCTACTAGCCAAAGTACATGTGTACCAACTTGGGTCAAACCCTGGTTATTTGTATTTTCCACAGGATTGAGACCTCACTGAGATTTGTTGTCTCACGATTCATAACTAGGATTTCATGGGCCAGTGAAAATGTCTCATCAACTTTAGTAGACATTGTTCTGGGCCTTGGATTATTAACTGTGACCATGAGAGGATTCATCATGTGGATTGTTTGGTAAATGTATTTTGGCCTGTTTCAACCTGGCTGCAGATCTACTTCTCCACGGAGTGAGTTAAAAAACAAGTGTCTGTGCTAAGAGGCAGATGTGCATGCAGGAACCTTGCAGTGTAGCCTCTAGAATCTTTCTAACTGGATTTCGTAACTCTCTTCAGGTTCGCAATATTTAACAATATAAATGCTAATTTTATTTGGAACAAGTATAACTTTTGAGATTACAGGATTGATGGTGTTTTACGTGGTAGAAAAGGTCCTGGAGTGCTGCTCTTCCTTGGTAAAAACATTTCAGTGTTGACTGAACTGGAACAAAATTAATATTATGATGTCCTTAAACGTGATGGCACCTTTAATTGAAAGAAAAAGCATGTATAGATACATAAGTAAAATACACATACGGGTTTTAAACATACAAAAGTAAATTTAATTTGTTTTTGTCTTCAAAGCCTCAGAGATCTTCCTCCTGGGAGATGCTGACATTCCCTTCATATTGGATGGATTTACCGCAAGGAAAGCTGGAGAAAACTTAAAAGCATACATTTTTATTTAAAACCTTGGTGGTCTTTAACGGCTGCCCCACAGCTCCAGCCTGGTACAAACTTAAACAGAGCTCTTTGTTGCTCTTGAATGTGACATAATCCTTTCATCTGGCATGCTGAATGAAGTATGCACATGGCTTTTTTGCTACCCCTGCTGGGCTGCCTTGTTACACCTTCAGAGCAAACCACCCCCTGTAAAAAAGCTTGGACTCTGTCATCGACCCTAATGCCGATAAACAAGAGATAACTATGGCATCTTTTGGCTTTAAAATGCTGCCCCTCATTAAACTTGTGTGTTGAGGAAGGAAGCGGCATTGTTTCTTGCAGATACAGATGCCGAGTACATTTTTTTGTTGTTTGCATGTTTGCTAATTTGAAGCTCTTTGAAGAGTCCTGCAGGGAGATCAAAGACAAAAGATTAGAACGTTTTTAATAAAGTGAAGAAGGATCAGGTTAGATCAAAGGGACAAACTGACAGGAAATAAGTAGGTGCCGTTGTTGGCTGACACTTGCATGCTGTAGGGTGATTTCTGTGTTAATGTGAGGTCAGGAGGAGGGTTGCTTTACATCTTATTGTCTCCAGGCTTTGCTGACTGGGTGTGTCTTTGTACTTTGCTTTAATCTCAAAAATTAAAACCCATAAAGTTGCAGTTTGGCTACGTCACATGATTTTTCTAGTTATTTAAGTGTGATTTGGAAATAGAAATTAAATTCGGAATGCACCAGCAGGGTATGGAGGTAATTAATTGGCCTGCAAGAAGATTCAGCCTCAGGACTATTCTCAGTCAGAGGCACTGGGCCTCAATCACTCCCAGTGTCACTCTGCTGTCTTTTACCAGTGTAAAACCTTCCTCACTGTCCTAAGATGAAATGTGTTTTCTCTATATATGCTGCAGCCTTATGTTCTCACTGTAATTAAGCCAGAAATTAATGTGCACTCTTCAGTTTGGGTGCACTTTTATTGGTACAGAGCGGCTAACTGGGTACTGCATTTCCCTGAGAGATCAGAGTGACAGTGCTAACTGGCTTTCTGGCTGCCTTGTGATCCGGGGCATGTAGGCTGTGGTGGATGCAAAGCAGTGTGCCACCCTGGCACACATGTGTGCGGAAGGTTTACACTTCACTAAATACCTCTTTCTTCTAATAAATCTCCCTTCTGCCTGATGTAGGTAGAAGCTAGTATGCGGACAGTCATAGGAAGACAAGCTATGGGATAGATGATTTTCTAGTAGCACAGAGAAACCTACTGGGACAAAGTAAAATACGTGGGAAGGGAAGGTTAGTTTGCATTTAGGAGAGCTTTTGAGCCTCGGGGATGTTAGAAGCAGCACTGGGTGTGACTAAGGTCCACCAGTGGGAACCAGCATTCCTCCTCATGGTTTGTGCTATTGGTGGGCAGAGCTGCTCTCTCCCGAGACGTGGCCCTAGGACAAAGCTTCATGTACTGTTGTTTGCTGCTTGTGCAAATGACTTATCTGGGGTTCCTGGTTAAAAGCCACATGGCAGATTGTGTTCAGGATCCAGTCACAGTCAGTTCGTGGTGCAGTCAGGGTTTGGTGTCAGGAGAGCTGATCCTGAGCTGAGAATGGCGTAGGAAAAGAAGACAACCTGGTTTGATTTTGAACACTGACTCATTTTCTGTATTTGGTCACATTCCATGAAGCCTCCTGGCCCGTCAGTTTTCATGACTAGTAGTCTCTATTTAATTACTTCTAAGTCAGAAACATGAATGTTCAGACAGGAGAAAGACTGAAGGCTACCCAAATGCTCAAAGTGTTTCTGTGTGGCTGCTGTAAGAGCACATCTAGAGACATGTGCCTCTGTAACCACTTAGTCTCTGTTGACTCTCTTCCTAGACTTGGCTTCAGCTGGGAAATATGCCCTGATACGCTTCTCTAAGCGTTCAGACTTAGCAGTGGCAGGTCGTGATTTTCTGAGATTGTACCTGTCCAGTTGTGTGTGTTTAAATTTCAGATCTTGCACAGAGCTGATGTTCTACAATAAAATACAGTCACTACAGAAAGGCAGATTGTTGATTTGAAAAATAAGTAGCGATTGGTAGCAGAAAAATGGCGATCCTGGGGATGTTAGTAGTGGATAGAAATGTCTAAATCCTGCAGAACCTGTGAGGGATACTAATGAGTCCAGCTGGGCAGGATTCCTGGGTGATAGAAGTGCAAGGAAAAAATTAGGCCCAGTCCAAAAGAGGAAAATTGGGAGTTGTAAATGGATTTTGTTAAATTTGTTGTAATCTTTTGATATATATAGCATAATAAGTGTACAGGTGTTGCAGGAGTCTGATAGGACTGGAATGCATAAGAAATTCAAGGTACTCGATGCAGTAAGAGGAAATGGAAGAAAAAGAGAGTACTTTAATGGACTTTGCAGAATGAAGATTAACAATTCAAGGAGATGTGCAAAGGGAAGGAATAAGGATGTTGACAAAGTGTTGTGGTAACAGAAAATTCAGTGGTGAAATGCAGAATTCCCTGGGGGAATCATAAATCAGCTTTAGTCTACAAGATACGTTGGTTTCTAAATCAGCAGGAGTCTGGTACCTAAATAGCTTTGCCTGGCAGTAGGAGACCCAACAATTCTCTGGGCTTCAGGAGCACATAAGAGAAGGAGTTGTCTGCAGGTGTCACCATGGGAGAGACAGTGGGGAGGCTGTGCTCCTGTGTTACACCATGGTGATCATTCAGCCAGAAAACAGTTCAGTAGCCTTATCTCATACTCAAGGTTATGATAGGTCTGTAGAGGCTGAAACAATTCCAGGTAATAAGCACAATTACAAGCCAGAGGTTGGGGAGACCCATTTTGTCACACACTTCATGGTGGTTCCTTGTAGTTTATTTGTTGCCTGCAGTTTGAATTCGGTCTGGAGACAAGTTGTGTGATTGCTGTTTTCATCATCTTGCTTTTTCTCTCTTAATCAGCTGTTTATCTCTCTTCAAGAGTTGATATAGTTCAGAGTACATTTAAGCCCCAGTGTTAACTGTAGACTCAGAACAGCACAGTAATGTCACTGCTAGAAATGAAGGCTTTACAAGGACTACGGGTATTACTGGCGTAATGCTGGCAATGGAGCAGGTTTTGTATTTCTACAGAAGCAAACTACTAAACACGTGCAATTTCTGTCCTTCCCAATTATATTTCATGGGCAAACGAGTGACAGGGACTGGAGTCAGGGTCAGGGACTGGAGTAGGAAATATCTCAGATCTAGAAAACACCTTACCTTACCTGCTGGCCAACCAGTTGCAAGCAGCTACCTCAGAAAAATAGAGCCCATCTCTCCATCAGATAGATACTTGTTTTATCCCTTTTTTTCAATATCTGTGTTGCTTAACCCTCTTATTAGCTGTATTTGATGTGTCATTTCCTGATTTAAACTGATCTTTAATATCTTAAGTTTGTGTGAGCAGGGAAAAGAACAAATCCCTTAGCAAGTCAGAGTCATGCTTTAGCATTCTTACACTCCTACCTCAAAGTAAGCCATTAACATGAGATGAAAGGAGCCGTTTTCTGTGGGCAGTGAGAACAGGGAAGCACAAATTTGGATAAATGTTTGGGGTTTAGTAAGCGTTTCTTTAGCCTGCCCCACTTCTTGCTTTTCCTTAGTTTTGTCTTGCTGATGAGAGAGGCTGTAATCAACCAGGAGCAGGAACTCCACCAGCAGCAGCACTGTGTGACAGGCCTTACCTTGAGGGTTTTTGGAGAATGAGAGATAACTTGTTTACAGCCTATGTAGAAGCTTAACTTTCTCTTTCTAAAGCCCATGTTAAACTGACAAATAGCAGTAGTAGGTGTTTCTTGAATGGCAGTGGGCATACAAAGTTGAACTGAAACAGAACTAATGCAGACACAGGCTTTCTCCTTTGACAAGCTGACAGTCTCATTAGGCTGAATTACCCAGTGCTGATCTCCCTGTTTCTGTGCTTAGTCGGTTACTGGGATCCAATCTAATTAGTTTAAAGCTGGCTTGGGTATCTATATACAACACTGTCGTTATTGCTGCGCTGCTGTGGAGACGTAGACTAAAATCTTCATTGGAAATCCACTAAAGTCAAACCAGCTCTTTCAGTTGGTTGAATGCGCTTTGCATCAGGCTGAAAACATGTCAAGAGTACAGTAGAGCAACAGAGAGCCCAGCAGCATGGTCCTGGCCTGGCACATCTATTGAGATATAGTGATGTGGGGAAGGTGCCAGGAGAGCAGGCATGCAGGGAGGTACAGCATGGGCACAGTAGGCTGAGGGGCCAGACCAGACTGCTGGTGAAGGCAGCTAGTGCAGCGAGGAGAGGTGGAGATATCGGAGTAACAGAGACATGAGGGAAGACTTATGAGGATTTTTGCCACTGCTGGAGAGACTTGAATTTGGTGTGGAGGAGGGCAGAAAGGCAGTCTAGCACAGCTGGAGCAGCAGCCATTGGGAAAGCACTCATCTAGCCTTTCTGGGAGAGATGGGCAAGGGAGGGTAGGTCTGGCAGTGCGTGATGAGCAGCACTGCAGATAACAGTCAAGGGCAGTAGAACTTGGTGGGGGAGTAGAAAGTACAATCAATCTGAAGGTAAATGTAAACGTCTTTCCCAGTGCATGAAACAATTTGCTGGCACTGGCATGCGTTTTAAAGAAATCAACCTGACAGGAGTGGGGAGCAGCAGGTGAGCCCCAGGGCCTGGAACAGACACTTGCTCTTCAGACTGGAGGAGACATGAACATGCTAAGGGGTGATACACTTGCAGGGGAAAAAAATCTGAAAAAGCATAGCAAACATATTTTAGGGCAGGATGGAATGTTTGCTCAATTAACTAGTCAAAACAGGATTTCTTTGTGTTTCTAACAGCTCTGCAGAAGGAACTCCCTTTGAGAGTCAAATTCTTGTATCTTCATTATCAAACATGTACCATCTGCAGGAGTTTTACTTGTGTTGGCTAATAGCTCTGTCTGTTGTGGAGTAAAGGATCTCTGTTTTCTCCTGACCTGTAGAAACAACAGGATTGAAATTAGACAGCTTGCTCAAAACCTCGTGAGGACCTGCTATGAGGTCCTCTTGTGTTAACATCACAACTCTGCTCTGCTCATGTAGTTAGCACAGTAAGGCTGGAAGGAACCACCTTTTCATTAAGCCTTGCCTGCTGCCACTGTGTTGTAGTTATCTTTGGAAAGTCCGTACTGGTCTTCATGACTCTCACTTCACATGCTTCCATGAACTACAGGTTTATAGGTGCAAAACGCACCCTGTAACTATTAAAACTAAACTTAAAACTATTAATTTTCTGTAAAGGATCACAAGGCTTAAACTGCCCTGTCTCACTAGAGGGGATGTGGAATGAGTAAGAGCTTCAATCTGCTCTTAGATCTTACATTAACATGGAACTTGTTAAGTGACATTCCCAGATTCTCTGTAAAGCAAACTGTGCGCTACAGTACACAAGACAATTGTTGTCAAGTTCCTGAACAATGTGATCTGGAAGAAAGTATTTCCTGGTTTTGCCTAGCCCTGCACATCAAGGATGTTTAATACCATAAAGAACATGAATACCCTGTCTATACCTGGTCTGCAGAACGTCAAGGAAAAAACATCAATTTTCCCACTTCTGCCATAAGTCCTAGTAGTCAAGTTGCGTGTAAAAGGAGGAAATATATACGGCTGGAGCAGGGGGTTGCTGGAGAATTTCTCTGGGAGCAGTGGAAGGTGTACTGGTGTCTGCAGCTGCTGAGCTGCACCTGGGTGGAAGGTTGTGCATAGTAGGGTAAGAGAAGGTACGAGGTAAGGGAAGAGGTTCTGGGCAGAAGCAGAGAGACAGTTTCCTGAGACACAAGTTTGTCTGAAAGGGGGAGGCTTGGCATTTGTAAGGTAAATGGCTGTTTGTTGTTATTAGCACCAGTATGTATGTTAGAGGAGCAGGGTTTGAGTATATTCCCTTTAAAAGGAGAGCTGCACCAGAGAAATATCTGATCTCCCTTCTGAGCTTCTTACTCTGGAGTGATGCATCACAGTGCTGAGTGGTTAAAGGCAGACTAAAAACAACACAGGCAAAATTAGCGTTTGTAGATTGAAATTTCTTCAGACAACATGTTTTAGAAATTAAACAATTCAGCAATTGACTGACTTGAGCATTGGGGTTTTTAGAGAAAAATATCCTGTAGAACTGACAATTGTTTTGATTTTTCTCATCTCAGATATAAGCATGGCTGGGCCTTCTCTCTGTTTCATCTAAACACACAGAATTTAACCAATTCCATTCGCTATAACATGGGAAATGTAGACACCTTTCTAATATAGCTGTTGTTTAATTTGTAAAACTCTGATTCTAATAAGGCTGTCTGAAGATGTTTTAAGAAACATATTACTTATCTTTGGTGTAGCTTGGCTTCACTTGAGTATCCCAATTGTTATATATAATTTCACTAAGGGAAGCAGTAACTTCTATTTGTGATACACAATCAGTTGTCCTGTGTGTTGCTTCTTTGATTTGATAGAATCTCTTGGACTAGCCTGAAACTGAGTACTTTCTTACTTGCTTTAAAATTTTTTTAGTGTTTTTGTGGTTTGCATTCTTTCTGATGCTGCCCTAGCTACCCTGGTAAACATCTCAACAGTTACTCAGTTTTCAGATATAAAGAACAATAGCACCTCAATGCAGTGAAAAAAACAAATATTGATCTGTCCCTTGAATGCCAGGAAAGCTCAGCAGGAGGCATACAAAATATTTCTGAAAAATGATAGCTTATCACCTGCAGACCTGGAGATTGCTGTATATTATTACAAAGACTTGCTGGAGGGAGCTCCAGTGACCTCCAGCCTTTCAGCTATTTGTGTCTTTTCCAAGTCAAAGAGAAAAAAATCTCAACCCTCTCCACAATGTTTGTGTTCACCCCATATCCTGTATCTCTCACCTAATTTATGGAGGTGAACCGAAATACATCAGCCACAGCAGCATTAACATTTCGTAGCTGGGGTGGAGCCTGGTGCTTGAGCTGCTTTCAGTATAAAGGTTTGCCTTGTTTAGACCCTTGCAAGTGTCCCTGTAAGCTGAACGATTGAGATGGGTTTTGGAGATGTGACTCTCACTGTGCAATGTTATTTGGCACCTGTTTTAAAGAAAAGATGCTCCTGAGTGATAGTTTGCACTCCAATGTGTTAATTATTTTCCTGTTAAAAACACGCTTGTGCTAACTTGGGGGTACAAGAAACGTTAATGCTGCTTTTCCAGCACATTTGGTGATACAGAACTGCTTGCTCAGAGGGGTATGCACAGCCTCTCAGCCCACCACAGAAAGTGCAGGGAGAGGAAAAGCACGATAACCCCCAGAGCCATCCTTTTTGGAGAAATAGAAACTAACCCTGTTTTGACCTCTAATTTTTGTCACAGCTCAGGCTTCAGCATGTCATTCTGGTTTGGCTAACTCAGTCCTCTTCAATACACCCATTGGTCATGCTTCTGGTGCTCTCAGTACTTACGCTAACAATTCACTCCATTTATACGTATGTCTAGATATAAAAAAATAGATATGTATTATATATAATAATTCTCAGTCATTGGTTAAATTGCTCTGAGGATTGAAATTTTACTTTTTTCTTGTTTTACAACAGAGGGAGCTCTAAAGAAGCTTATCTTTCCATAGAATGTGTAAATAGACTGCATCTTCAAAAGTGCTTGGGAAAAGAGCAGCTTGAATGTGCCCCTTAAGGTGGGCGTTTGTGAACACTGTCATGTTTCAGAGTGAAGACAGACCGGCCTCGAGTTCCCTACTACAAGCTGGTTTGCATCGATTGCTGTGCAGGGCTTTGCCTTGCTTTATAGGAGTCACTCTGGAAAGCTCATTTTACAGTACTTCTCTGAAGATGCCCAGGGGCTCTGCTCCTGGTATTGCTGTACCAGACACCAGGTGGTCTTTATGAAAGGAGGTTTATAGCAAAGCAGATGCACCAGGATGGGTGGGTTTATATGAGCAAGTGCAGGACCTCCAACTTTAATGGAGAGCTGAATTCACACTGACTGGTTAGAAGTCATGCCCTGTGAAGTTGGTAGTGACAAGTGGGCAAGTTATAATCAATTGCAGTGACAAAAATGCTGAGATGTTCCTGTGTGGAAAAGCAGACCAGCAGGCTGGTGCTGGCTGGAGCATGGGATTGGTGCACCTGTGGCTGTGTATGCCTTACAATGCCGTTCTGTGCACAAAATTCATATCAAAGATCTTCCATGCTTTACAGATAAAACTGTGTTAGGAAATTGCCTGGCACTGAGTACGAAGTGTTTTGTGTAGAGACCAGGCCTGTTTTGATCAAAACCATCTGTTGATAACATGTGGCAGGGACATAGGAATAATTTTTAATTGTATTTGTTTTTCAGTACCTGAAACCACAAGACTGAGTTCTTTCAAAATCCACTTTGTTTTACACTTTTGGGAGGAAAACATCATAATGTTTCTAAAAATAGTTGTTTTATTGTTGCAATGCAAATAGGCATTTGGCTGTATTATTAATGCTTTTCCCAACTGGTTTCTATACCCAAGCACACAGGGAAATACATTTGAGAAACCTGCCATCCAGCCTTGCTGTGGCATTAACTTTTAGAAGAAGCAGGTTGTTGTTTACAGACTCAGTGTACTTTTACTTCCATGAGATCAGCTTTGCTGTATTCTTTGAACTGAGGCTTTTTATTAGCTGTCATTGTATATCAGAGGCTGTTGTGCTAAAATGAGGGTACTCTTTTTCTAAAAATTAAAAATAAAAAACCTCCTTCCCCAGCTGACAAGTGCTGTTTTAAGTACAGCATATTGCAGCGATCTGTACACCCTGTGGACTTGCTCATGTCAGCTCTTGACACGGCACACGTCATTATTTGTCAGCTGGAGGGTGACTATATGGCAACACAAAGGATTTCAGATGTGACCACTTAATTTTCTGTTCGTGGCCTGTACGGTTCTGTAGCAGTTTAAAACATGGTGTGCTTTGTGTATTCGATCATATGATTAAAGGATGCACACTTCTGCACCATTCAACTGAATTTGAGTTCCCCTCCCCCCACAGTGGTGGTTGCAGAAAGCTTTTATTATTGTCTCCGTGTCAGTCTCTGAGCAAGCAAAGGTCAGACTGCAGACATAACTGTATTAGCAAAACCACTTGCTAGTACAGATTGTTTTGCTTGTAAACAGATACATGGTAAATGGATTTAAAACCAAACAAACTGTAGTCTTTTTTACTCAGGATAAGCAGAGCGTGTTCTTATACGTTTTGTCCATCGTGTCTGTGTGTGCAAACTGTAGGAATGCCTCCAGTTTTGGGAAGAAGTACTTTGTGAATGCTTGCATAAATGCTCCCAAGTTTCAGGAGCTGCTGTATTTGCACGGTGGCAGCTCCAGAGCTGTGCTCAGCCTCCACCTCACAGGGCAGAAACAGGAAGGCTTTGGCTGCAATTCTTACCTGGCCAGCTAGAAGTATGAAAGCTTAGTTTGAGAGAAAACTTGTATAGCAACTACCTGAAGTCTGTTACAGTGGTGTGGGATAATTCAACCCATTTTGCCCTTAAAGTCTTGGTGGATTCGTTTCAATGACAACCAACGATCTGCAAACTTACTGGAAGAAAGACAGTAGTTAAATGAGTTAAAACAGAAGCAACGACTGAAGTGAAGGTGGACAGTTTGGTAAAGAACAAGTCCTGGCCCATGTATACTTGTTCAGGCAGGAGGAGGAGTGAACCCAAATGATGAGTTCAGGGGATAGCGCAGCCTGTCCTGTCAATCTCTTGTCCTCTTCACCACTTGCAGGAAAACTCTTAGTGCAAGATGTAGTGATGAGGGAATTTCAGACTCGGCAGTTTATCTTGAGGAGAGGCTTAGCAGAAGAATTTGACTGTCAGCTAATAAACTGTTGTGGCTGTGACACATGACATCCACTGCATATTCTAAATTCACTGCTTTATTGTGCTCAACTGGCTTTCACACAGAGCTGTGAAGGACGGAGCGGTGATACAAAACCTTGAAAGAGAGATAATTTGAAATCTCTGAAAAGAGGGTAATTTTAATACAGTGGTCTCTTGTATTGGTCACAGGAACATGGTAACTATTCCATCATCATGGAATCTGGTGTCAGAAAATGCTTTGAGAAGCCTTGTTGGGGCTTTCTCTGTTATTCAGGAGTTGCATTTAGGCTCAATTCCCTGCACAAGCTGTGCTGTGCTTGTGCCTGGCTGTGGGCCTCCTTGACCCTGCCCTCCTTGGCTTTCCTTGACTTCCTGGTTTGATGGTGCACCTGCCTTATCGCTGTGAATTTGTCTGGTGTGTGCAGGTCTGTGGCTCGCCCTGGTTAATGCCACGGGACTGACTGCTTACTGGAACAGTGTTGCTTGCTTATGCAGTGCCTGTCTGCCTTGCTTTGACCCTGGCTTGCCTCCCTGGGCAGAGATCTTGCTGCCCCCAGGTGTTTTGGTTTTGGGTTGGGGTTTTTTTGAGAATAAACTGCTGTTCTACTGGACCGAGTGCCCCTGAGAATGAGCAAGTGTGCCTGTAAAATGGACTTGTGGAAACATGCAAATAGAAGTTACTCTGATGGGGAATTGATTTGATCATAAAAAAAATAAAGTTGTACTGATCTCTGTTCATGAACAGTGCTTTAAGTGAAATGGTAACTGTTGTGAGGTCTGGTGATGGCAAAAAATAAAACCCAGGTGTGTAACTAATGATTATGCTGTAAATTCTTTGGACAAGAAGTTGTATCTGTCTTAGGATTTAAAAGAAGGTGACTGTGTCATGTATTATCATTTTTGTTGACTCAGTGGCTTGAAAATTCAGAGCTGAAAAGGACAAATAGGGACTGTTAAATATTTCTACTGTAGAGAAAAACTGTACTTAACACATTGCTTTCCAGCTTACCTAGAGCACATCCTCCCCAGCTGTGCTAACATGCTAAGCTCCCCAGTGAGCTAATGTTGCTGTGCCCACAGGAGGCCTTAACCAGGTTCATGTGTGCAGAGCATCTGGTTTCAAAAGCATGATAAAATACTAAAAATGGTTGCCAGTTCAAAAATATTCTGTAATATCTTCCCTAAATGCAGTTCATGATTTTATATCAGGTAAAATTCTTTCACAGAAAGCGATTCTGAAATAACAGGGTGCTTTGGTAGTAAGAAACATTGTACTTTGGGTCAAAGATCTATCTCTGGTGTGACTCTTCTGCTCATGGTAGCTTTTTTGGTGGAGTAGGACAGAGAAATTGAAAATAATTTCCAGCTGGATGCCAGGCTGTGCAGAGAAATAACGGCGGACTCCACATGATTCAGTATGAATCGAAGTGAAGACACTTCATTGTGCTGAACTGCCCGTAATGTAGTTTTACTATCTCCACAGGTGTTCACGCATTTGCCGATTGGAAGCGTTGCCAAAACATGCGACAAGTGTTCACCTTATAATTGGTTCCTCGCTATCTGAGGAATGCACACAAGGTCGTGTTTTTGCTAACATGCAGCTTAGTATCTTCCTTTTCCCGTGGGAACAGAGTTACTTTCAGTTACAGCCATCCCAGAGTAAGTCATGCTAATATCCCATATGGCTGGCTCACAGGATGCCCATTTTCCTTCAAATGCGTGCCAACAAGGCTGAAGCCTGGCAGAGCTGTTTTGTGCTCCTCTGCGCAGCACTGGTTCTTGACCTGAGCGTGGGGAGCTCCTTTCTCTGGAGGGCTGCCCGCTGATGGGAGTGGTGGAGGACCTGGGTTGTTCTGCTCATCTACAGGGTGCACTGTGTTCAAGCCAGTGTTTGAATGAGATTGTTTGGATCCAACACAGCCCTGGGTGGAGGGTCCCAGCCTCGTTTATTACTTAACCCTTACTTGAACACTCCTGCTCTGTGCTTGGTATCACCCCTGCTGGCTGGTACAGAGCCACTCTTGCCCCTCTGATCTTACCTGTTGGAGACCCTTTCTCCAAGACTCACTTGGTACTTTCTGCTGACCCCCTTGCTCTTTCTCTGGCAGCTCTGGGGCTTTGGTCTGAGACTAATCTTCTGGGGGACTTTGAGAGCCTCTCAAGTGCTGTGGTAGACATCAGGCCAGTTCAGGTGTTGCCCATGTCCTGTACTGGGCTGTACCTTGCCTGTGGAAACCATCTTGTTCTGTGGATATAAAGCGACTGCTGCAATGGAGACAGTTCCTGGACCTAAAGAAATAACTACAGTATGCATAAAAATTAATAGCAATGCCATGTTGGAGGCTGTTCTTAATTTTCAGCTTTGACTGGTCATTACTAAAGGACCAGACATGTTTTAGAAAGGGTGCATGTAAACATTACTTCATCTGTGTGCTATGAGTGCTTGGTGGAGCTCTGCTCCGCCTTCTTTTTTATTTTTCTTTTTTTCCTTAAGAAAAGAGGAATGTTTTCTCCTTGTGAATAGGTGCAAAGTGCTCGCTTGTGCCAAGATGCCTGGTATTTGGCCTCCTCACTTGCTTGCAGCACATGGGTTGCATGTAAAGCAGAAGGAATGTAGACAGTTGGGACAATAGATATTCGGGAGCAATTGAAAGATTAAAAAGAAATTCAGACATTGCAGGAAGACAAAGATTATAAAGAAAATAAAGGCAAGAGAAGCTGTAGGGGAAACTTTGTAGGGCAAGGGAAGCATTGCCTTTTTTCTTCGCAGGGACAAACACAGCCTTGCAGCTTTTCTTTGTTTCTTGGCAAGTATGTGCTTCTAGTACAGCAGGAGCACTGCAGCAGAGCTGTTTGGTAAGAAATTAGGTAAAAAATATCTATAGTGGTACTGTACCCTGACTTTTCCTGTCCTCTTCATCCCTCTGGTCCCCTTGTTTAATTGCAACCAGAGTGATGGAGGGAAAAGAGCTAATGGCACCTAAATGGTTTTCATCCCTGTAGGAATCTCCTCATTTGCATAATTATTTGAAACTTGGAGAACTGTTTTTTAAATAGCTCAGCCTTGAAGCCAGTTTGAAACTTCACATTAAGCAAGTGAACAAAATCTCCTCTGTTTTGCAGCTCAATTCAATAAATAGATGTTCCAGTTGGTCACTTGCCCCGTGATGTACTGTTCTCCTTCATCAGGCTGAATAACCACCGCCGGCAAAGTTTTCAAGTTAGCCAGAGCTCATGCATCACGCCCTCCTGGGCCAGAAGTGGGAAGCTGATCTTGCTAATACTAGCCCCACTGGTTCTTCGTTTGCTGCAGAAAATTATGTTGGTTTATTGCATCCTTGCACATAACCACATAGACTAAGGCTGGATCTCTGTCTCTGAAGCAGAACAACATTATCTGTTTTGTGTTAAGTGACCACTGTGAAGGATGAGAGCAGTGTATGGTCCTAACATGGTCTCCTAACAATGACAGTGGGAAAGGCCAACTAGGTGGGTTAAAAACCTTCAAAAGTAACCAGAACTTGAAAAATAATTGAAGCTTGGGAATTTGTCTACACACAGGTCACACACAAAAAAGGACGTGCTATAGTGGCAGGCATGGAGGTGGTTCCTTTGTGTTTTTCTATCAATGGGGTGTTTAGGTATTTGTTGAGTTTGTGTATGGTTGGACTTGATGATCTAGTCGGTCCTTTCCAACCATGTTTATTCTGTGGTTCTGTAATTTTATAAGAACTATCTGCCTTGTAAGAAGGCTTAGAGGAGGCTCCAGGGAAGATCTTACTTAGGGACCAATAAGAAAGCTGTTGACAGACTTTCTAGTAGGAGCTGCTGCAACACGACAAGGGGTGGTAGTTTTAAGCTAAACAACAGGAGACTACAACGGGAGACTAATGCTAAATCTAAGGAAGAATTGTTTTTGTGGTGAGAGGGTGGTGAAACACTGGAACAGGTTGCACAGGAGGCAGTAGAATTTTCTCCTTGTATCTAGTCTAAATCTACCCTCTCAAAGAAGGTCCCTGCTCACTACAGGGAGATTGGACAAGATGATCTTCAAATGGTCCCTTCCACCCAAACTGTTCTGTGATTCTAAGAACTATTTTTTAAAACTGGGATGAGCTTTCCAAAAGGTCTACAACCCCTATTTTGGACTTGTCTTTTGCATATGAATATATGGTTGACTAAGGAATCAGCCTTTTGGGGTAGAAAATGAGGACTGGCTGGGGTCCAGGTGTCACTGAGAGATCCTATTATTATTTATTTTTTTAAATAAGCAGTCACTAATGGGATGCAGACCACAGCACACGTACAGCTCACTAAGTTTTTCTTTATGTTGCCATGCCCTGCTCATTTCATTAACCTTGCTGGGCAAGTGTGAGCTTCAAGTCACATAAGGCAGGGTCTGAGCTCATCTGTTCTCTCAGTGTCTTGACAACAGCCATCCCTGCCCAAGAGCAGGAAGGTGCACAAGGAAAGGAAATAGGCACCTTCAGGAAGTGGTTCCAGGTGGAGCAGCTGCCTGCAGCTTCATGTGTGCTGACATGCTACATGTGCCCTGACTGCCCTGAGAAGCACCTGTGTATGCTAGCCCGCCATGACTGGCATCTGTACGTGGGGAAAGTCCTAGAAGTAATTTTTTTGGGATCGAATGGGAGACCATTCAGAAAAACCTAGCTTGACCTCGGTGGGCCAATACAGTATCAGGAAGCAAGGGTCACAGCTCATTGCCTTGGTGGAATTCTTTGAAGGTATTGCTACTCAGGAGATATGAGACACATGCTATAAATACGGCTCCTAATGCTTGCCAGAGTGGGCCCAACAATGAGTTTAGTCTGTGTTTCAAACCTCTGCCTTTTTTAATGCCTTTTTATAAAGCTATGTGTGCCGCTGTGCATTTACAATGTACCCTATTGTAAGCATCAGTGATGGAGTCTTCTAAAAACAACTGAAATGGTGTGATCCATGAGTGACTTTTGCCAAGTTAATAGTGACAAATGCCACGCAGAATTAGGCTTGATCAACAGAGTGAAGATGCAGCAGGATCTTTCTGAGGGAAAAGGTGTATTCATTTGAGAATCCTCTAAGAACTTAAATCTGGAGACATAAATGCCACAAGAAATAATACTTATATTGCTGCTCAAAGAACTGTTTGTTTTGACATCTTAACAAAGTCTTTAAATGCTACTTTTGAAGAGAATTGTCTCTATAATTGTGAGGCTATGAGTCCCTTGTGCTACAAATGTTTATGAGCAAGGCTAGTCTTGGCAGATCATTAAGCTCATTAATTTCTTCAAAGCTATTCCCCGTTAAGCCTGTGCATAAACACTTGCGATATCAGGCCTTTGCTGAAACTAAGTAAATGCTGGAAGGAGCTCTTTGTTGTGGCTGGAATTCAGTGTCTTTGGTGATGGTGTGTCATGTCCTCCAGGATATTTTTTTTATTTTTTTAATGGGAAAGGAAAAATTGTTTAGCTTTCTCAAGATACAAAGAACCAACTGAGTGTGTATCTGTTGTAAGGACGCATACTGGCTCTGTGTACAGTGTAATAGAGTTGGGGAAAACTAAATCTGGACAAACTAGATAAATTTTATTTTATGAATTATAGCGGTAGGAAAATGCCTGCAAATTGCAATTTAGTTTACATAGTTCTAAAAAATACTGATAAGCGTTCTAAGGCTATTTACTCAAGGGGACAGGAGCTGTATAAAATGTGTGGGTGTTTTTAAATCAACACAGTTGCTCTTTATTATTTTCAAAATATGAAAAAAATGCCCCACTCTGATGTCAGACTGGCACTGTTTTTAAAGATTTAAAATTAGCATTGAACAGTCTGTTCTTGGAGCCCATGCTTTTAGTAAATTTTTTTTTCCATTGCAGTCAGCCCTGGACTGACATGTGTTGCTCTCCTTGTTTCAGATTCTGTAGCTCAGCTGGGAATGTAAAATAATCAACAGCAAGGAGGAATGATTCACATTGTTAACAAATTTAGATTTGCATGAGGGACTGGAGATGATGACAGTTGTACTTTAAGAATCAAGCTACTGCAGCTGGATAAACATTTATTGGATATCTTTCTTTCTCCCCAGCCCCACGGTAGAGTATGAACCAAATACAAGTCCAAGATAATCTGAAAAATAATAGAGTGGATTTCTACAAAATCTGTTTATTTATGAGATCAAAAATCCTCACCCTAGTTACATCCTAGATAGGTTCTTCCTGACAACATTGTCAGACTATCTAGGAGGCCGGGAGTTGTAGTGTAGTTGTGGTGTAGTTGTAGACCACCCAGAATTACTGCTTCCACGAGGCAGTGGTAATGGTGGTATGAATTCACTGCTTATAGATTGGAACTAACCTTTTAAAAGCTTGAGTAGCCATGGGAAACATGCTGCATTGTTGTGCTCTATGGATCACTTTTCATGGACACTTTAGACAGCGACAAAACCTTGTTGTTTGACTGAAGAACTAAAGAAAAATTCTAAACAAAGAAATTAAGAAACGAGTTTGTATCAGTGTCCAGAGCTTAACCAAAGCTTTCAGTGATTAAGAAATAGGTTTTGTCTTGGGTTGCAGTATGTTTGACACACCAGAAATCCATCAAACTCCTTAGATGTTTTTTACGGTAAAAAGATAACAGCGTGTCTGGAATGAAAATGTAAATGCATCTGAAATGCAGTGATGCCTCTGTTTCCAGAGTATGTAGACAAAACCTCTGAGGCCTTTGGTTACATCAGCAATGTAAGTCTGAGAGCGTCAACAGGAAATAACTACTTTGAAAGCTTTATTGACCTTGTGTTGAGAAAAGATTGTAGAAACAACTTCGCAGAAACCCATTCCAATTGCTGAATGATCTTCAAGTTGATGGACAGTCCCATATGTGGGTCTGATTTAAAAACAAAACCAAATGCCAAATAACCTTGAGAATGTTTTTGCAGAGAGTGGGTTTCTATTCTTACTTCCTCTCAAGTAAAAATAAATGGAGTCATAGGTTTGAATGGGAGCAGATTTGGCTTTCACGGGAAAATGTCTGTACAAATGGAGATGTGTTTGTGTAAATGCTGATTTACATACTCAATTATCTGTTTGCATAGGGAATCATATTTGGGCACTGCTGCTCATAAATACTGTAAGGTGTGTGTAAATCTCCTTTTCTTCGTTATTGTTCAGAGTACTCTGCTACCATCCAACTAGAACTGAAAAGTAGTATCATCTTTTGTCTCCTTCTTCCCACCGTCCAAGCTTCCCCATCCCAAGATCCAGCAAGATAGCTATGAGTTATGGAAACTGTCGTGTTGCTTTCCTGGAAAATGTTTGATAGCTTGTGGATAAGGTTATCTTGCTTTTTGTCACAGTCATGCAGAAATGAGCCGTGTTACCTGGTAGGTTGAGAGTAATCTTTTAATTTCATTTTCCATCATGGTTAATTAATAGGAAATACTTTAATCAACACACTTCCTCTTTTTTGTGCTTTGTTGCATTGGGATTGGTTTAGATGATTAAGGTTGATACGATCTGGGTTTTTTTCTAGCGTATGAGAACATAGTGACTAATGTCTTTGTGTGATGGGTTTTGTGTGAGTGGATCACAGGATAAATTTTTCAGTTCTGAATCATAGAATGGTTTAGGTTATAAGGGACTTTAAAGATCATCTAATTCCAGTCAGGGTGGTGCCATCACTGTCTATCCAAAACTCCCAGATTTGTGACTCCAGATCTGCTCTTTGAGCTGTAATTTAGCATCCACACAAACATTAACAAAAAAGAGCACTGAATTCCTATTAGGTCTTTCCTGGACACTTCATGTTGTGGTCATTACTGTATGAACACTTGCTTTAAAATCTGCTTTCCAGGCATCATTAGCTCTGGTCTCTGGAGCAGCACATGTGGAGGAGGAGGCAGAGAATTCAAAACCCTCCATTGCCTTCAGTGGTTACAAAGTTGAGTATCAGATATCAAACACATTGTGAAATAACTTCTTGGAGATAGAGATAAATGTTTGCTGCAGATTATCAGTAATGCTTCTGTATGGCCAGGAACAGGTTTAATTTACATCAGGACACAGTGAGCTAAAGCTCTTTTTGCACAATGAGTGTGATCTGTGAACTCCGCAGCTCCTTTTATGCACCATCTTGCTATGTATAAACTGTGGCATGGAAGCAGAGATGTTTAGGTGATTATCTTTTTTCACAGTATCATATTAGTTATGGGTTTCTTTGGGTTTTTTTCTGTTTGTTTTGTAGACCACAGAGAAATATCCCATTCCCTTTGTTGTTGTTATTTTCAGCAGCATGCCAGGAAAGTGAGGTATCATAGAAACTTCTCTTCCCCTCTGAGTGGATGCATTTCTCAGCCAGGAGAGCGTGGGGTGTGGTGTGCGGTTCTCAGCAGCCTGAGTCATTGAGCTCCTCCACTCCATTGATCTGGCAGCAGCATGTGTTCCTTGTGATGCCTATAAAAATTGGAATAACTTTGTGGTGCTTCTCCAAAGATGGATGGTTTGGGCTGTGATGTACTTCTTGGTTTGGTCTTCATCGGTGCTTCGTTTGGCTCACTTGTTGATGAAAGTCCCGGTTACGTGGTTACTTTTTGTGCAGCATCTGTATGTCTCCAAGGAAAGAAACGCGCTGCACCACAGGCTCATGAAAACTAACTTGAGCAGTGGATATTGTGTGTTCACCAGACACTTCAACAGCGAGAACACAAAAGGCTTTTCCTAAAATGAAGGCTTTTACACAGTTTTCCTTGTGCCTGTGGAGTTTATCTAGTGTTTCTCCATGATAGGCAACACAGAAATTTGCTAGTCTCCTAAGTATTATAAATACACTGTTCTGTGCTCTTGCATCCAACACAATAACTTTTCACACAGGACAATTCAAAGTGATGTGACCACAGGGAGTAAGAAGAGATGATAAATGCTAAGATTAGGGTTTGTCAGACTATTTTGGGCTGAACAAATTACAACAAAACGTATGACTTTACTGGAATGTGTTCGGGACCAGTAAGATGGGGGAGAAAACTCTGGGAGAAGAAAGATTGCTTGCACTCGGGACATGAGAAAACTCGCCATTTCTGAAAGCTATAAGGGCTTCTAGTCAACTGGAAACGTCAAGGAGAAGGGTTTTTTTGACTTTGCTGTCATATTTGGGAAATGAATTAATAGACTGGTTTCCAAAACAGTGAACCTGAAGGGCTATGAAAAAGGCAAGAGTTAATGCGAGAAAACCTATAAGGAAAATAGATGTGAAGTAATAGCAAGAGATTTTGTAGTGCACAAAACTTTGTCATTTGTCATACCTATGCCTTGCCAGGCTATGCAGGGTGACCTTAACTGAGGAAGAAAGTGGTGTGCAACGATAACAAGAATGTCCTGATGAATAACCAAACCCAAAACTGTCCCAGATACACAGCTCACAGGTATTTGCCCTAGGCTCTTTTTTATTATTTAGTTGGGGATTTTTTGGTTCACTGGCATTAATCTCTTGTAACACTCTCAATTTGTACCTTACCCAGACACTTTTCAAGTCGTTCTTGCATACAGGAGCTTCTTGTGAGACATTTGATGACAATCTTCTAACTTTGTTGATTTATAAAAGAAATCCTTCCCCCTTGAGTATTAGCTGTGTCATTCTCACACATAGTATGTGAGATTCTTTTGCTAAGAGAGGAGAAGATCTTGACCTTGGTTAATCTTCACACAGCTTGCTTGCTGAAGTACAGTTAACTAGACTGACTCTCTTTTAACCTCCTCTGTGTTCTTATGGAGGGAAGAAGTGTCCAGTACAAAACATCTGCTTGCTTGGGAAATGTTTACTCCATGTACTGTGAGGAAAAAAAATCACACAGTTCTCTTCTTGTAGTTCAACCCATTCAGACACCATCCTTTAGTTATGTTTCATAAGAAGTTCTTTATTAGAGTAGGAGTTCTAGAAATAGTAAATATTACATGTTTACATGTTCATAGTGTTGGGGTTTTTTCTCCCTCTCCACAGACATCTGTTTCTAAATCTTTTCCTGGTGTCAAAACAGCTTACAGATGTGACCAAATAATTTCTTGTGATACCACTGAGAGGTGGATACTGTTGTTTCAGATCTGGGGATGGGTTACTAAGCAGTAAGCAAACCACTCAAAGAAAGACAGTGAGAAAAGGCAGGAGCAGAAGAGATTTCACCTTGCAGGGGCTCTTCAGGCAGCACTGCAGTCATGAGCTCTCTGTTCAGCTGACAGGAGCCCACTCTTGCACAGGACACACAATCTCCCTTCACGAGTCAAACTGCATCTGCAGGCAACACATCCACAGTATGCACAAAAAGACCTGGAAACAAATGTCTCTTAGCACTTTAAGTCTTACTCATTTGCTCATTTTTGGAAATCTCCACTCTGGCAATGTGATTGATGCTCAAGTTTCAAACTGTGGTTTGAATCATTTTTGTCATTTTGTTGACTCTTCAGAGCTGAGGTTTGGTGTTGGCTTGTGTGTAGGCATCACAAGATGGCAGAGAAGTGTAATGCTTTGATCCATGAAGAGGCTATCTTTGTGACTTCTCCTAGGCTTTGACAGTTCTGTTTTTTTTCTTTTTTCACTTTATAAAAACAGCTGCACTACTTTCAAGTTCTAGAGTGAGTCTTCAGAAGGTCAAGTATGCAGAAACAACTGAAAACCAATATAGGGGTTCTGGTCACCTCAGTGTGTTTCATTGTCTTAAAGTTAAGCAGGTACTTGAGGGTCCTAGCTGATACTGTTTTTGGAGAAGGAGGGTTCTGGGGGAAATCCAAAATACTCTTGCTGCATCTGATTCAATATTGTTGTCTTTCAGCCATTGGGTTCCATTGAAGACATCTCTGGTAACACATTTATCTGTGCCGTAAGCACAGAACAAGAAAACACACAATTGCTGTAATTAGTAAATCGTCCTGAAGTTTAACGGGTTTGTTCAAAAACGTTTTCTTCTTTCAGAGTATGACAGTGGGGTTTCTGCCGGGCTACAGTCATGCCAGAGGGCTTTGCTGGCATTAAATGCATAACCAAAGACTTGGGATTAATTTTACTCTCTGGATCAGCATTGCTGTCTCTTATTTTTCAGTGTATTGCAGACTAAATAATGCAACAGGATAAAAATCAGGCTGTCTGACTATTGCAAGTGAAGGGCAGAGCTGTAAGAACTTCTTGGAGTTTGGCAAAGGATTTGTCTTTAATGTTCAGCAGTAAAAACTACATTTCAGCAAATCCTTTCTTTTTTGCTGGTTTGAGTAACAAAGCATACTGAAAAAAGTTCCCAAGTAAGTCAACTGGCAAAGAATAGGTCAACCATGGTGATTTGTGTTTCTGAATCACTAATACAAAGCTGGTGCTTTACACAGTACAGGAGAACTTACCTTCCAAAAGACATTCTTTACACGTCTCCCGCGTTTGAGGCAGAGCAGGATTGCTCAACATGCTTTATTATGTAATGTTATCTAGGAAATTATGGTTGGGGGGTTTCCCAGTGACATAACACTTCAAAGCACATTGGGCAAATGCTGCAGTTACCCAGGGAGAGCACTTGCAGGTGTCTCTCCCTGCTCACCAACTGGAGCAAGAGCCCTAGTGCCAGCACTTTCGTAACATTTAATGTTTTTCTATGTCCTTCTGATCTAGTTCCTTTTGAGGATCTGGATGAAGGGAAACTATTACTGTAAACGGAGAAGACATTCAGCAGTGTTCCAGAGTGCACATTTTTGGCAGTGGTGACCTTTCTCCAGTGAGCTGCCTGGGAATTTACAAATCAGCCACGTCTGAATCCATTTTGTGAACCTGACTCGAGCGTACACCTGCCTCCCAGAGACAGGCAGACAGACAGAGAGAAGCTGTAGATGTGTTATCCATTCGTTGGGGCTTTGGTAGTGCTGAAAGGAAACAGCCACATTTTAGTGGTCATGAGCCAAATGATTACAACACCTTGGGTGGCAAACCACCACATCATCTGTCAGAAGGGAGCATTCAGAGAATCAGGTGTGCTTTGTGTTGTGGTTTCCCCCTCCCCGGACTACAGGGACACTTTTTCTGAGTTAATTGTAACCTTCTCCAGGTTCTTTTTGTTCAGAAAAGAGAGCAAATGCTCAAGTAGTGGAGTCTGAATAACTGAGTAGAAGAAAGATTCCTGATGCTCCTGTATTTGTAACGTCTTACAATCTGTACTGGAATAAAGAGGGCAGCAGTTCCAGGTACAACTTGTTTGATGCAAGCAGCCGCTTAGTGGTGGCACTGAATGCTTGGTAACAATGAGATGGGATTGAAAGGCTCATTTCTTGGTAACAGCCTTTAGTCAGTCAGAAAAACGAAACCAGAATGGCTGAGTCTGGACTGAAACCCTTGGACACAGCTGCTGCTTAGCCCCACTGGCTTTGGCCAAACCAGCCAGAGTGGTATGTGAAGAATCGACAACTCACATTCTTCTCATTTTCAGAGCTTTGGGGGGAATCTTCTGATCCATTTCATCTCTGTGGACTTTATTAAAAACTATGTGTACGTCGAACAAATTAATCAAATGGGACTGGCACAACAGGACTCTGTATACACACGGACACTGACATACTCTAAAATGTAAATGCTTTGTCTTTTTGAAGTCATCCTTTCAAGGCTGGTGGTAACATGAAGGTAGAGCATCTACTGCTCTTTACTGATTCTGCTCTCTGGTTTAGACTACCCATTTCCAGTGGGAGTATTTAAGGTCTTTCTAAGTGATGGTCACTTCCAAATGTACCTAATGACATAGCCTCAGGGAGGCAGATGTTGCTTGACAGACGCACAAGTCACCTCTACAAATGCAAGGCATTTCTTTGCTATCGAAGCCTTCATTATTTGCAAACAAACTGCTGGATTTTGTCAGCTGTTACACCTTTTTCCTATGGCATGAACATTTTGGTAAAAGAGTTTGAGGCAGCCTAATGCTTTCTGACATTAGCAACGGTGCCATTCTTACACAGTGCAATCCATCCTCACAGCCATTTACAACAATCCCTTTTGTTCCTTGTCCTGCTTGAGTCTCCTGATAAAAGCCTGGTTTTATCTGGGACGGTACCAGTAGCATCTCCTTCAAACCTCAGCTAAATAGTTGTTCACATGGCAGCTTTAAAACCTCTGGGTTTATTGGTGGTACAAAAGCTTGGAAAGGAAAGACTTAGGACTTAAATTAGTTCTATCAGCGCTTTTTTTTTTCTTTTTTGGCTGGGGCTTTTTCTCACAGAACTCTAAGATGGATTATTTGTGTTAAACTTCCTGACTGAATTCCGAACAAGTCATCTTTCCCCACAATGCTGACCTCTAGCATGAGGCCAGAATAATTTTAATTTGTTTCAAGTTTCCCTTATAAGCAAGAGAACAAGAAACCATACCCCACTAAGACAAGGATGGCTCACTCCATGACAAAGTGTTTTTGAATTCTAAGCAGAAAACCCCTGGTAAAGTAGGATATTCCAAACTCTTCCAGACAGCTTCCTGAGTGGGCTCAGCTCTGCTGACTTCCAGGAAACCAATCTAAAAGCTATGGAAAAAGAATGACTTTGAAGTATCGAATAATTAACTTGGTTTTAATCAGGGTTCTTCCCTAGTGGAGGCATCACAAGCATATTCCAGACTCACATTGGCCAGTTCAGACCATGGTGGAGTCGTGGATAATCATGTGGACTGTAGTTTGCTAAATACACCAGGCCACTGCTTTGTGCTACCCATGGTCTCCTGCTAGCATAAGTATCTGTTATCCAGGCAATGGAACTGGCTAAACACAATCCTTTTTCCCCCCTTTGCTGGGCTACTCTTAATGTGGTTTGGTTCCCTGACCTGCCTCACTGCACAGCTGTGCTGTTGTCTCTGCTGTGAATGGGGAGGATATGCCAAGCTTGTGTTACTTAACCAAGATTACAGGTGAGAGTAGGCATTCTCGGCCCTGTGACGGCAAGGAATTGCTGAGAAATAAGAAGAACTTAACTGAAGCAAACCTTGGTAGTTTACTACTAGGAAGAGAAGGGAGCAGCATGTTTGAAGAAGCAGAACCAGGAGGGCCAGCAGTGGGGTTGGCAGCTGGGATACCCTTAAGAATAAGCATGTCTGCTTGCTACACACTTGGCTTCACCTAACGCCATAGAGATGGCCACAGATAACAACCAGTGGAGAATCCACAGTCATTAGCCATGCTTCTGCAGGATGATTTTGTTTTTTCTTTATTGGATTAAAGTGTTTCCTGTGTGTGCAGTTCATCGGCTGTTTTGTTCCCAGGCTTGTGGCTGCCCATAACTGGAAGCGCAGTCTTGACTTTTGCAGAGACTTGGCTTTTCTTCCTCTTCGCTGGACACAATCTTAACTGCACTTGTGGGACTGCAGAGGACAGGCACAGGAGTATGGAGGTGGGTTTTTTACAGCCCCAGGTGGCTGTGTGGAGTTCTGCAGCATCCTCTACACAAACATTTTTAAAGTTAGGAAATGGGCCATTCTCAAAGGGGAAAGCTTCTGCCCTTTCACACCTTTTCTCCAGTATGAAACTTCTTTTTAAAGTTACAAAGCCAAAGTACAAAGTCATTTTATTTTTATATCTTGTCACTGTAAGCGGAATCCTTCCTGTCTGCTGAGCTCCAGAGGCCTACCGCAGCAGTGACTGGTCCCTGGATTGTGATTGCTGCAGTTGGCTGATGTTGCGTTTTCCTTAGAGGCTTGAATTTGAGCATTAAAAGAAGAGTCTATGTGTAATGTCTGGTCCTGATCTTTCCAAATGTCCATGCTACTTGGAGGCCACATGTGATGCTCCACACATGGGCTTATGAGGATTGTTAGACGCAGGGTATCTATACCACCAGGGAACGCAGGGCATTTGCTAAGTCCCTGACTTCTAGTGATCTGCAAGTGCCCAGACTGGTTGCAAAGCTGCACTAAGCTTTGATAAAGGTCTTGCTGATGGACCATAGTTGGAACAAGTTCTAAGATCCTAAGACCTGGTTATACCTTTGCCAAGGCAAACAAACCACCTCAGGAGCCATTCGCAGCTGTTGCTTCTTCATGAAGCCCAGCCCCTAGATATGATACTCGGTGGTGCCTCTGATGATTTCTTTGCACATAATAGCAGTGAAAGAACCTTTCGCAGCTGGGATCCTTTGTGTGTTTGAGCTTCACCTTCTGAATTGGCAGGGCCCATTCAGAGGGCTTTAAACTAGATTTGAAGGGGGTGTGGGATAGCTGATGGGTGCGCACCAGTAGGACAGAGCTCTGGTCTTAATGAAAACCAGGTAGCCTCTCACTGTCCTAGGGTGAAGTTGGAGCGCTCAGCTCACTCCCTAAAGTGCCTGTACACCAATGCATGCAGCATGGGGAGTAAGCAGGAGGAGTTGGAAATCTGTGTCCAGTCAGGTGATTATGATCTGGTGGCACGATTCTATGATTCTAAGTCTATGAATATTTCACAGTGACCTGAGCTGTTGTCGTTTTCCTCTTTCATAGAGCTCATTATGATCTCTAGATGATGACAGGAGACTTATGCTCTGCAGTCTCACAGTGGCACATCCAGTATGGTGACAGGTGTACTTAAAGGAAGAGGCCTAGCTGAGGACTAAGGATCTCGGGGTGCTAGAAGTTGCTGTAATGCAAAAGGTGGGACATCTAATGAATTATCAGACCTGCTAAAATTCGTGTGTTTATGAAACCATAAAAATCTAGGCTTTCAACACTACATTAGATCTCTGTTGTGCGGGGTGATGTATTTGGGTAGCAAAAGGTTGGTTTAGGCCCCCAGGTGGTTTTTGTAACTGCTTCAATTTTTAAATGAAACCACTTTGCAGCCTCGTCTCACGCTTCTCTCCAGACTCCCCAGAACACCACAGTACAATGCAGAGTAGTTGTCCCCAGGTTTTTGCAAGATTGATCAGATGTGAAAAGGAGACAGCAGTGACTCAGCTGACCTGGCAGACCCACGGTTGAGAGTGTGGACAGCTGGCTGCTGCTAAGGCCCCTATCGCAGGAATGCAAAGCATTCCACAAGCTCTTGGCAGCGATTCTAGATAGAGGCCAGCTATTTTCTTGCCTGTATTATCAATAGTGGACAGGGCAAGAGAAGATCAATTGGGCAAATTATTGTGAGCTACTTACACCGTTACTTTATGCAGTCCCTACTGCAGGAACGGTGCTGCAAAGGATGCCTGTGGTACATTTTAAGTAAGGATGGCTTTCAGTGCTGGACACAGAAATTCTTCCTGTGTCAGCACCATCATTCGGCAATACGGAACAGTTTGTTGGTGTTTACTTGTAAGCATGTAGTTGTAAACTTGCATAAACATCATCTCTGTTATTAAAAAGGTGCTTTTTTCCCCTTAAAACTTCACTGGCCAAAGCTACGCCAGGACAGATGGGCACAGGTGGTGCCATAGTGTGTTACTAGCTCTCACTGGAAAAATTCATTTGCTGTCACAGTAGATGAAGGTATTAGGGAGGAATTAAGAGGTGGGTAATGAACCAGTTTGCAGTTCCTTCTAAATGGCAATCCTCTATAATCAGGAACGGCCTCGTAGGAGAGAGAGGGAGCACCTGAGACCAAGCAGGCCACAGCAAAGATTTAGCTGCAGTGCAGATGCTTACGCATGGCTGCTTCCAGCACTGGGCAGGAATCCCCCAACTAGTACAGACACTCTTACTCATCTGATTTACTGTCTTGGAATATGTTTCATGGAAAAGTAGTTGGGCAAGCGGTTGGGGTTGCTTTTTGAAAGCAAACTTTCTTGCTTGGCCTCTGAACACAGCAGCTGAGCGTGATGAGTCTCTGGGGGGCAGCAGCACTGGCTGGAAGCAGCCTGCCAGGGCTGCTCTGGGATTTGTTCTCTTTTGATTATGGGAAAAATGACCAAAGATATTTCTGTGCAGAGTGTTCTCAGTGACTGAAAAAGATCTGTTGTTAAGTAGGGACAAGGGGCGAGTGCCATCCTGAAAGATGACAGGAATGTGTTTGGATTAGGTTTAAAACCCAAACAAACTTATTTTTAGTGACTTCCAGAAGCTTTTACCACAAAAACCCAAAAAACATTGTGATAGTTGCACAACTGAACCTGAACTAGCTGTGTTAGAACTTGATGGAGTTCACTGCAATTCACAGCAGACATGAGAGGAGGGGCTCCTCCATGGCCTCTCAAGCAATAATTACTGATCTTCTGCAGGTGAGAATGTTGTTAGGTGGTGTCAGGACTCTTGGGGTTACTTACACGATGTAGGGGAGTCGTTGCGTTGGAAGAGGAGGAGAGGGCTCAGTGGTGTAGTTGCTTGCTTTTCTAATGCTTGTGTGGGAGGTGGCTCTGCTGTGCTTACGAGGCGGCACTGTGGAGGACTGAGTGTGCTCAGTCTGTTTTGAAATAACTTCGATATTACCACTGGAAAAGGTCCTCTGGTGACATTCCCGTGGCCTTCAAAATTGGAGCATTTGGCATCAACACGCAGCCCTTCATCATGTTTCCACCTCTGCGTGTGGATTTCCTGTGGGTATTGCATGTAGTACAGACACTAAGTTCATATATGTGGGGTTGGGTTTATTTTGAGGTGTGAAGGTGCAGTTAGGACAAACAGTGCCACTTTGGCGAGCAGATAGAAAGATACGAACTAAAACCACCACGCCTGGTGGGAATGTCAGGAGCCTCGCTAAGGGCTCACTCTGCAAACAGGGGTGGCTGCAGGCATGCTCTCACAGCCCTCTTGACTCCTGCTGGACGTGGAAGCTTTGGTGAGTCTCTGCAGCATCCTCTCTATGGTGCTCTTTCTTTTGGGCTGCAGGTTTATACACCGGGCTGCAACTGAAGGTGCCGCTTGTCCTTGTCCTGCTTGGTACTCCCTGATCGTGCCTGCTAAGCCTGTAAGCAAGTTCCAGCTGCGGGAGATCCCTAGACCTTGGGTGCAAAGGGAGACCTAACGTCTTGGGGAAAGGTGGTATGAAAACGACTGATTCCAGCACAGCAGGTGCCTAGTATCGTATTATCTTTTGGCTCATCAACAAAGGAGAATATTTCAACTTTGAAGATAGTATGATTAATGCCAAAACCCAAACAGAATCACAAGCTGAATTATATGACAAAATCCAGCATGCTCTAACAGAGCATGGTCTGGTAGTTGCTAGAGCCATTGACTTGGCAGATTTTCTGGTGTGTGTTGCAGAATAAAGTAAGAAACACTGGAAGAAAGCCTTGGATTGCTCCACCTTCTCTTTTGTTCAGTTTGTAAGATGTGACAGCACATTCTTTAAGGTCTTCTGCTCCGTTTCAGAGGCATTCTAAGGGACATGGAAGAGTGTGTTTTAAATAGCTTCCACATGTGTCTGTTACAGTTTAAGGTAAATAAATCAGCGATTGAAATGAGGATGTTTGTAGCCAAAGCAAGCCAAAACACAGGTGTTGCCTTTGCAAAAAGCCACACCTGTTGTGAGCAACCCAAACCGTTTGCTGACCGCAGAGCTCATACTCGATACGAGGGTGCTTGCACTAGTTTCAGCAGGGCCTGGTTCTCTGCCTGTCTAAATCTTTTAACATCCAGCAATTCTTTCTCTCTTAGCTCCTGTGGGGCTACCAGCATAAGCACCAGTGATCCCGCCAGCTGGTGCCTTGGGAAGAATGAGATGTGTGCAGCAACCAGCTTTGTTCCTACCTGTCAAACTGGGACCATTAAGAAATACCGTGGTGGTAGGAATGCGGTTGCAATTCCAGCTTCCCCAAGGACCCAGCCAGCCACAGGAACAGGAAAGGTATTTTGTGTAAGGACACAGAGAGGCACGTTTTCCGCTTTGCACACGTGCACTGGTGGTGGGGTGTTGCACCGCGTGACTGCCTGACGTTTTATACAACTTCACTTATTCTAAGAATCTATGAATGAAGGGGGGACATGAGCTGAAAGCAGCCTCAGCAGCCTAGTTCACATATTCTTAATTGTTTTCAGCCAAGTGTCTCGGGTTCAGCCCTGGGGATGGACTGGGGAAAAAAGACATCCCCCTGTTCTACTAAGTAGCTTCAAGGTAATGGACCTGGGGAGGGCTGGCAAGGTGAAAAGTGGGGCTAGCTCTCCCAAACAATCCACATGCCAGATTCAGCAACTATGCGCCATACAGCAGCTTCCAGTTAGTGTTCTGTGGTTCAGAGGCTATGCCAGGGAGTCCTGCTTCTGTGTCCAGACTTCTGTGGTGCTCCCCTCTGGGAGCTGGGTCCTGACTCACACCCTTCCTGTGGTGAACTTGCGTTCATTTTCCAGTACGTGTTTCCTGCAAGGAGGCCCACGAAGGGCAGTTAATGATTTGAAGAACTCTGTCCTCTTCAACCAGGCTGCTTACGGGTTGGTATAAATTCTTGCTGCATGAAGAACACGTCAAAGATTTTATTGACTGTTGGTGTCACCCGTGTCGTAAGGCATTGTTAAAATGCTTCGAGTTGGCCAGTTGTAGCAAGAACTCTTTCAAATGTGTTTCCTTCAAGGAGGGTGTGAACCGCTCGCTTTGGATGAAGCCTAAAAAAACGGAGAAAGGGCAAAAGCCCTACAGGACTATGGTACATGTGTTTCAAAGCACGAAAGCGCAGGCTCTGTCCCTCAGAACTCTGGCTTTTCTAACTCTCTGCATTCTGGCCGCGCTTAGCCAAAGGTGGAGGCAAGACACTAGTGCTGGTGAACCCTTGGCCTGACACACGTAGCTGGACTTTCAAGGACAGCTGTGTGCGGAAGGTAAGGGTGACCAAGCTCCCACCTGTGTTGTGAAGCTGGAGACAAGAAAGGCCAAATACCTAAAACTATCAGAGCTCTGACCAGAGTTTCTGAACTACCGTGATTCAGCAAGAAAACAGACAGTCCCCTCAACCAAGGTGCGAGGGCCTAAAGCGAGTGCACAGTCCAGGCAAGGATTTCTCCGCCAGAACACTCTAAAAAAGTAGTCTTGACAGGAAGAGTTCCTCGGTACTGGCTGTCCTACATGTGAACTGGCCAGGCTGGCTAAAGCTTAATTAAAAATTGCCCAAGTGGCTACATTCTTTTCTAAGTGCAGCTGCAAAGCATTAGCTGTGGGCAGATTTTAGGCCTTAATTAGTAACACTGGCACCGGAGGATCAGCATCTTTTGTGAACGCAGCTGCAATCAATTAATAGCAGCTAGGCATTTCTGCAGGCAGCGCAAGGGTCTCCTGAAACTTTTTAATCTAGGTGGGCACTGAAAAAACTACCCCCCGACTTCCACGCAACAAACCACAAACTCAAAACTACAAAACGTCTTTATTGAAAAAAAGCAGATTATAGCATCTAAGGTTAAATGAAACTTCTGCCTTTAATATTAAATAACTTAGGATGACAGCAAGTAGCCTCTTCTTTAGATAAATAAATCTACATCTCCCATTTTTTTTCTTCAACAATCACAGGAATCAAACACTGAAACACAAAACCACAAGTAACTCTAAAGACTAAAGGACAGAAGCACAGGGAGAGGTTTACAAGGATATATACACAAAAATAGTTCAACTACTGTGTATTTTCAGCATGTAAACTAGTTACATGATATACAAACTGGGAATTCAGGTACCTCCTACAAAATACAAATCAATGTTGGTCCAAGTTCTTGGAAGAAAACTATATTCTTTTAAAGAAAATGAAAATATTTCTCAAATGAAAACTTAATTTAAGTCAAATTATAAACTCTAGTAATGGCATTAGTTACAGGATGAATCTCAAACTTTCAGACTTTTCTTGAGACACAAGAAAGCAGCTTTTGTCTCCTTTAGAGCTTTGGTTTACATAACTACTCTGGAATTTCTCATCTGTAAGAGCTCCTCCACCATGTTTTCCTCCTGAAGCTCCACCTTACAAAACACAGACACACACGTGCGTACGAGGAACAGGAAAGAAACCCAAACCAAGCCTCGCTGAAAGCTCAGTTATCCTAGTGCATTCTTCTCTTCTGTTTTCAAATTAGCCTTTGGGGCCTTCCCTCCCAAGGTGTCCTCTAGCCCATGTGGGACTGGATCTCCTGCCACAGCTTTGTTCTGCAGGGGTTCTGTAATCCTGATCAAAACGGAAGGCTGCAGCCCTGGTGCAAATGGGAACAAGTTGCTGCCGGTTTAACTGCCTGGAAATATTCTGACGGTAAGTAAAGGCTTCCGAGTAACTATCACATCACAGAAGGAACTTCAGAAAGTTCTCATCTGCATTTTGCTGATTAAACCTAAGACCCTTCCTAAGAAAAGCATTAAGAGAAGCTTGCTCTCGTTTACGTAATTCTCCAGAGAGGAGGTAAAATGTGCATGGACGGCCACTAGCACTAGTACCCCGCACATCATCTTCTTAGGTTTGGTTTTACTTTTCTCTTTGACTGAAAAAAAACAAAAAACCCCTGGCACAGTTTAAAGCTGGCAAAGCAGAGCCCTGCTTAACCCTAGAGTGTGGGCGTGCAGCTGCCTACCGAAAATACTGAACAACTGCTGCCTCCTGGCTTGGAACAAACCGCTTGTGCAGTGGGGAAACATTACCTGTTGGTATTTTTAACATGATGATACCTGACATACTGGAACTGAGAACAACACGAGACTGACAAGTCAGCGTGTGAAGCGTTTCTGTCCTACAGCACGATTGTTTCCACAAGGAAGGAAGGACATGGCATGCCCGTGTACACAGTGTGTTGTCCGTGACAATGTGCTGGAACACAAACCTCACCTTGCCTCTGAAGGAGGCAAAGCGTGAAGGAAGATCCTGGTAGGAGACTGAGCTGAATGCCGCAAGTCACCTCTGTCTCTGGCCACTGGTTTTGAAGGTTTGACTGGCAGAGCAGACCAGCTTTCCTGAGCAGTGAGCACTGTAATGGGATGACCTGTCCACAGGAACAGACCCAGGCTGTCTCTGTGGATTGTAATGACTGTTCTCTTACTTTGGGTTCCTGAATATATAATAAATACGAGCAAAGAGCAGTACCTCAAAACTAAATATGGTCCAAAGCAGCTTCCTCAAACGGACAGAGTATTGCAGTGCAGCCGGCGCTGAAAGCTTATCCTGAAGCTCTGGTATCTTGCACGTCTGTAGTAACGTTAAGGGCTTCACTTACGTAATCCAACTCCAGACAACCGTTTTCCCTTTTCTAGCACTGGCTGTTTGGGCGAGAAGCACCATGCACTGCCACTTCCTTCTGAGGCAGGGCTGATGGCTCTGGACACTGAGGTAACATCTGCAAATGCAAAACACGTGTGCGCACCCAACGGCCGCTCTTTGGCAGGTCAGGCCTTCGAGGTCACACTGTAGAAACAGGGCGCTTGTTGCACTGCAGCTCTTCCAAAGCGTGGCTGTCATGGGCAACGTGTTAATTACAGACAAGTTCAGGAGCCGTACCTTTTGTTCCTCACTAACACAGAAAGAAACAACTCACAGGAGTGTCTTCTGCCCTGCCCCCCTTTCCCCCTCAGGAAATTCCAGACTATCAGAACGTTCTGTCAGGGAAGTTAATTGTTCCACTTAGGGATCAGTGCCCACTGGATGCTCTGTACTTTTCAAGACCCCAGACTGCAGCGGTGTTGCTGCAGTCACTGCACCTGTCAGTGTACTGAATTTAAGGTGGATCCTTTCCAAACGGATCGATCAGATTCTTCATGTGTTGACAACTGGAAGTGTCCCAGTGTACACAGGCACAGAATCTGCTCTGGTACTTCCCCTTCCTCTGGGGCAGAACGGTACTGTACTGTAATTCTGGGTACAGGTTACGACAGCAAAGGTGGGTTTATTTAAAAAGCTGGGTCACTTCTCATGAGAACGTGAGGATTTCTTTAAAGATACAGACGTGTGATTTGCACGTAAATCATCAACACACGGTAGAAAACAAACCATAAAAAGATTCATCTAACTTCCTATATGGAAGACGTATACTTCCCCAGAGCTCTGAGGTTACTGTAAGAGCTGGCGCAGAACACGGAGGGGTGTACACTGCATGTACATCTAATACTTGTTACACAACACCGGTGCTGGGGTGTCCTGACCCTTAAATTATTACACCTGCTAAGCTGTACTCTGTTTTGCAATGAAGACAATCGCTGTAATCAGTTCTGTAGTCCATCGAGAAAAGAACACAAAGCTGAAAAGATAAAACCCACCGTTCCCCTCTTTTTTAATAGCATTATCAAAACACAATCGAAAAGCGGCTGGTGACAACTAGGACCTGTGTGAACCAAGCAGTGTAGAACAAGTGTGCCTGTGCACAGAAAGGGGCTGCTGGCCCCGCGGTTCCAAAGATGAACTCTGGAGTAAGTGCCAAGTCATCAAGATGATGTGAACGCAGTCTGAACCCAGGGCTGCGTTTGTACATAGGGAGCTCAGCTGACACGACCCTGCAGTGCCAATCTCTCGGACACCGTGCCCTGCAGCATGGATTTTATGGATGTTACAGCGATGCTCGCCGTACTGCCTTATCAAGCTAGTCTTTGGATGACTGCGCAACGCTGGAGGATGGAAGCTGGCCTGACGCTTCCTTGTGGAACACCATTCTTTAACCCACGCTGAAAACACGCGTTTGCTTCCTACTCACTGTGTCTGGAAGTCTAAGAGGAAGAAATGTGAGACTGTATTCACTAGGACCAGGACTCAACCGAAATAGCTGAAACACGACAATCTTATCAGCTTGCTGCAATACAGTAAGGTGCTGGCTTCTGGAAAGAAATTCTGCACTCCTTCCTTCGGGCACCATCTCCAGTGAAGGCAAGCGAGCAAGGAGTGCAGGACAGCTCTTGAACCACTGCTGTTACGAACGCTGCCGTTTACAGTTACGGTTTACTGGTGAATTACTTGTTCAAGTAGACAGTGTTCTGGTGAAAAACGTCACGATAAAACAACGTGTCTGTACAAGACCAGAAAAGGACCCCTCACCTCCGACTTTAAAAAATAAATAGCTGGTTTAGACAGTCACTACTGGAATCTCATCTTGAGAGGAACAAGGGAGGAATTCTTAGATTTCGCCTTCTCTTTCAAGCGGCTTTCAGAGTTCCGTGACGTGCATGGGGTAGCTCGGAGGTGGATACGAGGGCAGTTTAATGTTAAGGCGTCTGATATGACAGCTGTGGCAGAGCAAGTGGCCTTCTAATGGGTAACAGCGATGGCCTTCCTCATCATTGAGCTGCAAGCCACAATCCTAGAAGAAACAGAAACATCCCAGATTAGTGACTGGTTCACAGAGGTCATCAGACCCCTCTGCAGCACCTCCCTGCCCTCCAGCAAATCGACGCTGACGCTTCATTGTGTTTCATCTGCAAATTTACTGTGGGCGCACTGGATCCTCTCACCTAGGTCACTGACAAGGATGTTAAACAAGACTGGTCCCAACACTGAGCCCTGAGGGACGCTGCTTGTGACTGGTCACCAAGTGGGTCTAACCCCATTCACCACAACTCTCTGGGCTCGGCCAGCCAGCCAGTTCTTAACCGGGTGAAGAGTCCACCTGTCTAAGCCGAAGCAAAGTGAAAATAGCCCCCCGGGACATTCCGATACAAAGTCAATAGCCTAAGAGGGAAGGGGAGTCAGGCACCTACCAAGGGGCTGCTGGTTTGCAGCAAAGCCTTGTGGTGGGGTGGGGAGGGCTGGGCTGGCAGAGGTGCCTGACGCTTACCTCACAGTGATAGCACTCCACGTGGTAGTCTTTGTCCATTGACACCACCCGAATGGTCTCCTCGGAGCCCTGTCGTGGAAGCAGAGAGAAGTTATGAGGGGGTTTGCAACTGGTGTTTTCTCCATCTTCTTTCAGCCTCCAGTGTATCGTCTTGGAGAGCTGTTTCCCTGGGGGATCGCCTCTTCCCCTTCAGAGCAGAGCTCAGCGCCCTGTCACGTGCAGCACAGCGCTGCTCTGCTTGTTCTGCTCTTCAGGCAGCAATGTGCACATCTAACACAAGCTGTAGAGGGCCTCTGAGAAGCGTAGCTAGAAGTTCATTCTCAAGGAACAAATTCATCTTGAAATAGAATCATTTTCTAAGGGCACCCAGGACAGGAACAAATGAGCAGCCAAAAACTCTGACCCAGTGATTTGGTAACTTTCCGTTGCAGACATCCTGCCCTCGGTTTTCCAGGCCTTGTATTCCCCTCCAGTCATCTGCCACACTGCCAGTCGGCACGTGCGCACGTGACTGTACCCCGTGGGGATTTTCATGCCAGGCCAGCAGGTTAACTACGAGCACAGGCCAAAAACCTCAGTGTAAGGGTGGATGCAGCGGACTTGTGCAATCCCTGGCAGAGCCCCAGGCCCTACAGAGCAGCCCATACCCTTCTTGTAACCTCAAGGACTCCTTCCCTGATCCGTGCTGAAGCCTCTGAAGACAGAGCTCATTGTATTTGTTGCCTTGCACTGTTTCCAGTTCCAGGAGTGGTTAAAGCATTAGATATGACGTTCGCACAGATACGTCTGAGAGAAGCTGCGAGCAAGTCAGTACCTGTACTGCTGGGTTTGAACTCACCCAAGAAACCTGCATGGGAAAGAACGTGGAGTCGATCCTGCTTGCCACAGGGTGAGTCAGCAGCAGGTCTGCCTTTTTTGGCTTCTCGTTTTGTATGAGAAAGCCAAGAAACCCACTGTCATGTACACAGGTTCTTCCCCTCGTATCCCTCCGTAAGGACAAGCAGTTCTGGCTCAGCCTTAATTATGTGAGACCTGGCCATACAAGAGGAAGGGGAACAACTGGGTAGTGGCTGGACAAGCTGAGAGCCACGGGCTTTACTGGGGCACAGCAGCTTCTAGGATGCAACCTCTGCTGTGTAAACATGACAAGAGCAAAAGGAAGGAGGTGCCAAGGCACCTGCTTATCAATGGGCTGGTCCGTGACCTCAGCAACATGAACCCAGAGGGTCCCGCACCCACCGGAGTTTGAAGGAGCAGGCAGAAAAGGTGGATGTCACCGCCCTGGGATGACACCCTGACCTTTTCACAGGTTCAGGGTAATCCTCAGATGTGTTTTCAAGTGTAGGTATCCTAACCAGTGCACATCAGAACTGGAGACGTAGCAGACAAGGGAACTTGCTACTTGAGCTAATGGGAGACTCTAGAAGTAAACAGGGCTTTTACTTCTTGGTCTGTTCTTGGAGCCTCAGTCAGGGCTGTCGATCAGATGAGATCTGTACCACCATGACCAAGACCTGGAAAGCACCCTAAAGATAGGGGATGCTGCATGAGCAGCACAACTACCACAACCTCTGGGAACACTTGTGAGTGATGCTGCTCCAAACTTATTTAATTTAGTATCCGACATAGTCTAGATTCTGGGAGAGAGAAGAAACACATCTAGTATGTTCTATGGTGCTCGCACACCAGCCGGTGTTTTCCCTGCGGAGTCAGTGCATGTCCACACGTACCTGTGCTGGTAGGATCGGCTGGTTACACGAAGCACATTTTGGCGCAAAAACCCTAAGGTGCAAGAAGAAAGGGTTTAAATCATATTTACCGCTTCTTCAGAGAGTGTAACTGAGAGAGTTCATCTAACCGCAGGATCTGAATCACCTCTAACGACCGATGAGACTTTGCAGAGGCTCATCTACCACAGCTTTACTGCTTCGGTCTTCCCGACCTAGGGCACAATGAATCCAGCCACCTTCCACATTACGCCCCTTCTCTTACCTTCACTCGCCGCACTATTTACGATTCTTCCAGAGACTTGCAGTTCTTACTGCAAAGCAGCCCTTGCCCTAACGTCGGCAAGTGTCCCAAGTACGAAAGGGGCTTCTTGTGGCCGAGATCTACTTAAACCACGTGCATCAGCTAGGCTTATTTCCCACAGCTGTGCTTTACGACAGTCACTGGGCCAGCACTCACTCACTCTTACCCCTGAACAGAGTCAGCTGGGTGCCAACAGGGCTGTGTTCGCAGTCACTCACTCTTGCTGCATAAGCTGATTATTGGTTGACAGGAGCTACAGGCATTTCCGCTGCCCTTGAGTGGGAGCAGAAGAGTCCTAAAGCAACCACAGGACTTTGCCAGGTGAGGCTAGACTCTAATTACATGGTTAACCTCATTTACATGTGCTGGTGTCACACACTACCAGATCCTCGACTCTTAAAAACCAGCAGGCACAAACCTACCGTCACTCGCAGAATTAGCCCGATCTAGCGAGTACTGAAAGTCCTGAAAGTCGAGAAACGGTAGCCAGGGCGGCACATCCTCTGGCCTAGCTTGGTTTTCAACCTCGCCTGAGCACTGGGTGCCACACTGGGCCCATGAACTTCAACGTAAGTGTAAAGCACTTTACGAACACAACGTGTGAGAGCAACGCTTGAGGGACAGTCATCTCAGCAAACAGGAACCCCCCCTTTTACCTACTGCAAGGCTTTTAACCCTACCAGTACGTTGTCCTAGCGTGCGGCACGCGTGCATACTTACGTATGGTAGTCTTTGACACAGTAAATATTGTTCTCCACGTCTACAGTGAAGGGGACTCCATCCAGACACTCATTACACACCACGCAGCGGAAGCAGCCAGGATGGTATGACTTTCCAAGGGCCTGTAAGATCTTAAGAGGCAAACAGCAAGATAAAGCGGATGCATGGTGACGTCAGACACCCCACCGCCTAACGCTGCTGTGTTGATTCTTAATAATGACAATGAGAAAAGCACTTCAGGATGAAACCGCCACTCCGCACATCTGTCAGCAAGGGGCCTTTTAAAACAATCAACATGCTTATTTCAGTGGGTTTCAGCAGGCTCCCAATAAAGAGAAAGAACTGCAAAGCCAGGCTACTGCTCGTCAGCGTTAGCTCTGCAGGGCTAGTACTGCCAAAAGACATGAAAAATTACTCCAGAGACCGCTTCTGGGAAACTCTGCTGCAGCCAAGCGCGAGCTACTGTGATCACAGAGTTAATTCACAACACTCAGCAGGCTGTGGCAGACGGAACCCAAAGCAGTCGTTCCTCAAAAATCCAACAAAACGAGCAAATAAAAAGGTGCCCCTTTATTAATCACAGCTCCTAATCCACCACAGTTACTTCAGTTATCACTCAGTCACGACGCCACGCTGGCTGAATGCCACAGGCCAAGCCCTGTCGACGATTCTGTGAATAAAGATTAAATCAACAGGAAAGAGAAGATGTGGCAGGAAAAATGCCAGAGGTAAATTTCACTTAACTTTGTTTTCCCCTCTATTGCAGGGTTGAAGCTCTCCATTCAGTGAGTGGCATCAGACCAGATTCTGCTTGCAAGCCTGTACCCAGCTCGCCAGAGCTGGACTCTGTGCACGTGCTGCTGTCAAGGGAGGCAGCTACGTAACACGGCGTTAGCCTGGCGTAGCTGCGCAGCCCCAACCTCGCACAGAGCAACTCCCAACTTGACTGCGCCGCCAGCCTGGAACACCTCCAGTTCTGCCCAGGCCTGCAGGGCCGCAGCACCTGCTCCTCCGTGGGCACTGCAGTGTACAGGCACGCTGGTGTGTGCGCTCCCACGAGGAGCACAAAAGAATTTGCCAGATCAGACTGCTTAATGCCCAGAGCTCCCAGCGTTTCCTTTTGTCAGAGCATGCCTGCTGATGGGAGAAAGGCAGACAAGCACCTGACAAGCTTCCAGCTACTGAGCTCCACCAAGACGACTTCATGGCCTCTTGCCTGGGATTCTGCAATCAAGGACCAGCTCAAAGCACCGAGTCAGGATGCCCATCCCCCTCCCAGCATGACACAACTCTAGGAACTTGCTCCTGGGCTAAACCGAACAGTATCCTCGTCCCACCAGCCGTGCCAGGACATGAGCCAGGATCCTCATTAGTGAGGTCTTAGTTCCAGCTCCTGCTGAACCTCCATGCATCGATGCGATAGCTGCTGCCACTAGGCACAGTGAGGCTCGCCCACGGTTTACAGCAACGCGATTTTGTTTGGGAGTTTCTGCTTGGGGAAAACAGACTGAATTCCTCCTGCTTTCATGCACTGAAGCGATGCCAGCACTATCTGGCCCAACCCACAGCCCTCTACATTTTTACTCTAAAAGCAGCTCTGACTGCTGGCTCCCCAGAAGTCCCAGTGGCAATAACGCGTTTTAACTGATGTGGAGCAAGCGGCAGGAGGTCAATGAACCAAGTTAGAGTGGGCAACAGTCCTCAGGCCTACTGACAACAGCCTTCTCTTCAGCCCAGATTCCCTCTGCTTGACAGAGCTTGTTGCTCTCCTGCTGCCTTACAGACACATCCCCCGTTTGCCCATGCAAAGCTGTGCTGTTATTCCCCTTCCTCTTGCAGTGTTAATTAACACTATTGATCTTTTCTTTCAAAATGGCATCTAGAGCAGCAGCCTCCCACGATCACAGTGAAGCAGAAGCCCAAGTAGCTTCAAGTAGTAAGAGCACAAGGCTATTTTTGTTCACGTACAGCCTCACTTTCAGAGGTGACACTGACAGCAGCGAAGACTCGAGGACAGCGTGACGGAGGACAAGGAGCAGTGTCTCCCAGGGCAGGAAAAGCCAAGCCACCTTGCAGTCAAGAGTTCAAGTGTCTTACCATTTCCATTATGAGGTGTCCGCAAACGAAGCACTTGTCTGCTGTCTGCTGGAAACCCGAATACTGTTCAAATGACAGAAAAGAAAGGGTTGTTAGTAGCCACTCTAGGTCAGCGCTGCCCTGCTTTCCAGCCTGTGCCGTGTACGGTAGCAAAGACACAACGCGTTTGAGACGGGCACTCAGAACCATTCACACTCAAGTTCCAGCCCGGCCGTCTGACGCACTGCAGGATTTTCACTGCGATTCCTAACGTTAACAGTACGATTTCAGTCTTCAGTTTTGAAGCCTGTGTGGCAAGTCTGCAGTCAGCGTGCTGGGATTACCCGAATTCAGCCTCGTCGAGGAGGTAAAGAGCACAGGACCTCCTCCTGACTCCTGCTCAAATTAGTGACCAGATGCTCACGGACCTCAACTGCACGCAGTGCTATTTGCGGGCTGGAAAGTCGAAGACTGGCCCCCAGAGGGCTGAGCAGCATTGCGGGCACCAATCTTTTTATCCAGGGAACAATCTAACTCAAGTCCAGCTGTAGGAGCTTGGGCTCCCTGCACAACGTGGGCATCAGTGAGGTACCTGAGGAAGAGGATACGGACTCCAGCTGTCAGTCTGTGCCCCAGCCTGCAGCAGGAAGGCCTGATGGCAGAGTCCTCTTGGGTTTGGTGCTGGGGATACAGCAGCAAGGAGGCACTTTGCCCACTCGGGACCAGAGCTCTGTGCAGTTCCCCACCTGACAGCCTATGACCATAACTTCGTACTAGTGTCCCCAAAGCAGATGCCATTTCAGATCCCCAAGTCTCTCTTCAGCCCTGCATTTACAGGTATACAGAACCATCGACGTTACCAGGCCAGAAGACTGACCGCCCAAGCAACTACCTTGCAGGTGGGAGGCATCTGCCTGAGGATCTCCAGCTACATGCTTCTGAAACCGGTGTTTGCTGTGGCTGAACTTTACCTCCCATTACTGCAGTGCTGTACAAGCACGCTTTCCTGCCAGAGCAAGGGGTGCCAGTTACTCGCATGGTACTGCACAGGGCCACTTACTTCAGCAGTCAGGCTCTCCTGAACTGCACTTCAGTAGCACAAGATAAAAGATGGAATGGGGAGGATGAGTGTAAAGTAGCCTCTTGTGCCAGAGGGGAGAGTATGTGGCTCACACAGCTATTGAATCCACAGTACCTGAGGCCACTAGAGCTTACAGTTTGCTCCATTCCCCCCTTGACTTAGTGGGGATTCACTTCAAAAGCCAGCCGCTCCCAACCTAGAGCTGCCACGCAGCCTCCCTTTTGTTGGTGTTGCTCGGTCACACGTTATTTAAGATCAGGAGGCTGGGGATGAAATTGTTGTTCCTGTGCAACAGGGCAAATATGAAGGAAAAGGTCTCACAGACCCTTCTGTCAGAGTCAGTAAATGATGGCGACAGCCGATCTCACAGCTCCAAAGTTACAATTCCCTAAGGAACGCAGCTCACACAATCTTCAGGAACTCTGAAACCTCACAAGTGACCAGGAAGCAAATACAGAGGTGGGCAGCCCTGGCTGGCTACTTCTGCAAGCTTCTGCTTTTTTGGGGCTTTCCTCCTCCTCCTTGCTGCTGCACAGAAGGGCTCCAATGCTCAGGAAGATCCTTGGCTGCGCTCCACCTCAGCGACCATCTGGCTAGACTGCTTCCTAAGGTTGTGAGCTCGAGGTTACTGCAGACAGGTGGGTCGTTCCTAGTGGCACAGACAGCAGAGGATTAACAATAGTACAAACCCAGCCAGCTCTAAAATCCTGCTGGAATGAATGTGCCAGTACCATCTGGCTGTCACTTGATAAGGAATGTAAAGGAGCACCTACCCAGCTATTGATCAGGAGGGACCATTTCTGCCCCAGAACAGAATGGCAGAGCAGTCAGACTAGGGTGATTTACTGCTGACTTGACTACCATAAAGTACACCATTTGTCACAAAGGAATCCGCAGGCACGCTATCACTGCATGACTAACCCTGTTCAATTAAAACCATCATTTGTTTGTAACAAGAGGATTGTTACTAGCCAAGCACATCCAGAACCTGATGACCCAATTAAGATGACTGTGCAAGATGGCAGTAAGCGCAGCAGCAGTGATAAAATACTTCACGGGCTTGGGGGAGCTATCCTTTACCACAGCATTCTTTTCTCTTCTGATCCCAGAATCCACCCCAGACAAACTGGAGACATGACTCGGTGAGATCAGTGTTTTGGAGTGAGCTCTGCTTTGAATCAGTTTGGACTGGGAAGAAACAACAGCCTCGGGTCGCAGCAGCCCCACTGCCCATGCAACGGGGGAACTGTGGGCAGCACTGTTTCCGGTAAACAATAAACACCTTCTTCTGCATTTTGTACCTGTCAACTTCTGCTTTGCCGTGCTCACTCTTAACTTGAGCAGCTCAAACAGGGGTTTGTGCTGTTTTCCTTACTAGAAGAAGCCCTAAACTACTAATTAAAACAGGCAACTTCTGTCTTTGCAGCACCTGCTCAGTATTAACCCTCACAAATCTTGTGTGTGCAGAGAGGAGCTGTGACTAGCTCCAGACTGCAGACGAGGCATCTTTATTATCTCTCAGCACACCCAGGAGCCTCCCCCCAGTGCTGGGTCCGCAGCATGCCTGGACAGAACCAGCACTGGTCCTGCAGCTTGTGAAGTGGGCAGGTGCAGGAAAAGAAGTTGTTATACTCTACACATCTGTAACCAGTTTGATGATGACACAGCTGGAGGGGGGAGAGAGCAGCCCATCACAAACTGGGTGAAAAACTGAGGTGAAGCTGCAAATTCACACGAGCTGGCAGCAAGACCCTGGTGGAGAAAGCAAACAACAGCTACGTTCCTGTACGCGTGAGGTTTCATACTCAGGGTTTCATTTGGTAGGTAAGCAGGGCCGGGCTCCAGTCTCGCCTTACTCTGCAAGGGTTTCGTAGGAGCCAGGGGCTGGTTTTTTAAAGCGTTTTGTTCGCAGACCAGTGAGATGATACAAACACGTGACAGGAACATTCGCAAGGCTACAGGCAGTCTGTACCCAGGACAGACAAGCTTAATTTTTAACTTTCCCACATACCGATTATGGAAGCTCATGACGCAGATACAAAACACTGACAGGAGTTAAAACAAGACCAGGTCTGAAGTGCAAACCTGAAGAAGAGCGTTACCCTTTACTCTCACCTCTGAGACTCAGACAATTGGTGCCACTTACTAAGATGCAAAGAAAGCTGGCGCATGTCAGAAAGCTGGCAAACGACTGCTCATGGTTTCTTAGCTTGGACCCGGGTGTTTTCTCCCGTATTGACCTTGTCCTTCACTTCTCCAGGATCACAAAATCGCACTTTATGTGCACGAATGAAGAACTTGTAAGCAAGAGTGCAGATGACACTTACAGAAACAAAGACTCTGGGAAAGGGGACTAACTAAACCTTCAGAAATGTATTAACTATGCTAGAAGAGTGAAAATAAGGTACAAGACTTGGCTGGCCGACCTGCTCTCTTGTCAGCTGTCCAATATGCTTTGACTATCACACAGGCAAGAACATCTCTAATGACCCTGTCCAAGTGACGTTAGTGTCCTCGTGTGACAATCCTGGGGTTTGTAACTACACATCCAAAGGACACAGTGAACTTTGAGCATGTAACCAACAGCTGTGTGCTACGAGAAACTATTTCTCCCACCTTCTCTCAGTCCTGTAACCAACCGTGGTCGTCTACCCAGGGTCTTTTAAAGCTTGATGCTCTCGTCATGATTTTCAAAAGTGAAAACACTCAGGAAATCGCGTGCTTGGAGACGGCTTCGGGACCTGACGATCCTACCCTAGGCAAGGTCAGATCTTGACCAGATGTGTCACTTCTCCTCCGCATGCCCAACCGTGCCCAAGGAGGGGCTGAGGCACTTCCCTGATGTTGTGCACTCAACAAAACAAAACCTTCCTCCTGGAGACAGGCCCTGCAGTCTCACTCAGGCCCATTTTCTTCTTTGAGGGCATTCAAAACCTGCTGAAGGTTCGTGCAAACAGAGTGAATGGGTTCAGTTTCAGCAGTGCGGCCACTGCTGCCTCAGCAATGGCAGAAAGCTGTAAAGCCAAGAGCCCAGCCAAGTCACCGAAAGCCCTCCCTCAGCCTAGACTCACAACTCCTACTGGTTTTTGTGTTAAGGGCTTTTGGGAAGGACGATCGCGAGTTTTTACCAAACCGCTTCAGGCATTCAGTTCTGAAAACTGATTTCTGAACTGGGTGCAGTGCTAATGCAGTATCCCAACCCCGGGCTGCCGGCAATCCCTGCACAGATGCTCTTCTCCTTTGTTTCTCATTAGCAGAGCATCTGTCTCCTCACCTCTTTACTGTTTGCTCTCTGCATGGGGCCCAACAATGCACAAAATTTGTTAGGAGAGGGAGAAAAATACGACATTTCGTTTCATGCAGATGGGGGGTGGTTTTGGGTGGTTTTTTTTACACACATACTTAACCGCAGCAATTAAACTACACTGAATCAGACATGGCCTCCTCAGGCTCAGAGAGACGGGAGCCACATGGCAGAGATTTTAAATTAAACACTCCAGAATTTCACTCTTCATCTTTCTGACCATTCTGTATCAGCTGTTGCTTCACCCTGTCTTGCTCCCGATAAGGAAGCACTGCTGTAAGCAGCTGATCTTCTTGCTCCTGTGTTCCCACTTCGTTACGTGTGAAGGCTGTGGGCAGGGCAAAGAGGGACTCTGTGTTCTGCATGGGGCTAACAGCTGGCCTGGCCGTGCACAAGCTCTGGCAAAAAAAGGGGAACTGAGCAGGTAGCCAGCTGTGCCTGAGCCACTAACAATTTCCTTACTTAGCGCTTCCTTAAGCCAAGACCTGTGGAAGCTCTGCAGAGACAACCATTAAGAAAAAAAGCCTGAAGCACCAGCTTAACTCTGCTTCCTACCATACAGACCCAAATCCATCACCTTGACCCACACTGTGCAGCACTTCTCACTGCACCGTGCTGTACTCTTGCTGCAGACTATTGGCTGCCACTGCTGCCGCCTATTCTCACAGAGCAAGAGACGCTGTCAGCACTACACCAGGAAGATTCCTGGGGAACTGCATGCAAAACAGTCGCCGAAAGATTTTGATTCAAAAACCTAACGACAGCTAGTACCAGTATTCACTGCAGAAACGTGAATGCCACTTTCTCGTGTTTTTCTTTTCCTAACTCTTCCACAGAAGAAGACTGCTCTCCTTATAAGTGCTCTCCTTACAAGTGTTCGGCAGGAGTTAACGTCATTAGAAAGAGGTCCGGTTCTTTTAAGTTTGCTTCAGGGACTGTGATTTACTCCTCAATGGAGTATTAAGAAAAATAGGATGGCCTGACTTTCCAGATCACCATTCTCAAGAGGAAATAAGGGAACGACTACCTGGCATGAAAGAGATGGACTCCATAGCATGTCCTTCGAAACATTCCCCTAGCAAATGCCAAGTACGGGGCACGTGCAGAAGTTAGTCCTTAGCAATGGATCTCAGGAAAAAAACCCCTTTGTCTTTCCTTGTCTGTTCTGTCAGGGCTCAGAGAGACTCCTGTGACCCGTGTAACAGTACGTAACCCAGCTCAGAACTGCTGAGCATCCCGTTGGCAAGAGCAGAGCGCACACAATGACATTTCATCACATTACCTTTACCCACATTACCACCTGCGTTTGCACTGCCTCTGTACCGCTCTTTCATCAGCTTGAGAGAGTTTTCTGGAGTCCAGCTGGTCTCCTGTTTCAGAACACCAGCTTTCTTCAGCCGTCAGACCTGCACTTTGCCACACCAGGTGGCTGTCTGCAGCACTCACCCTTAGCTCCTCAGCCTGGGTGCCAACGTTTTCACCTGGCCCTGGCTTTAAACATTTCTCCTCTAAGAGAAATGCCCGGGAGAAAATCCAGACCCCCCTGAGGTCAGCAGGACTTCTGCCACCGGCTTCAATGGACTCATAACTTCGTGATACCAGATACAGCATTGCAGTGGTGTGTGGCAACGAGAGGTGAACCCAACCTGCCAGCTCTACACGCTCTTCGTGCTGACTGACATTCAAGTCTAAGTACAGAGGTCAGTCAATGCTGGCAGCTGGACACAATTCATAAACCCCAACTAATCATCGCTACTACCAAATTTGTTTATGAAACAAAACCAGGACCTCTGGCATACTACACACTTAGGAAAAACCCAGCAAGGAAAGCATTCAAATGTCTCTGGTAGGGAGAGGCTGAAGCAAGACACACACCATTAACACCATGAACTTCACTCCCTCATTGCAGTTAACGTGCTGTTACCTATTTGCCCTTGTTCTTGGGGACAGCATTTGGGAGCACAGCAACACCTGGACCACTCTGGAACTAGAAAGCACCTCCTGTCCCAACCTGGAGCCACCAGCACCTTGAAAATGCTCACCGAGTTCCTTACGCTTCTGTATGTCCAAGTGTGGCTAGTACTAAATACATGAACCATACCAACAAACACCCATGTCCGCCTGGGCTAACCAGAGCAGCTTTTCAACTGCAGGTACCCTTAACACCACACCCTCACAGGTATCCGCAGCTCCATCAGGTCTGGGGTTCCCACCAGACTGGGCTGGACACAAGCTGCAACGTTACTCACACATTATCTCAACAGAGTCTGTTCTCTCTGAGCCCTGCTTAGCAGCAGCGGGCTCTGTGGTGAAAGTCCCGGTGCCAAAGGGGAATCTCCCCACATCTGTACTTGCTGAGATGGAAAATCAGACCTTTGGCTCCAGGCAACAGCAGCTTCCGTTACTCTAAACAAAAACTGCCGTCCTCGGGCTGCAGCAAGTGTGACAGGCCGTTTCCAACACGGCTGGGCTGCAAAACCGCACCTGTGCAAACTGGCAGCAGCACTTACAGCCATGCACAGGACCTCCAATGGGGCAAGGAGGGCACTGTGTTTGGCGTTCCAGAGCCGAAGGTGCAAGCCTTGCCAATCACTGGCTAATCCTCTGTTGACATCCCATTCCTCTCCCCCATGAAAGACATGACTGAATGAGGCCAGGGCAGGGAGCCACAGCGGCACCAAGACCTCACTGTCCGGGGACAGGGGGTGCAGCCACCCTGTGGTCAGGACCCAGCAGCCTCCTCGAGCCTTGCAATAAGCCAGGTCTCTCTTTCTGGTTGCCACACGCAAACCCATAGAGCCTTCTCTCCGAGAATCTGTGGGCAAAGTGACACATCCTTCTCCAGCTGTACTCACTGAAATGGATGTACAGCTTTATATTAAACTTTCAACTAATACCAGCAAAATGAGCTGCAGGCAAACCCGTGGCTCAGCCTAATCACTATGTCTGGCAAAGCTGTAAGACAGCGAAAGAGCGAATCTTAAAAGGGGAAGTTCCGTAAGAACCCCAAGCTGTGCGCCGCAGCTCACGGGGTCTGTAACAGGTTATTTCCAGAGCATCCGAGTATCGTCCAGTAGTTCATTAAGCAATGTCTAACATCTACCTAGAGCTTCATTTTCCCTCTCATCCCCTCCCTGAAGGGAAATTCTCTCATTCCTTAACCTCTGCTGGACCTCCAATCTCTAATATTCATTACCTCACGAGAAAAAAAGAAAAGGCTATAAAAAAAGAATAGAGAAGCAATAGATCCAAGACTCAGGCTACTCTGGTGACGCTTTCAGTCTTTTTAGCCAGGAAAGAGTCATTTATTCTGAATTTATGTGGTACCTGAGCACTGAAAAGGAAAGACGAAAAGTATCGAGCTGTTTTTCCCCTCACCCATGACTGTGCAGCAACTGATCACCACAGTGGAACATCTGACTGGGGATCTTTACTGTATAGCAAGGCATTCATTTTTCGTTCCCTTCACCAAGAACAGTGTCCTCGTTACGGACAGCTAGCCAACTGTGTCCCAGCAGCTTTCAGCGAAGCGTTAAACTCCCATTTATTTCCTTCCACAAAATGACTATTCCAACAGGACTGAAGCAGGACTTGGATACTGCTGGATTTGCTACCTTAAGGTGGTGTGAAAAGAGTAACAACCTTCCCTGGAGCTAAAGCAGAGCAGAGAGAAGTCCGGGGGTTTGGCTGTGTCACTCCTTACATCTAGTCACTCACAGCGTTGTTACCGAAATGGTCCTGCTGGAAACTGCGCAGACCAGGCAATCTCTGCACTCTGCTCAGCAGGAGTGGAATGCTCCATGGGCTCACTTTTCATTCTGACTTATTTACTATATTTAATCAACACAGCCTGTGTTTAAGCACTAAGAGAATGTCCTCTGGGTTCAGAAGCGCTCAGCTACTTATCCACAAAGCCCAGGCAAAACGGCATCACAAGGCATCCCTTTCACATCTGCAGCTCCATAAGAGGGTTTATAAACTTCTGAAAAGCACAAGCAAAATAAGCTGCCTGATTCAGAATAAGATAGTCTGTGCCCTCAGTAGGAGCAGACTCACAGGAAAACTGTTTGCTAGATGAAAGCCCCTTGCGGCTGTTGCCAGAGTTTCTGATGGGTTTATCTGCACTGGAAAGCTTTACGGCAGCGCAGTGGAAACTGCTCCTAACGAAGAGCATCTACATGCCAAGGAAGAAGCACCTGCAGCAGACTAAAGAGATACAGAGAGGTAGTGGTGGGTATGGACAGAGCTCTACAGGAACTGCAGCTCCTCAGCTCTGTCCCATGCTGCCCGTGGATGGGCTTTCCTCCGGGTAGCAAAAATGCTTCAGCTCCTCAGTACCCCTGCTGCCCCTCTGAGTCACACCTGCAAATCAGCTGCTTTCCATCAGCATGCCTCCTGCTCAGAGGGCAGATGGGCTCCTTCAGACCACTACTGTTTCGACGGGACTGTAAGCAATGATTCACTGACTCCCCTGCCCCTGGGAATCCAAGGACAGATCATCCTGCTGTTGCAAGCCTAACAGGTACATGCTGGCCTCTTCAGTTCAGTCACTATTACATGCATGCATTTCACCAACAACCCTGGCATGACAGCGCAGCTCTGCTCTCTAGCTCCTACAAAGCCTGCATGGCAGTGCTGAGAGGATGGAGTGTTAAGACTAGCCCAGTTCACTCTCACAAAGCAAATTATTTGTATTCCACATCCTCCCAATCTGCTGATGTGAGAACTGGATTTCTCTTGCTGCTCACACAGCAATTAGTCCCCTGGGCGGCTGCTTTCCCATCCCTCTGTGCTACTGGGAATCTACTAAGATGCATCTGCAGGAGCTCTGGGCTTTTAATTCTGCGCCGTAAATGTCCCAACAGTCCCCTAACTTGTGGAAAGTTCATTCCCCTCAGGTCCCTAACCTCAGTTTTTCTGAGAAAACCACTGCAAGCATTCCCTTCAGCAGCCCGCTGCAGAACTTGTGTATGAACCAATGAGGTCTTCCCCCCGCCCGTGAAAACCCGACGTTCCTCAAAAGACAGGTTTTTAAATCTGACATCTTCACGCTTATGTAAAAATTACGAGCCGGTACGACAACTGCGCCGTCACCTCTGGATGACAGGTTTTCATCCTGGAAAGTACATTCCACCACAGTTCAAAATAAAGGTCTCAAAGGTCTGAGCCCCTCCAGTTCTCTTCTCCCTCCCACAGTGCTTCTGCAGAAATACAGGAAAAGAGAGCTGGAGACAGCGAGGAAGACAAGAACCCCTTTTCTCTCCGAAGCGCAAGCGGAACATTTAAACTGTAACACGAAGCTTATTTTCTGCCCACAATCTGCTTTTTCCTGGAGGCTCCAGCTGTGGCAGGCCGAGAGCAGGGGCGTAACACACGGGGCAACTATGGCTAGGAATGCCACCGCTTCTGTGGACGGTGTCGGTGAGAAGTGCACTTGCATGCTCTGGACCGCCAGCGAGCTTCCGCCGCGGGACGCACTTCAAACAATTCCTTCGCAAAAAGCACGGACGAGCGTTCTTTAAAAGTGGAAAGACACAAGCTTCCAGAGGAATGGCAATTCAGTAACGAGGGCGGCATAAACCCGACGTGTTAGTGCTCCATCCCCGTCCAAGACAGAACGTATCCTTCCTCTCCGATTTCAATTCCCAGCCATACCATCCTCATCATCTTAATTACAAATGCTCTGCCACTTACCCAGTAATTCCCCGCGTCCTGCACAATCCGCACCCCTAATGCACGAGCATTTTATTTTTGGAACAACACAGCGCACAACAAGCTTCGTTTTTCTTTTCATGACTCAGTCTCTGTTAGAGAACAGCACTTAGAAAAGCCCTGGGCGCATGGAGCAGGAATTAGTTGCTCCTTCGTGGCTAGCACTCTGGCTAATCACAATGCCGCTCCACATCACTGGGAGCAGAGCCATGATTACAACCGCGCTTACAACAAAGCAACATTGTACAGCGCGATGACGCGCTCCCGTTGAAAGCGTCTCCCTTCTTGTTATGATTGGTATTCCCCAGATGTTTGACTTTGAGCTCTTGCTTGGCAGGCAAGGCTTTGTGGCTGCAATTCAAGTCCCAAGCTTGAGCAGCTCCAGTGTTTATTCTCATAATTTACACTTTGTGATGGCTTACGAGCAGTTATGCACTTGGCTTCGCAGCCACCACTTCAAACCAACGGCCTGATCCTGCCCTTATGGAGTTAGCGGCAAATGCTTCCCAATTCCAGAGGAGGACCTCAAGGATGACTGGAGGGCTGGAGCACCTCTCCTACGAGGACCGGCTAAGAGCTGGGGCTCTTTAGCCTGGAGAAAAGGAGACTCCAGGGAGATCCCTGAAAGGGGCTACAGGAAAGCTGGGGAGGGGCTGTTTCCAAAGGCTTGTAGTGGTAAGACCAGGGGGAATGGTTTTAAGCTGGAAGAGGGGAGGTTGAGACTGGAAGACAGAAGGAGGTTCTTCATGATGAAGATGATGTGAGACACTGGACCAGGTTGCCCGGGAAGCTTATGGCTGCCCCCTCCCTGCCAGTGTTCAAGGCCAGATTGGCTGGGCCCTTGTGTAACCTGGTCTGGTGGGGGGTGTCCCTGCTCATGGCAGGGAGGGGTTGGAACTAGATGATGTTTCAGGTCCCTTCCAACCTGAACCATTCTATGAATCTATTAATTCCAGCACGGGCAGGAGACCCTGCCTGACAAAGCCATCTCTCAAAGCAAACAAGCCCATATAAAAGAACAATCTGGTTTAAAAACAATTTAAAAACATTTGAAATCTACTTACTAGGAAGTCTTCTTCACAGTACACTTTGCCATTGACGTTGTAGAATGCTTTTCCTCGTAATCTTCTCCCTGTTAAAATACGGCACCATCAGGATGTCTGCGCTCAGTCCCCAAACGCAGCCGTTCAGGATGCAGAATGAAAAGTCAACCCCGCTCTGCCTGCCTGACAGTTCCAGCCCACCCCTCAACACACGGTCCTTCCGCAGACTCAGGAGCGCGTCAGGCTCTCGGCTCCATCCGGCCTTAAGTTCCTTATCAACTGCACGTTGCTTCTAAATTTAGGTCACGGAACCTAGCTGGCATCTGGTTCCTGCAAAATCTGAAATCCAAGGACTCAGATGACTGCTCTGGAGGCAAAGGCTCATTTGTGTATTTGGTGAAGTCACAGCAGGCACAGATGCACCGCCATCAACACCAGCAGGTGCCCATCTGCCAAGGGCCAAGCAAGGGATGCTGTGTACGGATGCTCCTGTCTCCTTTAAAGCCATTAACGCGTTAGCCACTGCCATAGCAGCGGCCCCGCAGCGTCCTGAGGAACCAAAGCAGCACAAGGTACCTGCGACAAAGGCAGGGGAAAGAACCCATGCTGAAAACGAGAGTTTCATTTTCAGCCTGAGCATTTGCTGTTCCACTAGCACTTGTGGAAGCCTACTGAGACAAAGCCTAAATCACATCGTGGTTAGCTGTTACGAAATGCACTGCAGACTCCACAGTCCCAACAGAAAGAAGAAAACCCCGGAGTCTGAAAAGCACCGAGCCCAGCCAGCTTCCAGTTACAGTGGGCGAGGTCCACCTTACACCAGAGCCGCTCCGCTGCAGGCAGTGGCATTTTACCAGTGTAAAAACCAGAGCAGGAGGGAGAAGGGAAACCACAGAATCACAGAGGCTGGAAAAGACCTCTGAGATCACCAAGTCCAACCCCAACCGCTTCATCTCCACCCTTATAGAGCCCCGCTGGTCAAAGCTCCCAAACAAACGCCTTGTGGGTGCTCTCACAGACCATCTGCAGCCTCAGCAAGCAGATGGCATGGTACCTGCTAGGGGCTGCACACCAGCTGCCTTAGCACCGACACCAAGTGAGGAAGAGGGCACCAGGCTCTGTGTTTACAGGTCAGCATGAGCCCTCCCAGGTCACTGCTGAAGCTTTTGCTCCACACATAAGACTGGATGTCTCCCGATGAGACAGTTTCACCATAAACAGCGCCCATCTTTACAGAGGGTCTGACTCTGGGGGTTGCTGAGCTGAGCCAGCTGGCCAAGCATAGCCGGCAGGAGCACTCTGCACTGTTTCCACAAGCAGTGTTGAGGAGTGTATTACTTTTCAGTGCTTGGAAGTGCCTTTTACATGTTGCCACTGTGATCCGACCCTGGAAAACAGTGTGTGGCATGAAGAAGTTGAGATCTGGGCTGATGCTTCTGGGAAATCACATGCTGCATGTGGTTGTCTGGCGGTTTTACTGCTGTGGCCGAGGGAAATGCTTCTTTTGTGCGCACATTCTTGGGCTGTCGATCTCACAGGCTGCTGTCTCCATACTGCTAGTGGGTGGAGTCAGTTCTTGTTTGTCTTTCCAACTGCCTGGTAGTTCTGATGGGGACCAGGATCCCAGTGGCGTGGGCAACACACTGAGACTGTCCCATCTCCTCTAAGACTTTCCTGTAAATCTGGTCCGTTCTGCATGTCACACAAACCAGGCAGAGGGCCAGGACGGCAATCAGGGTGTCACAGGGCCTCTCTCGACTGATGCAGGAGCAACTGCTTCTAGATCTTCCCTCTTGCTTATTCAAACTCTATTAGAGCTCTCCATTGAAAGGTAAAAAGAAGGGAACAGGAGAGGCCATAAATGGCTGCCAGACCCAGCCTTGAGACACAACTTGGCTTCAGATGGTGGCAATGAAACGGCTGCATGCAGACAAGGGACTTGCCTTGGGCCCGCTGGTGCTACACTTCCATACCAAACACCACCGATGCAGAGCTGGTGGAGAAGAGCTGGGCACCATCCTCTCCACACACCCATTATTGTTAGAAGCAGCAGAGACTGGTTAGAGACAAATCCTGAGCTTTGTTGCTGGGAGGAGTTCTGTGGGAAAGGACCCCAAATTCAGGGAGGCGCTGCAGAAGGTGCACGAGGCCCTGGACATCCTGCTTTGTATCCCAGTGTGCAGAACCTGGCAGTGCTCAGGCTGACAGAAACGCCCCAAATTCTGCTCCTGTTGTTTCCTCACACAGCATCAACAGCAGAAGCCGACACGGACAGGGCTTTTTCAGACAAGGAAGGTTACGACCCAAAGGAAACAAGGCAAAAACACTGCTTTGCAGCGGCTTACGAGGATGCTTATGCAACCAGAGGTGTCTGACAGCTCACTGCCAACCCTGCAACACCAACAACCTTACTGCCACCCGAGCCCGGCCACAGCCTGTGCTCACAGCCGGTCCCTGCAAGTCCCCTGCCTGCCTGACACAGCCAGCCAACCCCTTACCACATAGCTAGCGTGTTAAAAACATCCCTGCTTCACGCAGCACTCGCACAGCAGCTCCCTTCCAAACTGAGGAAAACCACCGTTTCCCATGTTTTTCAAATGAAAAGCACAAGGCACCTACAAGGGAAGCGACCTGCCCGAACTCGAAGCTGTGCCGCAGCCTGCGCTCGCAGTAACCGCTGTCAGTAGCTGCAGCTGGTAAGACTGACAGGCCTTGCGCCACAGAAGATTCATTCAGAGCCTGCAACAGTTATAACGAGGAGCAGCAAGTTATCACACAGACAGCTGTGACTGCGTTGTGCTGCACCTGAAAAGAAGAGCAAAACCATACATCCCGTCTGCCCTCCAGAAGTGGTGGTAAATTAACGGAACCGAGCAGTCAGACACCGAGCCTGGCACCACGAGGAAACTCTAACCCGGAGGAAAGTGCTGGCAATTGCAGGTAAAGAAACACCAGTCCCAAGCTGCTGCAGCACTGGTGCCTCCTCCCAGCTCCAGCAGTGCTCAAGGTTGGGGTACCTGCCCCAAGCTCGATGGGGTGGGCAAGCAGGTTCACCTCAAGATCCTGGAGAAGCTCGCGGGCTCACACAGCCCCAGCCTGTTCTGTGTAGCCATAGCCTACTCTCATCAGTGAGGCAGAGATCAGAAGTTACAACCCTCCCAGTGCTGCTTTCACCAGCTCAGTCAAGTGCCTGGCCGGCCAGCCAAGGTCCTGGCATGGTGCTCACGGGTGCACAGACCCTGCTGCTTGGGCTTCCTCTGAATGACTGGTGACAGCCAGGCCCCAGTTACCGTCTGCTTTCACATCACTGAAACACAGAACTCGATGCGAGTTGCCGATGGCCCATTATTACGACGACGGTAACAGTGAGCGGTTATAGCAAGCTGCCTGGTGCAGAGTTCACCAGCACAGGGTTTCACGAGCACCGAGCTCCTTTCTTCCTACTGCTGGGGACCTGTCTTGGCCCCTCTGCCCCTTCAGACCGGTTTCTGACAGCAGCAAGGAAGAGGCTCTGTTTCACCCCTGACCAGAGGAGCAGCAGTGGGCCAGGAACACACGGGGAATGTGGGACAGGCAGAGGCTGCCCAGCCACCGGCTCCAACATGACACTGCCTTTCACAGAAAGCCTCTTCTGCCCCTCCGAGCACTGCAGCCTCGTTTTACAGCAGGCAGTGAGGCTTACACGCTCACAGCGGCAACAACAGCACGCTGCAAGTCACTTGATGCCTCTTGACAGAAGTCCGGGCACTGGAGGGTGGCGAGTGCCCGGATAAAGGGGTTCTCCCGCCCCGGAAGAAGTGTTCCAGCAGAGTGCGAAGTGCCAGGCAGATAACCCAGTAGTCAACTGGTATGCAAGCTAGGAATGACCGCCCTAAGGGAGTTAGAGCTGACACTTGCAAGCAGTGTGACAAACATCCCAAAGAAGGCAGGCTTTTGGAACTCCAAGCAAACACGTAAAACCAGAGCCAGCTCTAGATTTTAAAAGAAAGTTTATGAGTTTCTGGTGTTTAAATGTGTTTAGCAATTACTTCCTGCACAGTTTTCTCCTGCAAATTCGAAATGGGAGTGCTGCTGCTTTAGCAAAAGACTCGAGGATTCAGCTGGCAACAGGAAAGAGGACCCATGGCTGATTCAGGCTGTCCACAGTCATCCTCCCCAGTCTCCACAGCACTCCTCTGGATGGTGAGGACACATGAGCCAGGACGCCAACATGGAGTAAAACCTTTTTCCAGTGCCGTTTCAAAAGCTGCCCCAGGCTCTCCCGGAACAAAACGTAGATCAGACTGGGTTTTATGGTCATGAGGAAGATCTCGAAAGAGCACTGGAAACGTCTGTCCCCCTCTTTGCTAGCCTGGGAAGCACTTTCAAAGCGCAGCAGAGGCTGGGCCTATAGGGAGGCGAGTTTATCAGCTTTAGAGCTCCCATCTCACACAGGATGATGCAACTGCATCCCCCCCTCCCTCCCCTTTGTGAGACAAGAGATAGCCACATCTCACTGTCACAGCGTGGCTATTAGCCGTAATTACTGTTTGCAGCAGGCTTTGAAGTTGAGAAGTGCCAAGCGTTATTACAATATTCAAAGCACTTTGATGATTAAAAACATGCAGCCATGGGGTAATCACAGTGATTTACTAGTGCTGAAGTGTAAGCAAGTTCCTGTGAGCAGCCTGCCTGGTCTCAGGACTACTTGGAAACAAGCAGTTCCCTTCTGACACAATGGGATCCCTCAGCACCGACCTTGCCTCCCCACGAACACCTGGTGTGTCCCTGAGACTGCCAGAGCGCTGAGAAAACACGCCATCCTTCCGGCCATCACCACCCCTCTCACGGTACATGTGCCCCTTCTCAGAGCCTCAGGTGGGAACAAAGCGTAAGATGACAGCTCAGCAGAACAAGACCGTGCTTCAGCCACAGAACGTGACTGAACCCTCCCTGTACAGGGTACAGCCAAAGAGCTGGGCCTGTAGGTATCTATCGCTGCTAAAGATAAGCAATTTGTTGAAGCAGAGAATTAATTAAAAGCCTGAACAGCCCAAGACATCGTCACAGGATTTTACTCAAGCAGCTGCCATTCCTGCTGGCCAACAACATGCCCAGGTATGTCTGACCGCAGGCAAACAAAGACCCTGGCTCTGCTGCCACCTCTCCCATGGGGAGCACTAGAGCCCCTCAGGGCAGCAATCCACGCGGCTGCAGCTTGCTCCAGCCCCTGGCACAGCCACACACTACTCCTGCTGGGAAAGCAGCACCCACAAGCTCCTGGCTCGTCTGACGGCAGCCACACGCACGCAGAGCAAACTTCTGCAACTGCTCCCTGTGGAGGGAGAGCACCTGTCACCCTGCTTCTCTCACTAAGGGTCCTTCCCATTTCTACTTCATCAGCTGTCAGCTCTGCGGCTGAATGGGATGCTTGGCAAGAATCTTTGCCCCTGGGAAGCTCTGGCCCACGACCCAGGCAGCTTTCCGAGTGTGGCAGCCCCTGGTTCTTCATGCCTGACTGACAGGAGGATTCTGCATACCTGGTTTAGTCAGCAGTGTTAAACATGGGCCTAATCGTTCATTAACTGCCCCAGAGCCACCTCTGCAGCGACTGGTGCAGCACCAGTATGGCTGTGGGTTTGCTGTTAGCCCCTGAAGTGAGTCTCTCAAACCTTTCAGACTAAAGTGACAAGTGAATGCTCCTGTGGGATTAACACACAACACCTGCTCAAAGGTTTCCCAGCTACTGTAATAGGGAAGGGAGGTTCCCAAGTATCGCCCCTGAGAAACCAGATGCAAGATGGACTGGGCTGAGCAACCGTCTTGGCATGCCCACCACCTGCCTGCTCCACTGCTCTACCAGGCCACATCTGGAGACTTTGCTCTGCAAAAACCCCTGGCACAGGTCCGGCGCTGCTCTGATTCAGAACCAGTCCGTGGTGGCCATCCACAGGCCAAACCCACTGCACAATCTGCAGCTCTTCACGATGGGATCCTGCACTGCAACCGCAGCCTCTGTCGCAGGTGCCAGGAACTGCAGGCAGGGCCACAGCCAGAGGTCCAGCCCCAGCCCTTGCAGGAACTGCCATTCCTCTCTCCACACACCAACCCACCCCCTCCTCCCGATGCCCAGCAGCTCAGGCTTTGTGCAAGAAGGGGTGAATTTCCAGGGCTTTCAGGGGCTTTAGGGCGGCAGAAAACCCTAAAACCCAGTGCCAAACTGTTCTGAATAGAAGACACTGATGTTGGCAGAAGTCGCTTTTCAGAGGCTCCAGCCGTTTGAAATCTGAAACACTGGAAGTGGCCACTGTGGCTGGGCTGTACTCTTCCTTTCAAAGCAATCTGGCACAGGGTTTCGCACCCCGTTTCAGGATCCAATCCTGCATTCCTTTCACGGCTCAGACTCTCATTGACTTTAAGGAATGCAGGATTGGATCCTAGATGCGTGCTATGCTCACACAATAGCTCCTCCTGGTTAAAACCCACTGAGGCAGGCACACTTTAAAAACCATTTGGAACTGCAGGCTCAGCCACGGGACACATCTCCCATTATCCCAGGAAGAGTGCGGGTGTGTGAACCACACACACCCGCGCATTCCCGAGCTGCAGAGACACTTTAACGCATCTCAAGCTACCGTATGTTGAGTACTGCTCCGACAGCTCGCGGAGAAAACATCTGTAACTCTACTCATGGGGAGAAAAGGCCACCAAAGCAAACGCGTGAGCAGCCGAATCCTTAGGCCAGCTTTTAAGAGAACTTTCGAAAGAGCTTCTAAAAGATCTGCCCTGGCTAAGACAAAGCAGAGCCTTGACACTGCCGGTTGTGGGATGCTCTGTGTGGAGTTAGGGGGCTATTACAATGCAAATCTCAGATGTACAAGCTTTCTTCTTGGCCATAAACACAAAACAGTATACATTGTCCTTCCAGAAGAAAAGGTTTGCTGCTAAAATAGCAGAAGCCCTACGTAAATAACCAACATTCTTTCTGCCTGAGGTCACTGACTTGGCCTATTCAATTCCAGGCTAGTCTGGGATTTGACAATCTAAGCAGGGGAGAGGCCCTTTCCTTTTTTTCAAAAGAATGCTGGGATTTTATTTGAAATTTAAACTCTTGCAAACAAAAGGTGGCATCGCATGCTAGAGGCCTACCAAGGTGGAGTACAGGATGTGTATTGTTTTCTCCCTTTACAGATTCTTTCAGGAAGGAGTATTCAGAGTCTGTGAACAAATTCTAACCCAATATTATCATCAGGTAGGCAGACACAGCAAGATGGGAACGGATGCTCGTAAGATACCAGGAGGTTTTTAAAAACAACTCGCACAAGGAAAACGTAAAACTGGCTTAAAATTCTAAGTTGCCATTTTAAAGGACTTTTTAGTTGAAAACTCCTCAGTTACTGAAGCTGCTACACTGATTTGTATTTGCACACCAAAAAGCTTTCTGCACAAAGCAGCTGTGGCACAAAGTCAGCATCGCTGCTTTCCAGCCTCCAGCCGATCTGTCCTGGAGAGGCAGGTGGCAGTCAACTCTTTTTCCTCCCCGTTTCCACTACCCAAGCTCTCACTTGGACTCACAGATGACCACTCGTGTACAATACAATTATCATCCCCATTCCTGGGCTGCTGTCCAGGCTCTGCTCTGCTCTCTGCCACCTCTCCAGCACAGGAACAGCACACAGGCTCCCGCCACGTGGACGTGCCAGTGTGCTGGGTGTGAGCTGGTTTAACTGGTGGCAGCATCGCTGACCCCCTCACGGTGTCTGTGAGCTGCACAACTGCCCCAAGGCACTACCTTTGCCATAAAAAAAGCCTGCTATGTGCTCACTAATGTGTGTTAAAATCCAAATGAAGACACGGCCGTTTATCATTCTGACATGCTGGTAGCCCAGGATAAGATCTCTACTATCCTGTGCAGTTTACCTTCATCTGCCACAACATCCAAGTGAAAAGCCTCACCCTCTGCCCTAGGTTTTGCTTCTTGTCGGCTACTGCACCAGAAGAAACACATTTCTATGCAGAAACCATGCCTGTGCTGCCAGAGCGCTCACACTTCCGCACCAGCGCAGGGAATGAATCTTCCTCTGATTGCTCCACAGTGCCAGAGCCAGCAATGCCCATGCCTGGGTGGAGACGACATAGAGGGTTCGTTTCTGCCCCGACCAAGCTGTGTGCCTTAACCTGTCTGTCTTCAGCAGGATTATGTACACAGAGAGCTACTATCTTCTGTCACCCTACTGGAAAACCCCACCTTCCCTGGCAAGGCAGCCATGTGTACTCTGGTGTGGAATTCTCTCTTCCTTTCTCTGTCCTCCTACTTATCAGTCAGGTTATTTAACTAAAAGGTTACTTAATGCTGCAGAGACAAAAAAGATCTCAGACCTCTGGTACTGGGGAAAGCATTCCTGTGCAGCCTGTACTATAAACTGGGCAGATACTCTGAAGCTTCGCTGTAATTTGCACAAGTTAGAATTGGCAGACACCTCCTTTCTCTTCCACTTGCATATTTATCCTATCCCGTTTCGCCACCCGTCAGTTCTGGGTTAAGGCATTAATTACTTCCAGGGAGCTCCAACAGGAGGCCTTATTTTGGAAAGGTTTTTGGAAAAACACACACCAAGCAATATTCAACACCAGGAATACAACTGCTTTCATTGACCTGACAGTCGTTTGGGACCTATGGACCTATATATTAACATGTATTTCAAAACAGATGTCTTAATGATCTGCAAGTGGACAGTGAAATAAAGCTCTACATGTACTTGACAAAGGTTTCTTCTTTTTCAGGACTGAGTTTACAGAAGCAAAAAAGGAAGTGAAGAAGGGCAAAGCAACATGGACTACTGTGTAAAACTCAGCTGGGATGGAAGGAGGTATAGCTCTTTGCCCAAGGCAGCATTCCATCCGAGGCCCTGCATGTTACCAGCATGGGAATCCGCTTTTCCAGCTGCTGCCAGTAAGCCAGGGCTTGAAGAAGCTGTGTTACCACTCACACCAGGGCCCCAGTGCCAGCCCGCTCTATTAGCAAAATAAATCCATCACCAGATTGCAGCCGACTCCAGACCAACCCTTCCTTTCTGCAGAACATAACCAGCAGCCCTTCTGGCTCCTGCTTTTCACTCAAGCTCCAGCAAGAAACACCATAGCGGCAGCAACAAGGTTTCATCCAGTGTGGTGCCCTGGCTCCAGCTCCGGCCAGAAGTGGAAGTTCAGTGCAGAAAAGCACTACAAATGGAACTCACCTAGGCTGCTGTGCTCCCAAGAACCACCGCTCAGCTTCCGCCAGGCACCTCACAGGGCCTTCCTGCACAGCAGGCTGCACCATAACTATGATGTTTCATAGCCTCACTGGACCAACCCTTCTTTAATTTGTCCAATCGCTCCTTGAGATCGCTTACACTTCTGGCCTCACGCTGTCCCACAATGTCATTGTGCGCTGTAAGCAGTGTTCTCTTCTGTTTGCTTTACATCTCTGATCATGTCAAGCCTCTGTTGCGTCCCACAGGGCTAAGCAGCCTCCTCAGTCATCCTACCAGGCCCGATGAGAGCTTTCTCAGTCAATGCCAGCAGCTTCAATCTTTGACTGCACTGCAAAACGAGCAGGATGCAGACCACAGGAACAACGGTTATTTTTACACAGCCTGAGACTCTGCTCAAGTCCTCTTTGCACAACACAGAAATGAGCACGTACAAGCGTAACTGATTCACCTGAAAACCGCTGCTGAGCCTGGCTATGAAACCAATGATCAGAAACCAGATCAAGCACTGGAGGGCAAAATCCAACTGCTGAATGCCATCCTCGCACAGCCCGAGCTGCAGCATCGCATTCTCTCCTAACGCTTTACACGTAAAGGTATGCCGAACAAAAGGAGTGGACGCAGTCCAATCTTGTGGCAACATGCAGGACAGCCTCAAGGGAGATGAGCAATTTCGCTAAACCATCTTCTGCTCAGAAGAATTTTCTTCATCTCAGAAAAACAAGAACAGATCTGCAGAGGAACACCTTACTTTCTTCCTCCCAGCAGCATCATATGCATCAGCACCTCAGTGTGAGCAGCATCAAAAGGCAGTGCTGATCAGCAATGCCTGACTGGCATCACACCCACGCTGTGTTCAGCAGTCAACACCAACAGTGCCCAAGTGTTTGTGAAATCAACCTCACCCAGTCTAATTCTCATTCCCTTGCAACAAAGGGAATAATCATGACCCCCAAGAAAGCTTAAAAGGGTTTGTACACCGAGGAGCAAAACGCCAACCACGGGATGGCAGAGTAGTAAAACATTCTGCCAGCTGCAAAGCACACCCTTTGGGTTCAGATTAGTTAGCAGCCCGTTTGAATGAACTCTGCAGCAATAACATCTCTTGCTCAGACTGGTGACATCATGATGTTAACAATGTTAGTTCAGATTTCTTTCACTTGACTTTACACAAATCCTTGCTGGGGCCTTCGGTGTGTGCTTCAGACTGCACTTCAGTACGCAGTGCTGTAAACAGAAGTGAAAGTTGTACTTGTACTGAAATACTTAAATGAACTGGGTCTGGCTCAGCCAGTTTGAAATACAATCAGAAGCGTGCCCTCCAGAAGGTCCCAGCTTCATGTTTTGTGGTGGGCTGACCACAGCTTCCTGTACCAGGTAACCACAAGCTCCGGAGACAACTAAAGAGGTCGGACTCCTGATAGAACACTCTTCTTTCGGCACACAGGTACAATGAGGGTATTGTTTTTTTTAATGCTCAGCTTTCCTTTCCAGAAGTATGTGAGATCCCAGCCAATTCTCCCCACTGATTAGTTCAGGATGAATGTACTTAACTCAGGATTCAATGGAAAGAGACCAAGTAGATGCAATCAATTTTACACTAAGTCCACTTCCTTCCTCTCTTCCCTACCCAGCATGAGACATCAGCTCCCACGACAGCCAGTGGTGACTAAGACAATGAAAACCTCTGCCTTCAGCCATGCTCAGACCAGACGTGGTTATTCCTTCTTTTCATTCTCCCTGGTTTTCTGGTTTCACAATCCTGTTCTCTAGTCCTGCACCTGGGCTGGGAGGAAAAGCTACAGAACGAAGTCCTGGTGGCTGGGTATTCTTTGGGCTCTCTTCCTCTAGAACACTGGTCTCCAAAGGCCCTCAACCCTGCTCTCCAGCAGTGAAAAGCATGTGAGCATGCAGCCCCAACAGAGGTATTTATGTGCTACAGTACTGCTTTCCTCCCACACCCAAAAGGATTGTCTTGAGCACTCCCTGGAGTGCCTGCACCCCTCTCCGGAGGCTTCTGGACTAGTAACACCAACTCAGCAAATTGTTTACACTGATGTGGTTCCTAAGGTCAGGAATCCACTGACTCACTCAAGTTAGTTATTTGCATTATTTCCAGGAAAGAATTTTGCAGGGAGCACAGCTGGAGGAGTGACAAGAGTCAGACAGCTAAGTGAACTGACTGAGGTTCAGCCAATACATCCAACTTCACAGGAGGACACAGCACACTTGAGGCTGAAAACACACGGTTAGACAGCCACTGCCACACAGCAGCCAGCAATCAGAATTGGTGGCAAAATCCACCCTGGCTTTTAAATACAGACTAACTCAGATAACCCTCACTCTGCACAGGTACAACTGGAAGAGCTGGCAGACAGCAGCCCTATTCCACACGTGTCCCCCACACCAGTCAAGTCAGTTGCACTCTCACAGTGATTTTTTACAGGAGATACTTCAAAAGTTTCTCTCTTCTCTTCTTTGTCCATTTCTTGCCTAGTTCGTAACTCACTTTTATCACTACTATTCCAAACACAGGAGTGGGGCAAACACAGTCCAGGCTCAACTGTTTTAGGCAAGCAAAATCAGCTTGGGAGCTGGGAGAAAGGAGCAGCCCACAGAGGTATCTGGAGTAGGGAGCACTGCTACAAGCAGAGACCCTGACAGAGGAAGGCAGCAGGTGGGAGCTCCCTGCCCAAGCACAGGCTGGCTGCCAAGGCAAGGCCCAAGGTCAAGGATCAAGAAGACCCACAAGATGAGGAGCAAAGAGGACTAAGTGTCCAGCACTCAGTGCTGTTCTCCAAGGAGCCCCTTCGTACTCGTTGCACACTCGAAGCCTGCTGGGGCATCTGGGTTAGGCAAGGAAGACAAGATTACACCCAACGTACTGTACTCTGCTTTCTCCACCACTTTAAGAGAAGACAACTGCTCAGGGGACAGCACAAAACTACTGCCTATCAGGTACTAGCCCCAGCCAGCCTGTTTTTACCCTCTGCAGCCCCACCTGGATCTGCGGGCAGACAGACACTAGAACATACCACATAATCTCTGTTGGCTGCCAGAGCACACTGCCCACACTCAGTCAGAGATCAGTCCGGACAATGGCCAAATGGAGGCAACAATCCTATAGATGGAGCAGTACTGGATACAGCTGGATGCTGGCCATCGGGGAGGCCAAGGTGAGGTTTTGCTTCAGGTTTGGTTTTAGAAAGCATTTACTGCACCTATTTCAAGACTGTGGGATCATGTCTGAGATGAGGATTTCCCGGTTTTATTTATGTCAGTTCACGGAACCGTACTGGTTGGACGACGCTTCTGTGATCGAGTCCAACCATACCAGGCACCCATATTTCTGTTTCATGCTGGCAAAATATTTGGAGTTTCTCGTTAAGCCACAGAATCATTCCTTACAAAGCACACCGTGAATGTCAGTGTGACAGGAGCAGGTTCCTGATGCCCAGCTAAGAGCTCACGCCGCTCTCTGCTAAGTCAAAAATACTTTGACGCTAACTGAAACTGGATTTGGCTATGAGTGATGATAAACTTAAGTCCCAGCCAGTACAAGTTCTGGTCGAAGGCAGGGCTTTTTTCTGGAAATAAGGTACTTATTGGAAGAGGGGAAAAAATTTACTGAGTCTCTTCCTGCACTGTGCTAGAGGAGTGTCTAGCAAGAAGAGCTCTTCCCTAAACTTGGGTTAAACCAAGCTGAACTGTCCCAAGTCCAAGGGTAGAAGAAAACATCCACTGCTGGTAAATAACTCTGGGAAATGACCTGCAGAAGCCAATTTACCAGAACCATGCTGGTCTTGTGTGACAGTAAATACATAAGCAAGCAAAACATTCAGCTTATGCCAAATACCAGGGGTCACCAAAGCACTTTCCACAGTGCCCAGGGCCAGCCCTCTGCAGCTATAATCAGTCAATCCTCCCAGGTCCTGTCACGTAAATGAGAAAAATTTATGGCTGTTTATGTAGGCTTCCTGCCAAGCCTGTTTCTCTGATAAGCCTCTCTGTTCCATTTGTGTCTCACATCCGATTTGGAGTCCCCTGAATACTGAAGACAGCATTCCTTGGATACTTAAAAACACAACATTGAGCTTGGAAAGAGGAATGGGAATGTTACTCACGTGGCTCAGGCAGCAGGGGCTCTGGGGAGTGGTGCTGGGAAAGCAGCAATTTTGAAGTCTGTGTTAACCATGCATTTAATGATGTAAACCCTCATGATGGATCTCCACAAACTGTACATGTGTATTGTTTGAGCAATTAATTATCATCATCATCAACACGCGCAGCAGCTGCATGGCCTGGCTGCCAGACACTGCAAGTGTTTCCTCCAGCCAATGCACCCCTTCCTTACAGGCCAGTCGCCATTTAGTAACTTACAGAACTTCTCACTCATCCAGTACTGCAACGTCATGATTTCAAAGTAGTTTCCAAGTATTAATAAAACCAGTACTGCATCTCCCATGTGAGGAAAGTGGGAAAAATCACCTCCACCCGGGCCAGGCCGGCAAAGCGATCTGCCCAAGATGACAAAGGAGCCTGCAGCAAGTGAAGTAAAACCCTTAAGGGGCCGATTCAACCTTTCCTGAGCACCAAGCTGTCAGTTCCCCCAGCAATGGAATTCATCTCTGCCATTTGCCAGTATCCCCTGCCAGAAGAAAACACGAAGGCAGAATTTGCTGCTGCTGTTTACTGTATGAACAGAAAGTGTTTGTACAGGGCAAGATTCTCATCAGGAGCAGCTTTCCAGAGTCAGGAAAAGCAAAAGCGCCTTTAAGGTGAAGAATGCAGTAGAAACTTTTGATCTGTAAAAAATAATTTGCAAGATAAAACCCAGGCTGCTTCGTGTCATGGAACACCAGCAAGAGTTCAGGCCACACAGCACCTGCCCCTTCAAAGAGCCAGGAAACACTGACTGGTACTGGGGATGATAAGGATGTTTTCAGAACAATGTCTGGATTGGAGGCAGGGGTGAGGTGCAAGCAAGGGAGTCCCTGAGTCAGCAGCACCTGAGGATGAAGAATTATCTAACAGAAGCAGCAAAATCAAGTTTCTACTTCACACCATGTCCTTTGCTAAGAGCTCTGGTCTGAGACAGGACTTGCAGGGCTGGAGTGTGTGGCCTGGTAAAAGGAGGGAGGAGAGGTCCTGCCATGCACTGCAGAGTCGCCATGATAAAGGGCAGCAAGAAGTCTACAAGCAGTTGGAGAACAGGTAACAGGAACAAGAGCAGAAAACAACTCAGTGGTAGGACTGCACGGGAAGTCTAGAAGAGGTGAGAAAGGACAAAGTGAAAGTTTCAGTGGCTGCAAAGCACAATCATCTTGTTTAGTCTTGCCTCCTTGGTAAGGGGCAGTTCGCTGCCAGCAGTATGGAGTCTTCACAACCTGGGAGCTTGGAGGTACAGGGAAAACCTGTGATGCATCTCACAAGTCAAAACTGGAAGTGAACAGGGTACAGTACGACTTCAGAGTGCCAAAGGCAATGGGGCAACTTCACATCTCATTTTCTGGAGTGAAAGGTTTAGACATGCAGTCTAAAGAAATCCACACAGCAGAAGCTTAGATCATTACAGGCAGACAAGGGCGCAGACCTCTCTTTTCATCCATGTTCTTAACTTTTTTCTCCCACCTGTTTTCTCCTTGGTTTTCAGGTAGTACTTAAAAATTACAGCACCCAGACACATGAAACACACATCTGTCAACAATGTCAGTGACTTGCCTCCACTCTGCTCTGGGTTATCTGGATTTATTCCCCTCTGAGGGGGATGAACAGCAGCCCAAGGGAATCTGTTGTTTCAGAGAAACCAAGATGTGTTCCAAGGACAAAGTTTCAAGGGGCAAGAAAGCAGGCAAGATACAGGGGAGGGGAAAGAGTATAAGGAAAGAAAAAACCAAACCAAAAACCACACAGAGAGGTGGGTTTCAGACGAAGACAACCAAGACACGCAGCTAAGGGACACTAATCAGGAACCAGGGAAACGTCAGCAAATCTCAGTGGCATCGCAAGCACAACTGTGTGAGGAAGCAGTTAGGGTTTTTGCGGGGTTTAGAGTCCTAGGAAGCAGCAGAAGCAGAAACTTAGCTAACTGGAATATCGTGTGTATTTTTGTGTTTTCCAGCCCCTGAAATGGCCAGAGGTGCAGTCTGTGCTGGTTGCACACTACAAACACAGAAATACTGCGGGATGAGTACAGCCACGGTTGTTGGTCAACCAGCACCGGTAAAACTTTCTGCCGTGAGTTGCCAGGCCACCTCCACTGATTACAATAGCCATCGAAAGTCAAGCATCCCATGATGGAATAGTTAACATAATGCAATTATTACCTTCAAGGAAACAGAAACAAACCACCAGCCATCAACTCATCACATGCCCTCTGATACCGATAGGGAATGCAAATGTTCTAATGTCTGTCATCAGCTACCCACTAACACAGCCTTCCCCTGGAGGCTGGCCTCCAGATCTACCCACAGTCACTGCAAGGGCTGTTTGGGCAGCTAAAGTCTCTATTAGGACACCCATCTCCCAGCTGCATACATTTTTTCAAGCATGGGAGATATCCCCCATGAAAGAAAGTCTTGGGCCTAGGCCAATCAGATGAGCCACCCTTAAAAACCAAAACAGGTTCTCTCCTGAAGCTGAACTAACTTAATTAAAACCCATTCCTGACATAACACCCAGCAGTGTCACCTGCAGACGGGACCTGCTCGATGAACTGGACTATTTACCTGAAGTCACGCACAGACCCTGCTGGAACAAGAGAGCAGTGAAGAACTATTAAATAGCTCTGGAAATACAAAAACACAGCTAAATGCATCCCAAATAACGGAGAGTACCTTTCTGTTAGTCTGTCTCATACATTTCTGGTTCCCCTGTTCCCATCACATCCCTTTGTATTTTTTAAAGCCTGGAGTATTACCAGACTAGCCATGGGTCAAATGAAGGAGGCATTTTTCTACCACTCACTACCCGAAGGTACTTGGACTCTTACATGGGCTGCTGCCCAAGTTTGACTTTGAATTACCAGAAAACAAGAGCACATTCCTTCACCGAGACTCATTCATGGTTCAGTGCTGCACAAAGTGAACCCGAACTCTGAAGGCAGCTGCCACCTCTACCATCCCACTGCCTCCTCTCAAAGCGAGCACCTCTCCTTCCCCGAGTCTGGCAGTGATGGGTTTGTCTGGAACCGCAGACATACCTGAAATAGTTTTTAGCTATCTGTCTTGATAGGTGTTAAAGCAGAAAGCACAGAGCTAAGCACTGGCTGTAACTTACCCACAGACACAGAATGACTCAGGCAAAATTCTGCCCTCCTGCAGCAGCACCACAGGTTATCTCAACAGCACGTCTACACGCGCCGCAGTCTCAGCAGCAAGGCCTGTTCTCCTAACTACAGCGCTTGCCTTTTCCCATGAATCACACCTCCAAGCAATCGCCCCACATGCTGCGCATCAGGACCCGCTGCCAGCTCCAGTTATGACTTGAAAACCACCAAACCTTCAGGTGGCTGCAAAGTCAATCCAAATGCAGGGTGTGAGTCGGGGATGAGTAACAACTGCAGTTACGCAGGTTGAGAGCATCCAACTCTCATGCTCCAGGCCACAGGGGTCAGGGGAGGAATGTTCCCATATACACAGCACTGAATAGCCCGCCAGCTTGTCTTCCCCTAAGCACCAGGTATTAGCCAACGGCTCTGGCAAGATTACAGAACAAAACCCCCAAAATTCCAGTCTGCTCCAGTCCAACAGTCTGTGGTCAGAAAGCAGCAGGGAAAAGCATGCAAGGACGCTGGCTACCCAGCAGACTTCCACTGCAGAGCGGTGCACCCCTCTCAGCAATACTCATGAGCTCCTTCCCTTCCAGTTGTGTCTCCTTGGTGCTCAGAACAGTGGCACTCAGAACAGACACTGAACCCACAGCTGAGTCACCTGAACATCGGACACGAGGCACTAAGAGTTACACACAGCGCATGTGTGCAAGTGACGCACACAGGATTTGTACCGCTGTGACACATGTGACACTGTTTTGTCTTACTCTGTGTGACAATCACATTCACAGAGAGTTTAATTTAGGGCTAGAAAGCAGGTGCTGGCAGTGTGGATGCAGTGACATATGCCAAACTTGTGGTGTGGGGATAGACCAAATATTAATTCGAAACAAACATACTGTGAGGAGACGCAGCTGCCTTAGGATGTTCTGCGACTTACTACCACCAAGAGAAAACCAGGGTTCAACCTGGGGCAGCAAATATGCAAAAGACTGTGCCCAGTGTCACAAAACTTCCCCTGCAAGCCAGGCCATGGGCAACCTCCTATTAATGAGCATCTGCACAGAGCTGTACTGAGCAGCTTCGGTCAGAGAGGAGCTCCACACTTAATATGAGCAAAGAGTCTGCTGAGTCCACAGCCAAACCAACTCCCTTTTCATACCCGCTGGAGCACACAGACTAGTTCAGAACCGCTCCTCATGCCTTCGGTGTAGCAGTATGTACTACAGGCACAGTTGTTCCACTCAGGACTTTTCAAATGGCAGTGGTGTCAGGCCTCACTGTGATCCTTCCCTTGGAGGCTTGTGGCAGTGAGCTTGAGAAGTCTGGACAAAGGCAGGCACTGAGGCAGCAGCACCGCAACACCTTTACGAGCTGCCCCATGAAACTGCTGCATGAAACCTGCACAAGCGCTTCAGTCTAGTCAACAGGTACCAGGTAAAATGTGAGCTACGTATCTCTGGATTATATGATTTGCTTTAGGCTGCTGACCAAGCCTCCAGTTTTTTCCTGTGATTTCCAGGGGCCAAAGTGCAAACTGAAGTTGAATTACATGCCTAAGCATCTGCCTTGATGCAAGACAGTAGAGTTTACAGTGACAGATGCCTCAGCTGTGAGAGCAGAGACCCGAGACCCTCAGCTCTGCCAAGCTCATTGCCTGCCCATTTATTTCTCCCTCAGACTAGCAGAACTGTTTCTCACTGTTAAGATTCATCTTACAGTAGTTTCTACAATCATTGTTGCTGGATTACAGTTTTCAGCCTGAGAAGATGCTGTGGATAGCACTACGATCTGCAGACTGGAGGCAGAACCTCCCGCAGCCCAGTAAGTTCTTTACTGTAATGATAATTAAATAAAGCCCATTTGTTTCTACAACTGATCACCCACACCCAGAGCACCCAAGCAATCTGGCGTTATTGCAAGTGTTCTTAGAAAGTCCTGTCATGCTCTGAAACACTACCAAGAGGAATTCACGATGAGCTGTTCGAGCAGACATTTTTCAGCTCTTGTATGCCGTAAGCAATCTGCAACTGAATTCCTGCCAAAAGGACCATTTCACACTTAACAGAACCGGCAGTGTATGCTGTTGCCAGAATCCATCTCCATCATTTCAGGTTCAGCCAAAGATGCCTAAATATGAGTAGTAGCACACTAAAGCACATGTCTAAGTGCTTGGCTGAAACACCACCTAGAAGAGGTTCCATTGGAGTTAGGGCTGATAGAGGATTTGAGTCTGCATTTTAAAACCTCCCTAACAAGCTTCCGTTGTTTTCTCCAAGAGATCATGGATAAAGATCTAAACTGAACTACACCATCCCAGGGAAATCAGATCACTCTGGCTTTTGCATTGCCTGAAGAGAATTTCCTGAACTCTGCACAGACAAAAAGAAGCTGTCTGATGAGCACAGCTTTTCCCTGAAGCCAAGAAGGGTTTACAGAGATGTAACAGAAAACAAATGACAGGAGCAAAGCTGAGATGCTGAACCAGGTCAACTACAGGACCAAGGCTCAACCACCCAAAGTCCACTAAACACGCAGGCAGAGAAGAGGCAGAAACACAGCACGTAAGCATGCCTGTTAGGTCATTTACTTTGCCTTCCATCACTCTTCTGACCTTAGCTCACTGGCAAGATTCTCATTTCTTGAAATCCTGCACAACTTTGAATCAATTTATTACTGGGTTTTATCCCAACGTTGCCAGATTCTAGGAAGACAATGAAGAGGCTGAGCATCCAATTCAAGTGATTTACCATCACAACTCTCCCAGCTATGCTCCTTTTGGTACTATTTCAGAGCCGAGAGGAAAAGCTCTGCTCTGAAGCAGCTACATGTGTGCACTGTATGCGAGGCTGCACAACCGAGGAAATACAAGCCCTTCTGACTTGTGAAACACCCTAGGGGATGACAGTGGGGCCCTCCAGTCCACAAGCAGTATAGCAAGAAGCTCAGAAGACAACCTGGAGCAGAATTTTCTTGCCTGTATGTGCAGCTTACACAACTGTGTGAAGCATGAAACTCCACCAGTACCATGTGGCAGAACTAAGCTCTGACACGTGTTCAGTTGCCCTCTGGCAGATGGACACTGGCCACACACATCTTGCCAGAACAGTCAGAAAAGCTTGTGCTTCTGGACAACAAAGCTGGTCTGTATTCTTCAGGTTAAATGCTTTCTACCCCTATGCTTTCTTTTGAGGAACACAATGACCTGGGTGCAGACCTCTGCGATGGCAAACATACATCCCAACTCAAAACAACGCACATCTGTCCCAAGGAGTAAGCTGGAATTCACCCATGCAATGAGTTAGGTTAGTGTTGGCAGAGAGACAGACATCAGATAATACCATGTTCTGTAATCCTCTGCTAAGCAGGATGCTGCTCACTTCGAGAGCCAAGAAAACAGCTACTCGTGCAATCTCAGACTTGAGCAAAGTCAAGGGAGGTCCTGGAAGGTTTGTGATGAGTTTATTCCAGAACCTGGTAATGCTCCAGAGTTATTTATAAAGGTCACTAAACTCCATGTTCAGGCTGTAAGTTGCTTTACACCAATACTTATCTACAACCCTCGGGAGAAAAGACAACACTTCTCATTGCAAAGTGAACTTTACAAAGGTCTTTTCATTATCAAAGCTGATGCTATGCCAATAATCTTTTACCCCTTTTCTGATCTTAATCCTTTTAATAAACAGCTGGCGCTCCGCATATTCTGCTCAGGGTAAATCTTTTGCCGCATGTGTGTGTCACAATGAGCTCTTCAGCATCCAGGCAGATATTTTCATTTATGTATTAAATAACTGTGTGAATATATTAAAAACCCTAACAACCTGACTCCTGAACATTGAGCTCTTGTACTTCCCCCCCTCCTTGAACTCTGAATTTACAAACAGGTCACTGAGGAAGTTTCCAGCTTACACTCACAACACTTGACTTAAGGCAAACACTTCTCAAAGTGCTGCCCTAAATTTTTCAACTCCTGTTTCCCTGCCGTGACTTCTCAAGTTGCAAACAGAACACATGAACTTTCAGATGCATTCACGTTAAAAGAGAAACCTCAGAAGGTCCTGAGAACAGCAAGTAAGAGACAGTGGCTTACTACAAGTCTTCCTCTACACAAATAAAACACTGTAACAGCGTAAGCTATTCCAACACACAGTTTGTGTTTGCTCTGACCACATTCGAATGCGAGACAACAACTTTTGAGCAGCAGAAAGACAGGGAAACGACAAATACACACGCTGGGCAAACAAAGTGGGGGAATACATGGGTTTGGCTGCAAGATTTTATCCCTTTTCTGTAAAAATGGTAAATGCACACTACAGCACCATGAACACAAGTGATCTGAGGTATGTGCTGCCAACCAAACGCTACTGCTCTGGGCCACTGCTTAGGAAAAGGCCACTGAACACTTACAGATGGCAAATAAGCAGATTCTGAAGCTAAGTCCTGCATGGGAGTTCTGCCTGAGGAAGCAAGGAGGATGAGGCCTCACCTCACTGCTGCCTAAAGAAGCATCTGTTACACAAGGAAGCTGGATCTGACTTACCGCAAGAGCAGCACGTGAAGCAGTTGGTATGATAGAGGTTGCCCATTGCTTGGCAAGCCTGGCTGGCTCCATACACACCTTTTCCACATTTTATACAAATACCTGCAAAACAGAAGGAGAATCAAAGTTAGACTCCTCTGGGTCTCCCCAAAACAGCTCCAAGCCAATGATTTGTAACACTCATGACACCCCCACCAGGCCTCAAAAATCAATGAGCTCATCATCCTGAAGAGGTTCTAGTACCCAAACTGCAGCAGGCAGCTTGAGTAGAACACATGGAAATAAATACAACACAGGAGGGCAAAGGCATGGTCCAGGACATGAGGACCAAAGCTGGCTAAAGACACAGACCCAGGAGGCAGGTGCACCCACACACTTTCTGGAAATAACTCTGCTCATCAGGAAATAATTCAGTGACACCTTCACAGCTGTGCTCCAGCACATCACACCCAATAACCACTAATAAAGCAATTCAGTCCAAACCCTAAAGCCCTCTTTTTGCCCCCCTTGTTCTGCAGTAATGCAGTCACCCACACAAACTGTGTAGTGTGATCACTTTCCATTCACCTAGCTCAACACCTTGGCACAACGCTGCCATTGCATGTCTGTCAGGCAAAGCAATAATGGAAAAAATACAGAGAGATCGATGTTGTTAAAAACCTTAACCTTGATTTCATTGCTTCCGTGAAGCAGAACCTCTGACTTTAGAATTATCAGATACCAATGTCCCAAGCTATACCCACAGTACAAACTAGCTGCCAGCTAGGCCCGCCAGTTCATTGCAAACAAGCTGCTACAAAGATGCTGGTCCTCAGCTAGCTCAGCCCTGCTAAAGAAAACCAGCTTTCAGAGAGCTTGCTTTACCCAAGGCTGTAAACATGCTTCTTTATTCCTAACCAAAGGCTATGGAAAAGGTCTGCTATTTGCCATGGTGACAGCAAAAGGTCTCTGGTCAGTCAGTAGCTGCTGGAATCACTCCTAGCAGCAGCTCAGCATCTGCTAACCTGCTCTCTGTCTCATCACATACCACCACCTTTGCAACAACCCTGGTCCCTCCTAGCACTGGGTTTCACATCTGAAACAAGAAACCCGTTGCTTCAGCATCAAATCTTGGCATGATGTTTCAGTTTGCTCTTGGCAGTGGAGCCAGAAGGTCCTTTGAGCTCCCTTCCTGCCCACCTTCTCATGCCAACCATGTACCTGGCAGCTATGGGTGACTGAGAGATTTACACTTAGTATTATCTAAACAGCAGAATCAGGAGTCCATAATTCACTGGCATGTTGGTCTGTGAGATCTCGTGCACAAAGCTTCTGCAGCCACAGACAGCTTTGATAAAGGAAGTTAGTGCCTCGCTTTTTTGCCACTCCTCCACTGAACCACCAGAAGCAAAAGGAGGATTTATGATGGAAGTTACATTTTTCTCCAAGAGGCCAGTCACTAACTGCAGGAAGAAAGACTGCAGAGCTATTCACATACTACACAAGTGCCCGCACAGTTCCACAGCTCTACGGTGAAATACACAGCTGTGCAGTGTCTGCAGAATGAGCTCACAGGTGCTGAGGAAACGCACCGATTACATGACTGTTCAGCTCTGGTTTTGCACCAGTCACAGCCCAGACGGTCAACTTCAAGCTTGTGAAAGCTACATTGCTTTTTTTCAGTTCCACATTTAATCCCAAAGTTTGTTAGGCTGACAAGAAGAATGTTTTGCAGGCATCTCTCATTTCTGATATTTCACTGGACATGACTGCACAGCCACTGCCTCAGCCTCTGCGATTCCTTGTCCCTGCCCACACCTCCAAGCTAAGTGGCCAGCTGCACTTCCAGTTCTTTCTACACATCAACTGCTGCACTTGCACTCCGTGACAGATCTAGAAGACATTGCAAGATGCTGCCAATTTTGGCTGGCTAAGAGCAGTGTCACAGCATTCTCTTGCTGAGGTGAAGAACTGTCTGCATCCTCACACTATGTTCAACCAAACACGAGAGTAGAGTCTGAACAAATGCTCTGTGGGCCATGGCAAACAACCACCCATCAAAACATCACTAGAACTAGGAGCTCCCAGTGACTCACTGCTGGGGTTGGCTGCACCACAGTGCCAGCACCCCCCATACCTGCAAGGAGTCACTGAGCTGATGTCAATTGAGAACATCCCTGGACATCAGACAGGCAAGCCTACAGCCCTGCACAGCCACGCAGCTGACAAAAGCATGATGTTCTACATGCACACGTTAGCAGAACTCCAGCACCAGCAGAAAGCAGGGAAGGTATTCTGTTATGAGCCCATTTTGTTCCAGACTCAATGAATGCAACGCGTTATAGCAAAGAGAGGTATCAATGACAACCTAGGGAAGATACTAACACCGTATGACTACTGTTCAGCCTGCTGCGAGATACCTGTAGTAGCCTACATATGAGAGGAAGCTTCAGTTTGGGGCCTGTACATCAAATGCTCGGATGCTCTATTGACTACACCAGTAGAGCCCTCACACGGCCTTCATCAGTTACTCAGAACTGGGAAAAAGGCAGCAGGCAAACCAGGTGCACCCAATGGCAGATACACAGCCACCTCCTTGTTCTCAGGCATGTGGCACTCAGCCGGTGGCTGAACACCATCTTCACCTGAACTCAACAGCTCAGCACAAATGCAAGAGAACAGATACCATGATGCTTCCCAACATCACTGCACAGCAACCACACGAGACAGGCAGCCTGGCTATTGCTCTCCTTGACAACTCACCATGGATGAGCAATGTTCTGAGCTCCACAGTCTTAGAGCCACACCGTATCCCCAGGATAACTGCTATATACTGCCTACGGTAGAAAACAACCAAGCCCCGTCACCAACAGTTATGGCAAAGCTAAAAATAACAAACACGTGGCACAGATGACTCCCTCCCTGCTTCTGCAGTCCTCTTCATGTGGCAGTGCCAGGAAAAGGGTGGGTGGATGTCACAGTGGGCTACTGCAAAGTCCTCTTCTCTTGGACAGGAAAACACCATCTGCACACTCTTCACACGTGTGGCCCAGACAAGGCACACGGGCAGGGAAATGAAAACCTACAACTGTGACACTGGAAGAACAAGGGAGAAGCAAACCCCTAACTCAGCTCAAGAAAACCCAACTGCAGCAACAGGGGCCACATACAAGAGCGCAGGGGCTGTCAGACACCTGCAGGTATCACTGGCCACAGGAGACGTTCCCACATGGACTACAGTGCTGCCAGTCATCTCACATCCAGGCAGGTTTTACCCAAGGGGTTGCTTTGAAAAATTATTCTGCTAAGAAGCTGGGTAAATAGCGAAGCAGCAGAGCTGCCCTCAGCCCAAGCAGCCATGCCACCACCACAGCAGTACCTGCCCAAGCTTGCATCAGCTACCATGCGGATGTCCTAAACTGTGGCAGCTCAGATGCTGAAAGGTGACTTCAGGCAAGAAAAATGCTCCCTTCCTTCCAACAACCGCAGCAGGAGAGATCTTCCAATACACTCCCACTAAGAGGCAGATAGAAGAAACAAGGCACCTACACAGGGTGCAGGGCAGAGCCTACTCCCGGCAGCCAGGCAGGAATGAGGCAGGCATCCCGGGAAATCTGGTACAGACGAGTCACAAATAAATCTGTCCTGGATACACACAGCAGCAAAACATTGTGATAGAACCGATGGAACAGTGTGGCTAGCCTACTGGCACTGCCCTCACCCCCAGGGAAGATCAGGGGGCACCACAACCTGAAGGAAGGTTGAAAATGACAGACTAAGGAGAGTGGGAAATGCTCAGCCTGGCTTACTGAGATCCCCTGACAAGCCACTGCCAGCAACCACAAGGGACCTGACTGTATCCAGACGTGGCTCTGGCCTGCCCGTACCCAAATGCTCCAGCATGGTAGCCACGAGTAGGTTACACTGAAGGGAGATAGGCCACAACACTTACCACAAATCACTGCTTACACGAAGCAAGACAAGGAGCTGTGGACCAAGAAACTCTGCTGTCATTGATAAACCTTACAGTTTGTCCCAAGCCAGCTTTCCTCCTCCAGGAAAGAAGGTGAAAACGCCATCAGTGAACTACAGAGGCACAGGAGATAAGCATCTGCTGGCTTAAAAAGGATTTCCACCACCACAGTACCCAGATTCTGACAGGGCACAGCTTTACTTACACAGGCCTGGGGCTGGGGGATGCACATGTAGAACTCACCAAAATCCAAGTCTGAGGTTAATTTATGTTTGGGTACACATGCAGTGAAGTTAACATTCAGCCACAGTTTTGTACAAGCAAGCTCTAGGTCCCGACTCCAACTCCTGGAACAGCTTTCATTGTCTCCTCACTTCCATATGCTTAACAAGGCTGTGGCTTAGGTAGGAGAGGTCACGGCCACAAAGGGAGGAGCTGGGACTAGTTCCAGGACCAACAGTGCTGACCATGACACAGGAGCTCAGCCTTACCTGCCTGAGGGACCAGTGCAAGTAGGAATAGGCTGAGCCCTATTCCTAGTCCTCCAGTAAACACATGGGCCATTCTGCTTCACTGGAAACGTTTCAGTTCCAAATGTAGTGTGGTGATGAGCAAGAGTTTGGAAACACAGAGGGCTGTATAAACAGCTCTTAAACATCCTCCCCAGCTCCACGTTTTAGGGGCTCCGAGCCCAGGACACGTCTGTGCTGGTAAGTTACACCAAATAGGCTCCAGGTCAGCAGCGTGGAGTGGGAGATGTCACGGGAGCCAGTATCAACTCAGATTAGCAACTGCTGGAAACTGAAAGGCTTTTGTTACTGTCACAGTAGATCCACCCAGTCGCACAGTGAAAGCCTGAAGCTAGCACAGCAAATGATTATTGCCTCGCGCAGTATGTGAAATTCCTGCTCTGAACCATGAAATTACTGCCACTATCTGTGTAGAGCTTCTCCAGCCTCAGCTACAAACAGCATGCCTTTGTAAAACTGTCCTTTGTGCGGAGCTCCTCTGAGCCTCCCAGTGGCACAAGGCTTATCGGCTGCCCATTGTTCCACCACTGTTTTAGTTACACTGACGCTTGGTTTACAAATATTCATTCCTTTCCCTGCTTGTTGATCTAGCTCGTGGCAGGCCTAGGATGATTCATACATCTCACCTGGCATTTATGGGAAGATCTTCTGCTACTGAGGCAATGAACCAGAAGACCAAGTAGCTCTTGTGGGTGCTCTGTCGTCTGAGCCACCTTCAGGTTGCTCTGTCCGCAACTCGGAGCTGAGCTGACCATTCAAGGCTCATACTCAAGTTGACAACCATGCACGCTTGAAAATAACTTCAGTACCTGAACTGCTGGCCAAGAAAAGGCGCAGAAGAAAATCCTGCCCCTAAACACACTTTAGGATTACTGGGATTAGAAAAGTGAGGAGATGCTGGGAGGTCATGCAGAGCACAACTGGACACGAATGACTGGGAGCTCAAAGTCTATCTGTAAAGCCTCTTCTGTGTCCTGCTGCCCCTCCTCTGCCGAATTCCTGAACACGCATCCTCTCAGAGCCTAAAGGGACAAGGTCAGCACAGCCTTTGTGATCTCCAGATCAGATGCCTGTCCACACCATTACCCTAGATTTACCCCAGCTTAATGAAACTCAGAGCATGGACTGGCTCCTTCATTTATGCTGCTTCCAGTGCCTGGTTTACAGACACACCAAGACAGTTTTAATACAGCAAATAGAAAATAGAACACTTGAAAGTGTGTACTTTCATTTCTTCGTCCTGCCATGGTAGATTTTCCTACATAAACAGTGACCACAGCACAGACCCAGCAATGCCACCGCACCCAACCCCTTCTCCAGCTGTGACTTCCCTAGTTGTTTCTAGCAAACCACTTAATTTCCTTGCGTCCTCTTTTCTGTATGAAATTGGAGCCAGTGCCCCCTGCATGGTCTTCACAGAAAAGACACTAAAACCTGCTGAGATGGCACAGAAAAACCACAATCGATTTAAATACTTCACCTCAGAAAAATCTGTGCACTAGACTTACAACAGTGATCCTGAACCACCAATAACTCAGCCCAACTCCCCTGAACTCGGCAGCATGGCAGGCTTGAAGACTGACTGCAGACACGAGGCTGGAGAGAACTTTCATTACGTTCTCCTGGCACTGCCTGCATGAGTCACCACTCAAATATACGGCAGAAGAAGGTCATCTATTGCAGTTGCCGTCCCTGACGTATTTCACACGGGTTCATGATTAAACAGGGAGACTAGTCTAAAAGTTTCCAGGTACATTTCTCTATTTTCTTAGATAACGGTCTGTTTACAGAACAGTCTGGAAAAGGCATTACCTAACCACACTCGGTTCTAAATTCAGCAGCTCCTTCCACAAGCAGTACCCAAGCACTACATGTCCTTAGCAGCCCCACACTGTCACCACTCACCCCACAGAGGTGCCACCAGCTCGCCAGCTCTCACCTGCTGCACGGAGGTCCTGTACCATTTCCAGAAGTACATCAAGGCTTGCTTAAACAAAAGCACGTGTGCAGAGACCGAGATACTTAAGGAAAGCTGGAAATGGCTTAAATACCTATAACCTTAACTCTCTGAACCGGATTTTTTCTGGTCACTAAAAGATGCTTTGAGACCACCGGGCAGGGTGGAAGGGGAGCAGAATCTACCTTCCTGTCAGGATATCCTGCAGGAACAATTTCAGAAAGTTGCTTTCCATAGGTTCTGCTCACCTTCAGCTCACAAGAGGTTTCAGTACTCATGTACCCGGACTTGACAAGCTGCCCCCACCACAGTAAAGAGCCCACTGTGCTCTGTAGCTGTCAGGTCCATCTAGGGAGGTGCTCACTGCTGGTGCCAATAGCCACACTCCTCCCACAGAGCAGGAGGACTCTCAGACCATGAGAAAAGCTCATCCCAGTCTAGCAAGCTGGAAGCCCTTGGGACAGCTGGTCAAACCCTACACTCCTGACATGTAAACAGGATATTCTAATTCTGCCTGCTCCACCTCCAGTAAACTACATGCTGTTTGTGTAGGCTCATTCCCTTCCTATGGATCTTACTGGGGACAAAAATCCCTAAAATTAGAAAAATCAACATACTGTCAACTTCCACAAGTAAATGAGGTTTCTACAGACCTGGGCAGCTCTCCTAAGGCAGACAAGCAGCAGTTGTTTCAGACTAGAGCTGATTTCCTTCTGCTGTGATTCTTACCAGAGGGTAGCTCTGAACATCATGTATTCATGAAAGAACCTGAACTCCATCCTCACCTCCAGTGACTCGCTCTCCACAGCGGCCAAGGTCAGCAATAGAGAAATGCACAAACACCTTGCTCTGTTTTGTGCCCACTGATTAGATATGTAAGCACAACAGAACTTAGAACCTAACATTGCCACAGCATCCCTGTAATTTGGTTCTGCTCAAGAAGTAAACATAATGGCTTTATAGCCACATTCATCTCAGCCCCGGTGCTGGCAGTTCTAGACACAGCAAACACCACCTCAGTATGGCAAAAGCCTAGAGAATAGCTGGAGTGGGCCACAAGTGGTCTAAGCTTCATAGTCGAGGTCAAATAACCGTATTTCTCAAAATATAAGCAAACACTGCCTGATATTTGCACAGCTCTCAGCAGCCCTTCCCCTCTGTGAATCACAGCTCTTTTGGATTTCACACACTGGTCTGGAAGACTGATTTAAAAGCTCTCCAAATACACGTGTTAGTGAGCTGCCCAGTTCTCACGGGTGGGATTCAGTTCCCGTTGACTGTGCCCAGGCACAACTGCTGGACAGGGCAGTCAGACCCATGAGTTCCTGCTCTGCCTCAGGCCTAGGACCTTCAGCAGTCCCTCAGGTTGTCATTGTCCCACCTACAGAGCAGGGCTAGGAATTCCCCATGCAAGCACTCCATGGACAAACCAGCCTGAAAACAAAAAAGCTCAAAGTCAACACACATTATTCATGGGACACTCTATGAGGAAAATGAGACTAAGTACTCCCCTGGCCCTTGTGACACCCCCTTTCTCTGACCTTGCAATAATCTAACACAAGTTTTCCCCATCCGGAACAGAACGCACGGTACTGCACAGAAAGCAGCACGAGATGGGGTCTTGAGCTCCCAAGTTTTGGTCTGTGTTTTCCTTTCGTCAGCCACATAAATAATTAGATGGACACAAGCAAGACAAGGTGTCAAGCCCAATGCAGGCCACCACTGCAGCCAGTGCATCAGAGCTGCCCATCGCCACTGCCACCAGCTTGCAGTGTGCAAGGTGGGGAGCAGAGGCTGCAGCAGGGAACAGCAGAGCTTCTGGCACTTGGCACACCAGGAAGCTGACTTGCAAGTCCGCACTTGGAGTGTCTTCAAAGTATTTTCTTTGTGAATAAATGCAAAGCAGCCTCTGGGGATCACCCCATTCTGGGCTGGTCCTTCACCAGCCTGGATTCCTCCCAGGCATGGAAGAGGGGTTGAGAAAAGAGCCTTTTCCCAAAAAACTCAAATCAGTGAGCTCACACACCGGTGGTGTGAGGCTGTTTTAGCCTAACCTAAGTCACCCCTTCTTTCTTTCCCAGTAAATCGGGTATGTTTTTTGATTGTTTTTTTCAGAAGAGCATGGTCTGGCATGCCCGAGTCCTCCCACCCCACAGCACAGGAGGGCTCTCAGAAGCTCAAGACAATGAGGAACACAGCAAGTGAACTGCCACACCTCCACTCTGCCAAAACTACAGCAAGCGGCAAACCCTGCCTTGTGCCTACCCAATGCTGCCTTCAGAGCTCCAAGCCCAGACCTGCTGTGGGTTGGATGTTCATCTCTCTCTAAACCAGGCATTGACGTGCTCTGCAAATGCTGCTTGTGTGGCTGCCTCCACTCCAAAGCCAGACAACACCTTCCAGCACAGCCACTCTTATCAAACTTGCACAGGAACATCTCCCTCAAAACTAACCGGTAGAAATTAAGACTGGGAGCTTCTCCTTCCAGGCCAAAGCAAGCAACAAGCCACCCTCTAACTCTGTAAAGCACCATCTGAGACGACACCTGCACATCAGAGGCAACGAGTGTCACATGCCCACATTTGCTCTCCGACCAGGTTTAGGTTTTGATACCTTTTCAGGGACTTCTGGGCAGAAGATGAATACAGGGTAAGTGGAAGGTACAGAACTCCATCACTGGACACAACCAGGGGTGTGGTGCAGAGAAGTTCAGCTTCTGGGTCAGGCTCTTTTCACTGAGAATTTAGTGTCTCCTGCAACAGGGGGAATCCCAGCTCCCACAAGCTGCCAGAACAAGCCAAACATGACACCACGGCCCAAACAGGGCTGTAACAAAAGAAGGGGTCTGCATTTATCAGGTAAGTGATCTATTGTCAAAACAAACTTGTAATTACTTTATATCTTGTGTGGATTTTATTTTGAGATGTCTTGAGGGTTTTTTCTGAGTTAAGTATCTGATGCCCAGAGGTTTTCTAGCAGAGCAAATGCATTACTTGCTGTGAACCACTGCTGCTCCGCACTGCAGAGGCTCAGCCCTAGCCCAGAACAGGTACAAAGAGCCAACATGCTTTCCAGGAAGCCCAGCTACCTGCTTACACTTCTGAAAATTACATGCTTATTTCTAAAATGAGCTCCAAATCTGGACTCTGGCTCACTCGATGTCACACAGCTCTGTTTTCTATTGAGTGTTTAGATTGGAAAACATGGCTTTGATTAAAAGTGGGCAACCCCCCAACTGCAGACAATTTTCACATTATTTCTTTTTTTGCCAAGCAGTTAATAGCTGCAGCAGTTATTAGCCATTCATCAGCTTCCTGCCCTGTCCCCCGAGGAACTACCTGCTTCTCCCTCCTGCACGGTAGAAGCATGGCAACTGCCAACACAGACAAACATCAACAGATCCAGTACTGCACCAGTTACAGCTTTCTTCACTGCCTGGTATAAACCACTTCATCACAGACGATGATGGGCTCCAATGGATTCTTCTGCTTCTAGCCTTCCTCCCCAGTGACACCAAAACTCACCACTCTTTAACTTAATTATGGAGAGGTGGAAGGACAAGTGACAGGTGAGACAGGCCAGGGACTACAGGGACCACACAGTGCACAGCTGCATCAGTGTGGAGGAAGCTGAGGGTCAGTGGCAAAGTCTACGCACTAACCCCTTGCTCAGAACTACTCTCACAGCGATTCTTGTCCAGCCATTCAAGACTTGGGTCAAACAGATGGATCAAGGAGGAATTTCACACCACAAACCAAGAACAAACCCAAGATCCTACTCTAAAGCTGCTGAAAGCAGCGTGTGAGGCCAGGGAAACAGAATCGAGCCACAACAGCAGAGACCCCAGCTGTGTCAGTTCAACACCACTAGGGATACACTTTCAAGACTGCCCTCAGCCAATACTCTGTGATACGCCACTGGCTGGGATGGCCAGCACAGAGGTAACACTGAAGGTGATGCAGAAACCACAGCAAAACTTCCAGCCCAAGAGCTTTACCCATGGGATCAAAATTTCCTGCTCTATATATGCTTGGGGATGAGCTTGCAGCACAGGAGAAAGGTTCACAGCATGGGCCACCAGAACAGAAGGTTATTTCTCATGCCTGAGAGAGGCCACAGGGTCTCCATGGACCACATGAAATATGATCCAAGGAAGCTGCAGCACTGAAATATGTCCAACTGTCAAGCTGCATTTAGGAAGGGATCGCTGTTTCTCTTTATTTTAACTTTGAAATTGTCTAAATTTTTTTAAGTGGCCACATTAAAAGGGAGAAAACATCTCGTTTTCACTTTCCAGAAGTCCTGTGGTATCGCAAGTGAAATAGTTCACCAATTACACTGAACATTCACCAGCTACATGAAACATTTGTATGGCCAGGAACACATGTCAGAGCCCCTGGCAGCCCTTCCACTGTAACCATCTATTTTCCCTGAAACCCATGGGCATGCTCTGAACTGAACCTCGCTTCACTCGGCCAAATTCTACAGCAGCATTGGTACACCCAGCAGCACACGTGACATTTTGTGGCTCTTAAAAGCCTCTCTGTTGTCCTTTTGATACCCTCCCCAGCTCTTTTGTAACATGCAATCAATACTCTACATTTGCACACTGCCTTCCCCTCACCTCTCTTCGTGTTCACAAACAAAAGGTATTGACCCTCACAACCAGGGAGATGCATCAGGACTAACCATCGCCCCTAAACCCAGCCCTGTCTTAAGCATTTGTGGTGTTACTCTAACCCGATCACATCCCCCTCAAAGCAATGCTTTTCTCACTTCTGGGGGACTCATTTTGCTGCAGAGTACCTCAGCTCCCAAAAGCTCACCACGAGGAAAGCTCCAGGCACACATGGGGTGCACAGGCAGCTTATGCCACCCACTAGCACAGCCTACACCAGCCCGATCCCAGGGGCCAACACCAAATCAGCCCAATACAACCCTCCTTCTCGCAAGTCACACAGCAGCCACTGTTGCCTTCCTCCCAAGGCAGCAGAGAGGGTCTGGGTGATACAACCATGACGCCAGCAATAGAGGAACCCAAAGATTTAAACCCAGATGCCTACAGGTTTCCGTGCATTGCCAAGAGCAAACTTTCCAGCAACTCGAATTTAGAAGTAGGCGTCACCAGCAGTAAATCCTTGTCCCCAGTGCCCAGCTTCCCTGTGAAAGCTCTTGCATGTTTGATACGCACAGTAGTTCTCAGCTGAACATTAAATAAGTGCTTGTGCTCTGGGGTGCTGGAATTTTCCTTAATGAGTCATAGGACTCTTAAAAGTTTGCTGGAACACAAGCGTTGCATTACAGATGCAGTAATGCTACTCCAAACAGCAGAGAATGAAGTTCCAATGTGAAATACTCCAGCTGGAAGAGATACACAACTGGCTTGGCCACTTTCTCCAGCTCCTGTCTCAGAGCACAGTAACAAACAAGGCTATGCTTGACAGAGAGTTACAACAACACAGTTACTAGAAGGAGATAACCGAAGCCATAACAGGTTCACAGAGCAACTGTCTGGTTTGCTGTATGAGAAAAAGGGACAACGTCCACACAGGCACAGGAAGCACTCCACACAGACCCAGCCACTGACATTTACTGCCCCATCGTTAGCACATCTGCTAACTTTATTAAGAGCTATTTAAGAGATGATGGTTTGGTCCTGCTCCCAAACAGGTGTCCTGCAGCCAGTCTCAGAGCACTGTCACACCACAGTTCCAGCTACCTCAGTCCTGTGGGGACTTGTGCCTTTCACACAGTTCAATACAGCCCTCCAAAGCAAGCCGCCTTAATCTCAAAACAGAACTTATAGCAGGTACCTTCCTACGTTTCTTCCTTTTTGTTGCTCTAGTTTTGCTGCACATCACTTATTCCCCGGCCTGCCCGAGAGAGGCTGCTTTGTCCAGAACAAGCCCAAAAAGGAAAAATCACCAGCCAGGCTCTTTGAGATCACCAGGGGCACAGCACCTTCCAAACTACAGCAAACTGCAACCCAGGCTCCGCTCAACCCCTGCAGACCAGTGTCTCTTTCCACAAGGCCAGAGACGCTACAAAACAGGCAAAAATACAGTTCTCCACGTGCGTTTTGCACGTCGACAGTATCCTCTTCGGGGACACTCACAAGTACGTGCATGGTTAGCAGGGGCTGCGAGGAGGCACCTTGGATCACCCCCTTCACAGACCATTTCACACCACAGGCAAAAACAAAGCAAGAGCTTTTTTCCACCTCTGCTGACTTGTGTTACCACAGTTGTTTGCTGTCTTCAATCCCTTCGTTCTCTCTCCTCCAGCTCCAGACATTCCCTGCCGATACTTACCAGGATTTTCTTGGCTCTTCTAGAACCACCAACCACGCCCTTTCCTTCTACTCTCATGTGCCCAGCAGCACCATTCACGCACTCTCCCCCACCTGCAGTCTCTTGAGTAGGACTGGTTACCAGAGGGTAGGCTCCTGGAGTTGCAAGCTCTCCTGCAGGGAGCACTCCTCCCTTTTCTGATCTTATTTTGAGTGGCTTTCTGACACTGCTGCCGACAAAGCCTGGCCACTCTCAAATCTGTTTCCGCAACACATTTTCCAGCGGCACCCAGAAGATCAGAAAACCAGACTGTGAAGAACAGGACCTGTTTGGACACTTCAGGAGACAACACCTACATTTACTTCTATTTAGAGAATTACTTATGAAAGGCTCAGATTTCATGGAAAATAAATCCCTTCTCATAGGAGAGCCCTGACTGGAAAAGCTGAAGGTTCTCAGTTGCTTATGAAAGCTGAACAGACTTCTAGATCCATGAAGGGGAAACAGAAAGCAATTCCCACACAATAAATCTTTACTCGTTACTGAGTATCAATCGTTACTTCTATTTGGATGAAAATGGCAAAAAGGTAGTATTTCACAAAGAAAGGTTCAGGGAAAGGTAAGACAGCAACCAACTTAAGCTACTATCTGAGTGTTCTGGTCACCAACCGCAAGCTCACCTCAATTTCATTCACATTTAGCAAGGCAGCTTCTAGGGACTTACAACCGCCCTCTGTCGTAACTCTGATCTCACTTGTACATAGGCCCTTCTACCACATCACCCTGCACACACAAACCAGGCGTGGACATACAACGCTGAACGCACAGCGAGTGCGCCAGACCCTAGAGCTACGAGGGCGAACACATACGCAGACCAGAGAGTTCGGCTGCAGTACGTGCTAACTGCTACCCTCAGCATGTCACTTTTCTAACGATTTGTGGCAGGACCCTTGCCAGGTAGGCTACGCTGAGCAGACTCCTCCCCCTGCTGCTCTCACTCTTCTCTGTGACCCATAAGCCCACAATCATTGCTGCCAAGCCCTTTGTGCACTTGGTCATCTGAAGCTTAGCATTCACCTCCACAGGTGATCCAAGCCACAAACACAGGATTAAGCCCACCAGACTTTTTCAAAAGCTTCAACGACCCACAGAAACCAACTCTTCTCTTTAAAATCACCGGTTTTCCGGGCCTTATCTGCTTCCAGGATGCAAATCACAGCAGCACTTCTTTGTGCTGCTGCAGCCAATCCCCACAGAGCAGCTCCCCAGGCACAAAGGCATTAGCTTGGCGGTGACCCTACCCAGGAGGCATCTGCCGAGGCTCGGGGCATGCTGCAACACGTCACCGCTCGACATACCTCCGAGGAGCAGCGCTCGCAGCAGACAGCTCCCATGAAAACAGAAAACCCACGACACGGAGTACCCAGGGAGGGAGTCTCCCCAAGTCCTTGATCACACACTTGGCTTCCCCAGCTGCTGGACACCCCCCTCGAGAGGTCAGGACTTACATGTCCTTTCTCAGCCTCTCACTGCATACTGTGAAGGTTCTGAAGGCAACGCTTCGTGCCTTTGGTGTGCTCAGCTCTTCCATTCTGCTTCTGCTCAGCAGAAGTGAGCCGTTGCTCATGCCAGGTGTCAGACCCTGCCGGAGCAGCAGCATATGGCCGTCAGCTTTACCAGCCCTAGGTGGGACGGAGGCAGGCAGCAAGCCCTACCCTTCGGCTGCCTTTGTCTGGGCACAAGAGCTTGTAGCCACGATGCCACCGCGGCTCACAGAGGGTGTTTTATCACGGAGGGGCACTTACAGTTTGCTCTAGAACTGCTCCTTCCATGCCGCTGATGCTCACGCCACACCGAAGGCAGTCTGGAGCCCAGGTTCAGACCAGTGCCTAGGTAATCCTAGGTAATGCTCGTCTCCATTCTAACAACACTCCTGATGGTCACAAATCACGCTCCACCAGGAGCCTCGGCCCAGTGCTCCAGCGGCACCCGAAGGCCCAGGAAAACGGCTATCAGTCCCCCTCGACGGCCACGCATGGGCCAGTCTCACACACACACATACACCCACCCTCCAGCCTCACCTTTCAGCACCTCTGCCCAGAACCCTTCTGCCCCTGCCTCAAGCAGGGGACATATGGGTTCTAGGGGCCGCCCAGTCTGGCTCCAGGACTGGCTCTCAAAGTCGACTGGCGTTTTCCACGCAGCACAGCTTAGCAAAAGCTTTTAAGGGGCTGTAAGCCTTTAGGGCAGCGAATCCCTCACCAGTGTGGCCATGAAACACCTCACCACTCTCGAGGTGTTGTTACCTTTGCTCTATAAATCGCAGCAAAACCTCAGAAGACAACCCGGGGCCCCTGCAGCCGTGGCACAGGTTCTCTCCTAACCACCACCACCCCCCCCACGCGTCGGGGTCCACAGCATGCCTCCGGGGCCACGAGGCCAGACCGGGACCGACCCCCACTGGAACCAGCACAAAGCCCGAACCGGTCACCGCAACCCTCAAGCCGGCCGCCCAGTCCCTCACTCACCGAAGTATTCCTTCTTCATGTGCATCTCCAGCTCCTTCTCTAGCTCCAGCGTCAGCGCCTCCAGCCGCCGCTCCGCCTGGCTAGGGCCGCTCTCCCGGCTCGGCGTCACCTGGAACGGGAGCCTGACCTTGGCCGCGGGGCCTTTCCCGGGGCTGTGCCCATACGGGGGAGCCGCCTCGGCGCTGGCCGGGAGCTGAGGGGGAGACGGGGCGCGGAGGCGGTGGTGCGGGCGGCAGCAGGGAGGCGCGGGGCGAGGGCAGCTGCAGCTCGGGGCCGGCGCTCGTGGAGCCGCGGGAACTGCGCGAGCTCTGGCTGGAGATACTGGAGCGCGGACTCACCACGGCCCCACGGCCCTCAGGCCCACACAGGCTCGAGCGCGGACTGGCTAGGGTGAGCGCGGCACCGCCCGCTCCTTCGGGCTCGGCGCCGCCCGGCAGCCCGTAGCGGGAGTCCGAGTAGCTGGAGCGGGGGCTGGCGGAGCACGAGTACTGACTGGCAGTGCTGTAGCGGGGGCTGGCGTGACGCTGGTCGTAGCCCATACTTATGCCGCTGGTGCGGTTGCTGCTGGGCTTGCTGCCGCCCTCGTAGCCGCTGAGGCTGGCGCGGGGGCTGGAGTGCTTGCTGGTGTCGCTGGCTGTGCTTGCGTAGCTCGAGCGAGGGCTCAGCGCGGCGCCGTCGAACTGCGCCAGGCTGGCGCGGGGGCTGCCGAACTTGTCCGCGCCGGACACGGCCAGGCTGCTGCGGGGACTGCCGAACTTCTCGTAGGAAGGCGCGGCCACGCCACCCAGGCTGGAACGCGGGCTAGAGAACCGGCAGTGTTCAGCGGCAGGGCCCGGTGAGGCGGACGCCGGGCTGGCCCTGGGGCTGGCCGCGCCGTACTTACTGTCGGACGCCCGCCCACCGCCCTTGGCCGCGTAACAACCGCCGCCGCCCAGCTCGTAGGCGCAGCCCGCGGCGTGGCGAGGGCCCTCGGCCGAGTACCGCCGGGCCCTGTCGGCGAGACCGCCGCCGTAGCAGGGCAGGGCCACTTCGGAGCGCGGGCACGGCCCCTCCTCGCAGCAAGACGGTCCCGCGGGAGGCTCGGCGGCAGCAGCTCGAAGGGGGGCAGCTCTGCCGCTGGGCGCGGCAGGGCAAGCGGCGGGGGAGGGTTTAGCGGGGGGGGGGGGCGGCGGCCCCGTCC
>VZRI01014011.1:5566-25950 GCA_013397515.1 Upupa epops | reverse complement strand
GGTGAGCGCGCGCCCGCCCGCTGTTCCCGCCTTCCGCGGGGCTCCGGTCCCGGCTAGAACGTTCCGGTCCCGCCCGGACCCGCGTTGCGTCCTCGCCCGGAGTTGCGGGGAGCCCGCACCTGCACGAACCCCCGAGCCGGCCCGGACCCTCCCCACGACGGCCATGTGCGCCTGGCCTTAGGGAAGGGAGAAGAGCCAGGACGGGGATATCCGAAACCGCCTCGCGGCGCTGGGCACCGCTGTACGAACCTCCGCCTGCTGAGGGTCCGCCGGAGCCAGCGCTGCTGGGTACCGGGGTCCAGATGCAAGCAGTCCCGAAACATCGGACCTCCGGCCCCGGTTCCAAGCCGGAGCTGACAGGTGAACAGGCAGAACTGCCGATCCCACCTAGACTCGAGCGCTGCTGGTGAAAATGCCAAGTCCGAGCCACAGGTACCCGGGCAGCGTCCTGACACGGAGCGCCCGGCGAGGAAGGAACCGGCGTGCTTCACGTTCAGGCGGTGGGCACTCTGCTGTGCCGGGAACGTTTTATCCTGTTATCATACCGAATTAAACATTAAAAGCAACTGCGTACTCGGTAATGGCCCCAGCTGGGGAGGGCAATCTGCTGCTGCTTGGGGTGGCAAGTGAGACAACCCCAAGGTGTTCACGGCCTGTCGGTGTGAACACAGGTGTGTAAACACAGCCAGCGTTTGGAGCCGAGTACCCTTGTCTAGTATGTGCGTTCATGTCTTTCGTGACACCTTGTGTAACTGCGACTTATTCATGTGAATAGAATTTTGTGACTTGCTGCCGGTGGAACACCTAACATTCCACAGTACTCTGGTCTGCAGGGTGTGGGATGGCGGTGTCGCTGCTCCAGCCAACTCGGTGCAGGCCCTCAGCAGCAGCAGCACCTTCCCAGCAACTGTGCCGTGGCACTGCCTGGGATCAAAGCGTCCAAGGCCTGCACTGGGATGATCCTGTCTCGGAACCACTTACTGCCAGTTTTGATAGGAGAGGCCCATGGTCCACCTGGGAACCTGCTCCATCCAGACCTTTAACTTTACAGTATTAGGCAACTATTAACCTAACAGAGCAAGAAGGAAATACTGGGAGGCCATGCCTGAGTGCCCATGCAAGGCAGCAACTTGCACAGCTCTCTGTACAGCAGGAGCTGCAGAGAAGCTGTATGAAGGCAGAGACATAAGGTGCAGCAGGAGCTTGTCATCCTTGTCTGTCCTCTAGAGCCATAAACCTACTCGTGTGCCATGTTTCAAGGCAGCAGAGAGCTGCTGCTGCCAGGAGGTACCACGTTTCTAAGGTGAAGCCTTTTGGTACACAAGTCACACAAGCATGTGCTTTGCAGGGTATGAACTTGTGGCATAAAAACATACTGGTGACCGAGAGCATCTGGGGAGTCTAAGGAAACAGCCCTTTGCAGTAAGCTGTGTGGATCAAAGTATAAAAATCACTTTGCTGAAAGCTTATGCTCAGTAAGTGAACCCCCAAAACTGGTCCTGGATGAACCTCCAGCCCCCCGGGTCATTGTTGCTGTCTCAGCTCTCCTGCAGGGGTAATAGTACAGACCAACCCTTATTACACCAGTAAATTGTTCTGCTGTCATACACACAACGAACATTTATGCACTCCGTAGCCACAGATGCTGCCCACAGGGGTGAGATAAATGCATTTACAGTGGTCCACAGCCCACTCAGGCTCTGCCGCATTTCTCATGGAGGACGGTATGTGTCAGGCTGTGCAAACACCGTGTGTCGAGTTACAGGTGCTGCTGCTGTACTAGGTGCCCCCACCACTCTCCTTACACAACAAAACTAACCTTACAGTTTGTCCATCCTGGCATCAGTTTCTCCCCCCTCTCTTTTATTTGCTTAACAATCGCAGTAAATGTGTGTAGCGCAGCACAAGTCACACTTCCACCACAACAGTCACAGAATATGACAAAAGCGGACCTTAATTTTTCAGTTAGAGTGCTGATCCTTACACCTGAATTTAAGTTAGATCAGCAAATCACGTATTAAGGAAAGACAGCTGCTTCTGTTACATAAACTCCTTTGTCCGAGACTTAAAGGGAACAAAAAAGCCAGGTGGAGTTATTGATCTGTGAACATCAGCTGCCTGGGCCTCACAGGCAGCCGCTCCTGTTTCCCCTAATTGCCTTCGAGGAAATGCTGCCTGAGCCACCAGGCAGGGAGACCCCATGGTCTGCTGGGGATTTTGTCTCCCTGAGCAGTTTATTGCCACAAAGCAGAGGCAACCATAAACTTAGGAATTCACCGGTGAAACTCTGGTCCTGCTGAAGACAACAGCAAAAATCCCCCTGACCGCGTTGTGTCGGATGCAGCTTTACTGACAGGGCAGAAGGGAGCTCTTTGATTCACCCTGATTTGACTGGAAGCTGCTCGCTGAACGGCTGCTACCTCATTTTGTGTCATCTCCCATACAATCTCCAGCTCTGAGCAAACAAATTAAATTAAACCTTGACATCCACAAGGACGTTTTTGTTGAAACAAAACCCTCGTGAAATTCATACAAACATTATGCCCAGGAATGTTTTCAGTTTGGGAGGAGGGTCTGGAGCTCTCATTTTTCTTCAGGTGGTAGCTGTAGCGAGTTGTGTATTGCTTTGCTTTCCTCGTTTGGATCCCATATGCTAATTGCTGTTGCGATAACTTCAAGGAAGCTCTTTGGAGTTTGGATGTTAGTCTGCATTTGGACTGGAGCAACCGACTTGCAATTCCCTTGTTCTGATGTGTTTTTAAAAATCCTCACCTGTAGCTGTTCACAGCAAAACTACCGCATGTGTTTTAGGGCACCATCTTCTGGCAGACAGAACACACTGTACCGGGATGACTGGGCACAACTATGCTAACCAACTCTGACGCACACTGCTCTGCAGGCTCACAGGTCACTTCCCATTTTAAATCTGCAAAAAAGCGCTATTTAACATTTTTTACATTTACAGTTTCATCATCCGCTTATTTGAGATAACTCATGGCCAGAGCAGTTCATCGGCTCATACTCTGGAGGCTGCATGTGGCCTCACTCTTACTTAGGACACAACTGCTGGACATTCAGTCACCACTGGTTAACTCAATAGCAGCCACCGCATTTGCACCAAGACATGATTTAGGCGCCAGCTCAGTTAGCAGAGCACCTGCTGCGTACTTGTAGAGGTCTCAGGTTAGATAGATTCTTATTTCAGAGACTTGGGAAAACAAGCCTGGGGCTCTACAGAGCTAGGATTTACCTTTACGTGATAAAAGAGAGCCACATTACCTGGCAAACAAACAGGATAGGATCAGTGCATTTAACAAAACCCAGAAACACTGTGCAAGGCTCAGACTGCCATACACATCCCCCATAGTCTCCACTGCTGAAAACTATCAGACTAACTCGTGTGCCTCTTTATACTCACCCAAAAATCCAAGCAGGCTACAAGCAGTGGCCTGACCGGGCAACGCAACGGATTTCAGCTGTGATGAGAAGAATCATTTCAGAAGAAAGAGGTCAGTGGTTTGTTGAGAACACCAATTATGCCTCATTGTACATGCCATATGAAACAGCATTACAAGCATTTGCTCCACAAGTATAGGGCTGCTCCAGAAGCAGTAGCGCTACTGAAGGCTAGTCCCTACAGGTCTGTATTCTGCATCCTTTGTACTGTCCAGCTGGTAACTTCCTCTCCAAATCCCCAGTAACACTGCATTCCTCTCAGCCTCATTGTCCCACAGAGCTCTCTCTCTGCTACAGGGCCAGCGCTCAGCCTGTACACAGGGTACCTCCAGATTCCTCCCACCATATTCACCTACAACCCTCAACAGACTTGTCACCATTTTGCTGTCTCTGGCACTCCTCCTCCACAGTATCTTTAATCCTCTCCTAGATGCCACTATGACTCCTTCTCTGTCCCCTCTGTAATATCCACAGCAGCTCCCTAAGCTTCTATTCTGGTATTTTAGCCACCCTTGTTTCCCTAGCACACCCCTGCTACCTCCAGTTACAACTGGTTAGATGCACAAAACACAGCCAACTCCCACACAGACTTGGGTGTAAACCCACTGCTGTGGGCAGGTGCGAGTACCACACTGAGAAGGACTGCGTGCACTTACTACTGAGCAGAAGCAATTCTGTGAGTCTCTGTACTTATCTGCAGCTTCTTACTTGAAGAGCTGGAATAACTCTGAGATCATGGATAACCGCTTAGTGTTTGCAAGTAGGTTCAAATGCTGCTGCAGAGGACTGACAGAGCAATCCCCTATCTTTTCTTTTGGAAATCACATTGAAAATTCCCCACTCTCTCACGTGAGAGAGTACATCTGCTGACGAGAAAGACAGAGACATGTCAGCAATTTTCTTCTGAGAGAAGAAATACGAACAAATACCAAACTATACACCTAGGAGTACATTTATTTACTTCATCTGTTCCTCCCTTAAAATGGGCAAGGTCCTCAAATCAAACCATTAAATTGCCTCTCCCTCCTACTCCTCTCTCTGTAGGTGTGTATTACCTGTAATCGTTCTGCTTAGGCACTAGCCCAGAAATAACCCCAGGCAAGCAAAAAAACCAGCTGACTGACTGGCGTTTGTTCTACCACTGTGATCCTAGTTCCTGCTATCATGCACGTTCAGTATCTTGGGTGCATAAAATTTAAGGTTCCTTGTTCTTGTATCTGCAGAGAAGAAAGAAAATCTCTCTTACTACACAGAAGCAGAGCACAGGAAAAAACACACTTGGTTCCTTAGTTCAGTGAGCATTCCCTTTTCCACTCTGAATTTAAAATTTTGGGGCAGCAGAGAGAAGGCTTGAGGCAGGCGTCAGTGCTACCTACAAACTGACGCGAGCCTGCTTATCTTCTGCATCTAATAAATGGTTAGCAGGAGATCCTTGCTGTAATGTGCTCGCCAGCTGTCTGAGTTAGTGGACCAGGGAAGCAGGCAGCTTCCTGCAGTTCAACAGCAAAATGGCCTGGAGGTGTTGAAGAACCCTGTAGCCATGGTGCTTCATGTCCTGCTAGCAGCATGGAGGGGGTTAGTTTGTGTTGTTCAGTCTCTCAGGTATAGGTTTTTTGTTGGTGTGGGGATGGTTGGACTCAAGGATGCAGGAGGTCCTTTCCAACCAGGATTGTTCTGTATTCTATGTCAGAGGTGATCAATATTTCCTTCGACACTCCACTGCAGGAAAGGGACACTATACTAGAGACACACAGCTACTGTCAGCTACACTTGAGTATTCCACTGTTTTGCCTGTCTTTTCATACATGCACTAAGACCTGCCTGAGTGTGTTCCTGTGTGACTTGGTCTGGGTGATCCTGCTGTGGCAGGGGGATTGGACTGGATGATCTTTCGAGGTCCCTTCTGATCCCTAATTATTTATGATGTAAGCAAACACAAGTCAAGAATGACTCTATGATTATGAAAAGCAGGTTTCATCACAGAAACGTTGCATCTGCATAAACAACCAATGAACGCTGCGTGACAGCAAAGCCAATCTGCATCACTGCAAACAGCAATCTGTAGACTGATCTAATGAGTCTGGCTCAGAAAACTGTTAGTGAGAACAGAGCCTGCCTTTCCAGGGATTCACTCCATACTGCCAAACTTAGCAAGAGCCAACCACAACAGCTGGCACCACCAACAGGCCCTCATATGTTCTACAGAAGCCCCCTATGTCAAAAACACCCCATCCAAAGTCACTCTCAGTATTCTACAGGAAGGATCTAGGGTGCTTTTTGGCCATCTAACTGCTCAGCCAGGAGAAGCACAACTAAACATTTGAAATACATCAAAGCTACAAAAGAAGATGTAATCAAGAAGTTAAATTCTAGTGCTTCAACTATTGATGGCAAGAACTAAAAACCCTGCCAACACAGCTGTGAGAATCATTTCTGTAATGAATGCCCCTTATGTATACCTTTGCCTCTCGGTCTTCAACCATGCTGGCAACTAATGCAACAGGACTTAATTTCACAGTGGTGCAGTGTGCCTCCACATGAGCCATTGCATACGACTGCAACTACCTAAAAAGTAGTAAAAACATCAATTGCATTGTAGAATCACGGTTCTGTGCTGCACTGGCAACTTACACCCATGACAAACCAGCCTTTGTGCTAGGTAAGAACCAGACGCAAGAACCGAAACCTAAACAGGCGCTGCCCTGGGTTTTTATTTACGCTGTCCTGTGCAGCTAGCATCTTGTTTAAAATTAATTCAGTTCGCAAACTGTAACAGAATAAATCTTGTCTGCTCAAGTCCTCTGCCTACTTACCTGTGAAGAGGAGCAGGCTTGGGTCGCTAACACCGAGTGATTTCAGTACAGTGACAGAAACGGCCGATGAATGTGTTCCAAGGATCAGCTGAATAGACACAGCAGTCTCAAAATACTGACTCTAAACATTGCACCTCTGTCCCGTGCACCGTGGGATGTACAGAAGACCAGGGCTTTCTTCTGTGTGCAGGTACGAGGTGGTGAAGGCATGTGTGTCTAGTGGTGCAAGCGCTGCAGCTGAAGAGGCCAATAACTGATTGTCCAACAAAACCAACATTGACAAAAGTTTTATTAAAAAAATTCCCCTTTCACCTCAAACAAGTGAAGCTTAACTTCCGTACTACTAGGTTATGTTTAGAAAAATGAAAATAATACAGTAATTTTTGAAGGCTATACACTGTAAAATCCTGTAAGTTAGCATAAACTCGGACTGTGCAAGCAAATATAGCAAGTATTTCAGATGTCATTTATTTGGTCCATCAGATGTACAGTATAGTAGTAGTATCTGAGCTTACAAAACATCAAATATAAATAACCTGAAACTGTAACAATACACAAAAATCTGCTTCTTACATGGACATACCAGGCAGTACGAGCTGAAAACTTGAGTAAATTAACAGCTTTACAGAAATGTACATAGTGCCAGCGAAGTTTCAGAACACTGTAAAAACATGGCACTAATTTGCTTTGTTGAATTGTCTTCTTTACTTGTCCAGGCTGTGAAAAATGTTTAAGACTAGGCCAAAAATACCTGTCTTCAAGCAAAACAAGAACGCAGTTACTTAAAAACAGGGCACCCGATGATGACCCTTTACTAAAGGTAAAGAGGAGGGTTACTTTAGTCCTACTGAATTATACCTAGGAGGAGTCACACAAAAATAACATGCACTTTTCCCATGACTGTTTAAGCAGGTACTTCTCTGTAAGTATTTATAAACCATGTTTCTACTACGATTAATATATGAATTTAATGGAAAAACTTCTGAAAGTCTATTGAATGAGAGCTTCATCCTCAAGAGAAACAGACACAAATTATTTAAGCCACTGGTTGAGTATTCACTTGGAACAAAGGCCTTAAAATTAGTCTAGTTCTGGACATTTTTCACATCCCAACAGAATACGCCGTTACTGCATTACACAACCTGAATCACTCTGTCAAGGGGTATTTGCGTGTTCAGTCTAACGCTATAATTTCATCTTGCTCGTCCGTCTGCTCCATACGCACTCGCTTTGTACCGGCGAACTCTTTACCTTCTAGCTTTCTCTTGCGAGTTTTGTTTTCTGTATCATCAGCACTGCCTGAAGTACCTTCATCTTCAGAGTCAACAATCAGTACATCATCTTGATCCGGAGCTGCAAAATATATGTTCTTAATTCAAACGGATACTGTCAAGGTAGTCCACTCTCAACCCTGATTTCACACATAAGAACGTCTCTAACACAACATATACATCTGGGAGCAGTCTTTGCCATTCAGCTGCAAGAGTATTTCTGACTTTTGTGAAATCAGTATAAACCAGCCTTTTCACCTGGTTATTTCCTCTTTGCTAGAGGAATGGAAAACTATTACTATTATTTATAGGAAATGCTTCAGTGAGCACCATTTTTTTCCCCATGTACAGAACAGAAGAACTGGCTGCTCTCTGCAGTCATCCTTGAGAAAAGAGCCTTTACACACACTGACTTGGCACCACTCCTTCCTGGACAGCAAATACCATTGTCTTGCCATGATTTGCTGGACAGGTGGAAGTAATTATTTTGTAAGCAGATAATAAAGAGGTTTTCTTAAAATAACAAAGCAGAACAGGAGCAAAGACATACGCAAACTCATTTTTGCCTCAAGGTGACAAATTTGGTCAGTTCTTTTCAGCGGAGCACGAGTGTCACCATCTGGTAGAACAGCTCTGTTTCAATCACCATGCAAAAGATGCACTTAAGCTGAGATCCCACCAAGTCCTAGTGAGTTACACATCTCTAATTATATTGTTTTTACTGTAAACCTTTCTAACAATGCATTTTGTACCCACTGCAGTGTGTGTTTTTCTAGGCAGTATTCTATTTATACACAGAGGCAATTCACACTTAAGTCACAAAAGTAAGGACAACTATTTTAAGTGGACTATTGCTGAAAGACTGTTTGCTTTATGTAAAACTGACTGCTGTTATTTACCTGTTGATGTTGAGGGCTGTGCTCCATCATCACTACCATTGGTAATGCTCTTGGATGTTGGCTCTGGTGGTTTGGGGCCGACTTTTTCAGGGGTGTCACCAACAACTTCAAACTCTACATCTTTTTCTAGATCTTCACTGCAGGAAAACACACGATTTTAAACAACCAGGTATAAACAAACTCCTGTCTTTTCCACAAGATTTTTTCATTCTAGAATTAGAGCACCCTGTGAAGCTGACAGAATGAGGAAGACATATTAGAAAAGAGGAACATTTGTTCAGTCCAGCCTTGTAATTCATGCTTTGTCTATTCACAAACACTGTTCCCCCTAGTGTCGTGACTCAAGATGCTTAGAAATGAGAAAAATCATTACCTGAGCCTGAGCTTACCTTTCTTCCCAGTGCCACACTCCTACTGTCACTGGAAGTGCAGTCTGCTAATTTACTGTATGTAACGTGTACAATACTCGACCAGAGTCACATACACACCCCAAATAACTCAAAGTGACTTCTGTTTGCATTGCTGTAGCTGAGCAGGAGGCCAAGCAGAGCATCTGCTACTCCAGCAGACTGAGGGAGATGTAGCCTTTTTTAAAACACGATTTTCGTCTGTTAAATGTCGAGTTCTCACTTCCCAAGTGTCCCAAAAGCAAACTCGGTTTTGCACTGGCTTTTACGTTGTGTAATGACGAATTACTCAAATAAACGTTTCCAATTAACAGTAGTGAAAGCAAACCAAACCAAACTCTCTGAACCACAACAAAAGCCAAAACAAACAAGAAAAGCCTAATCGCTATAAATTCATAAAAAACACCCAGTTCCTCTTTTAACTCTGCAATTTCTTTCCACAGCTTTATCCATCAATTGAAAATCCTGAGTTGGAAATCCCCCGTGGGATTATTCTACCTGCACAAATGCCAGTACTCCAGATTCCTTACCTATGCAGCACATTGATTAACAGAGTGTAGTCCTGGAGGAAATCATCCGCTTGTAGTCGAGTACCATTTCGAATTCCAAAGTCTGATAGTTTCCTGTGGTTGTTTGCTAGAAAAAACAGTGAGAACCAGCAGTGCATGCGGCTATTTATATAAAGTAAAAAATACTTATGTTTGCCTTATTCACCCCTCATGTGACATTTCCAAGCCCTTCACTGCTATTACATCGAGGAACATTTTAGAGATAGTATCTGTACTACAGCAGAGCATACAAGCACCATAAAACGACCATGGACTAAGAACAAGAAAATGAACAGGACTTGAAAACAGCAAGCACTTTTAGAGCTGAATACCTGCTCTTAAGAGGAATCATGACACTCCAGGTGAGCAGTACTGTATAGAGGACAGCTAACTGGACATGCAAGCTTGTAGGCAACACCTCTAGCTGTTCTTAAGCCACTTAAATACCTGCAAATCCAGTTCTTTTCTAATACTATTCTACAGGATTAACACCAGAACGAGCGGTCTAATTCCATGCTGTGTGTCTTGGTTTCTTCCTAGTTCTTATCTACTCTTATTTAAACAGTGTGAGCGTACATACCTTCTGTTTCTCCTTCTTCAGAAGAGATAAGAATAGTTCCTTTTCCATCTTCTATTTGTACATCCGGTGCTACCATAGCAAATTTCTCTTTCACTATCTGAAAGGACGAATGTGATTATTTCATCAATGGCTTACTTAAAAGCATTTATGTAAGAAATAACCTTGAATTATGTTGATTTTTAAAATCCTGGCTCATTGTCAGGATTTCATTTCATCTTTCATCATTTCACCTTTCATCATCTGCTGAAAGGCTTTAACTTTGATGAACAAACTAATTCTATTTCTGCAGCCTGAAAGCTACAGGTTCAGATTCGCTCAAAAATGCAGTATCTTTCACAAAGCATCAAATGAAAGCCTGATGCGACTATGAAACTGATGTGGCTGCACAGCTATTCACCTGAAATGGAAGTTCAGGATTTTGCTGTTATATGTGAATAGGCTTTAAACCACCCAAAATGCCTAAACACAATTCTTTCACAAGACAGACAAGCACACATGAGCAAGAAGCACAGTGGCTCATCTAGCTCTTCTGGTAGCTGAGGGAAATGAAGACGTAAATATAAACAGCTGATGTTCAGTCAAACCAGAAACCTCTCATTTTGATAACTTGCAGTACTGGAACGAAAATGAAAGCTGTAGCTAATATTCAAAACTTACCTTATCCTGGAGTGTTAGCACAGTAACTTTGTGTACATTCAGCTTCACAGTCACTTCTGGCTTACTTGCACATACGTAACAGTTAGGATTTGGTGGATCTAAAGCACAGGGAACCAACAGCTTCTTTCTGGGATTTGGCTGCTTGTTCAGAAAAATCTTGAGGACAGACAAGAATAAAACAAGTTATTACTTAAGTACCAGCACTAGTAAAACCTGTACTGCTGATCTGTGCTTAGTCTCATGGGTCATCCTGTTCTCTAAGCCCCTCTGACATGCCTGCTGAGCAGGAGAAAGCGCCCATGACACCCATGCAGTGGCACTGACCAGCTATTGCCAAGCAGATCGGTAACACCCAGCCACCACATTTCAGGTGATGACAATCTGGTTCTCTCTTCTACCCAGCAGCCAGTTTGCATCAAATCAAGGAAACTTAACAATCCTTGAGACTTATATTTCTCTTTTCACCATAGCTCAATGTTTACAGCACATTCAGGGTCTATTGAAGCAAGTGTGAGATAGTACAACCACACACCAGTCAAAGCACATTAAACGTGACTTTTAAACTAACAAGAAAGTAAAAGGATCACACTCCCACTTACCGTTCTACACTGATCTATTTTTCCTGATAAAATCTTCAAGCCCTCCAGCACTATCAGACCAGCTATTACTGCATTAGTAGTAGCAATAGCTGGGATGATGTTTCCTGCCATTGCTGCAAAGTAAGAGCAGGCAGATTTTTAACAGCAGGTGAAAATGAGAAGCTTAGGTTATTATTTAAATAAAAACTGTATTTTATCCTTACACTTGATGTCAAATCTGCTCTTCATATTCATACTGAAAACATGCATCCTGAGATTCGCAGCAGATGTGACAAAATCCATTGCAGAAGGGTCATCCTGACAAGAGGTTAATCAAGAAAAGTTTAAAATCAGATTGCTCCTTGGACAAAGTTCACAACTCATGCCTCCTAAAGCCATAACATCAGAAAGTTTTCTGAAAGAATAGTTTTTACTATCTGTTGTACTATCTGTCCCGCCTACGTTTACAAGCTAGTCTTCTCAAACCAAACAACATACTTGTACAACACTTATGTAGTACTAACCTTATCCCATATCAGCTCTGCTCCATCACCCTTCTCTGCCAGGTGAAGTCTCAGGGTTTCAACACTCTTTGAAAACAAGTGTGCATAGCTCTTGACATCGAGAACCTGCTGATCCTTCAAGACTGCGGAGGATTCATTGTGTTGGTCAGGAGAGTTTTTCCCTTTTGGAAAAAAAAGATCATTAAGATCAGGGTTACTTACAAAGCCCACGGAAGTTCTCCCCCAGACTACAGTGCAGCCTGCATTTTATGACAACTCTGCCTTTAAAACTGCAGCTACAACTGTGACTACACTGATCACCCAGGCATGCAGAGATTAGAGCAAATGTAAATTTTCAGCAAAACTTGGCTTTCAAAGCAAAATTTATCAGTGTCTATGATAAAGTCTCCTAGAATAGAGCGATGTGTAAACAAACAGCAGATATGATGTGCTAGTAGGGACTAATACCTTGATTTTGTACCTCGGCCCAGTCCAGTGGCACTGGAGGCTTTCTTTTCCTCCACAGTTTATCCATGGTCAGCAGATACCGAATGTCATCTTTGAAAAGCTAGGAAACGTCAAACAAAACAAAACCCATTAAAATGAAAGAGGAAAGCACTTTACTTTTAAATCTGCTGACATACTGAAAAATCAGCATCAGATTTGTTTGGTTTTGCTTTTCTCCTGGAGAACACTTTCAACCACATAAATAAAAATCAAACTCCACAGGAAAAAACACAATTCAAACCCTTCTTGTTACCACAGTCCACATGGTGAGTTCATACCAAAGCCATCACTGGAGCCCTCTGCACACTCTCCCAGAGCCATTCTTACCTATATGGCAATGTATTTTCAAACGACTACCTACTGACACGGCATTCTATACTAACTTCCTCTTATTTACCCACTTTGACCAACAATTCCTAAACCAGCTTGTATTTTTTTAATGCCAGAGCCTGATGATATACAGAAGCTGACTGATAGCTCTTAGACCTCAGCGTGGTTCTGACCGCTCAGCAAAACTCATACAGAACTCAAGAATTCCTCTTCTCAGGGAAGTACTTCAAACACACTCTTCTCTGTACAGCACGGACAGGCTGCTGTAGCCATCTGTACTGAAACAGATGGAATGGTGGAAAACAAGCAAGCGTTGCAAAAGACTAACTCACCAATAAAACTGGTGGCAGTCATAACAGAATTGCATTGCTGATGGTTTACATCGAGTGTCCAAATTGGGGTTTGACTTAACTTTAAAGCTGCTCATACACATCAAATGAATAAATGTACTCGTAGTAAAGATACCTTAGTAAAAAGTTTAACTGGGTCATATCCAGTTGATTTAGCCCACTCCTTGGTTGAAACTCGTTTAATCTCACCATCTTCGTTGGATGCTCGTGCTCGGGCTTCGGCTTCTGCTGGCTCCCCTATTAATTAAGTGTTAACCATTACTTTAATTAAACAAAAAAAGACATCAGATATTCCTCCTAGAGCCATTAACCAAAATTACACAGGGAGCATAACATGGCTTTACTGCGCTCAACAAAAGCCAAACTAGTCACAGTGTGACTCTTCCTCGTTGCTTCTGCAACTGCCCCTCACTAATTTACCTTGATGCCATCTAAGTCCTTCAACTGACAGAAGCCACAATTGTTTCCTGTAAATCTCCTCCAGGTATCATTGTGATTTCATAAACATCTAACCATTTTAGTAGTCTCCCTACCTGGCTCCAGTCATAGTTTGGTGAAAACTTCACAGAGAAGTATCGTCTGTCTAGCTCTGGCTATTCCTCCACAAAAATTCCAAGATGCAGTTGCTGTTCATTTTGTGTTTCTTTCCCAGCCACATCCAGCAACTGCTACTGTGATTCCTTATTAGCAGCAGGGCAAAGTTTTCATAAAACTATCTACTAATATCTTGCCTGAATGAGAAAAATCAACTCCGAGACCATCACGTTATATACATAACTTTGTGAGTGTTCCCCCTTTCCCTTCATGTTTACCTGCACCACATCCGTGTATGGCCTTGCTGCAGTCATTCTGGACTGTGACCCTTTCTACTACTTTTTGCAGTTAGTTCTCATCTCTGAGGACTCCGAATACCTTTGTTTAATCAACCATGCATAACAGCATCAGTCCCATCCCCAGTATGAGACACTGCTCTAATCACCATTGATCTCTACCCCCTTTTTTTCCCCAGGGCTGCTTCAGACCTTCCAGTTCCTCCTTAAAAGTTTGAGTTTTCTGAGAAACACTACGCATCAAGTTAACTAAAAACACTGGCATAACTTCAAAGATCTAACAGATGGCAGTATGAGGGAACTACAAAGCCTGGTATGGGGAACTACTGTTAACACAACCCTAACTGCAGTTGTCCAAAGGCAGAGCAAATGCAAACCTCTTGGAAGAAAGCAGAACTCAACTCTGCAACCTCAACAACCGTACAGAAACAAGTGACAGTCTCTGAACCAGAACACTTCAGTAACTGGTAAGTGACCAGCTTATTTAACACTCACAGGCTGCTTCAGGGTCAGCTCTGTCAGGAGAGACTTCTTGATCAGCATCTTCTTCTCCAAACAACTGGCTGTACAATAAAGAACAACACACCACTAGAACATCACCCTATGTGGTTGAAGACTGAAGTATGTTCTAACATATACAGCCACTTCAGAATTCTTGCTACCAGAGTGGCCCTTCACACTTCACTTTTAAATTGCTGGGACTCACCACGTGTGTGTCAACTTCACTCCAGCAACAGAAGTCCAACACACAGCAAACTCTCTCAGCACTTCACCAAGCCTTATATTTATATTGCTGCATGCACTGCTTGCCACCCTCTGACATCCCAGCAAACTTCACATGGGTTACTGCATGCATTGAACTGAAAAGTGTGATAACACTACAGTGAAGAATGAAGTAACTACAATCAACACTGCTGTGCCGAACTACTCTGCCAGATGTTCTGTGACACTGGAACGAGGGCTAAGCACTAACCAATCTTTCACCTTTTTATTAAAAGAGAAAACAAAACCCACTCCAACATTCAGGTTAAAGACCTGGAGACTTTCACTACAATCCACATTAACTGAAGAAAATCCAACTAAATTAAAACCAAACCAAAAAGTGCGTGTCTGCTTTACTTCTATGTCCACAGGTTTAGAAGCCGTAAGAGTGAACAACAGTACCTACCGTCTTAAAAAAACCCAAAGAACACACCACTCACTTGAACAGATATTTAGCCCATACAATGCAATGGATAGGTTCAGAGGGCGTGTTGCGGATTGTGCAGCCTGGAAAGGTCTTCTGAGTTGGTTTAGGATGGCACTCATAACATTCTGTCACTCCCTGGTAAAAAGCGAAACATTAAACACGAGGACTTCTGACAGCATGCACTGCTACCAGACAAACAGTACCTGGAAACACCCAACTCCCCACTGTCTGAAACAGCCAACAGTTTAAATCTACGTGACCAGAGTACCACACAACCTCACCTTCTTAATAACTGTTACTTGGCCAAGGTAGCCTGCAGTTCCACTCTCTATTAGAGGAACATCTGCAGCCAGACACATCCTGTTCACATGGTTACGCGCAGCTGCAAACCAAGAGTTTTTAAATAAAAAACGAGTAATTAGAAAACATTTTACTTCTCCAAATTCAGACCAGCCTCTTGCACACTTATTTCGTCATAGAACACAATGCATTTTTCATAAAGTCAGTTCTGAAATTAAGCTAATACATGGACACTATTAAATTCGGCAAACTCAACTGCGTAAAGTCCCATATATACACACCGTACTCATCAGCTCTAGGGCAGTGACACAGCAATTAGCATTTACTTTCAGAACACCTCTAATAGCACTAACTGCCCTTTGAAGTCTGTAGTGCAGCATGTAACCACTGGTCAAGCTACAAATGGGTGAGGAGGTTACTCCTTACTTAACTGACACCGCACTCCTAAAACACATTACAATTGCTTCTATCAACAAGCAGCAACAGCACTTTCATCTCCAATATAGAATCATAGTAAAAACTTCACCTCTGTTATCCAGAGCATTCATAACCAACGTAAACTGGCGGAAGAACTCCACATTATAGTCAGGGCTACAGAAGAGAAAAACAAGACTCAAATTGGCACATAAAAGTTGTTGGTTCCTATGCCACAACCGAAACTACACACGCACAAACCTGATGTCTGTGTGATAAATTACACGCGTTAGATATTTACTGCTCGCCTTTAACTGCCTCATTGCCTTCTGCCCACTTTAAAGATGGGTGAGGAAGCGTCTGCAATTAGCACTAATTTGACTGATGAAACAGGCAGACAAGGAGAAAACGATTATACTGCTCTGCCCTAATGAGCAAATAGGATGAGCTGTGGTGACTGACCTTAAAAACCACGAGCTGAGCCTGAAATGTGCTGACCATAACCACCACAGTGCATCAGACTGTTGATAACTCCTGGTACTGTGGGAGCTCAACTGGTTTTGACCATTCCCCCAGTAGCCAAGACATGGGATTTTAGAATCTTGACACTCTGGTATTAATAGGTTTACCATTACAGGATGCAAAGAGCCAGTGTTTCAATGTCTTATAGCAACTTCAGGGTTCAAAACTTAATGTTACAGAATACCACTTTTAATTTGTATTTGTCCAGTTTCTTAAAACCAGGGGAATCAGCAAACGAATATCCACTCACTGTTTATGAGTGACCTTGGAAACCACATTTTATCAGTTTGGAGCATACACCAATGACAGGTACCTACTTTGTCATTTTAATTATGGACTCAACGTTCACATTTATTTTTAATCCAATTGTTGCTCAAGACATCAGGGAATCCCTGCAGTATCGAAATGCACAGTAACCATCTCTATTAGAGTGAAAAACAGAAGCCAATTGCTACAGCTTACTACCAGAGCTCATGCAAAACCCCCACTCCCACCCAGGTGCGTGGCAGCCTCATATCGACACTAGCTCTTCTTACCCCAGCAGCAATGCAAAATTCCTTAAAAGCATCCCAGCAGCATTTAAATAACACAAAACACCACACGCAATCAGAGCTTAAAACCAAACCTACTTCATGATGCTATCATGGTAAGCTATAATATTAGCTTCTGGATAAAACTGTAACACGCTTTCCTTGGCAACCTGGAGACAAACAACAAAACACACTTATTATTTCTTCCCTCCACCTGAAGACAGACTCTATACTGGTTAAGGATCAAGTCAGAGATTCAAATACTTTTATAATGAGACATTCAACCAACACGTAACTCTGCTCTGCAGAAAGAGAACTGTCGCAAGTGTCTAACACAGCCCATGAAGAGACACCGAGTAAGACCTGAGCTTTGTTTGACGTTTTCCTCACCTGAGATTTTGATCTTCCAACATGTTTCTTTTGAAACAGAAACTGCCTGTTGAGATTGCTGACATCAATAGTATCCAAATCAATCTACAAACAGACACGAGACAGATATTTCACTTTTACAGATATAAAAGGAACAAAACCAGATTTTGGAGCAAATGCGATGACCAAAGTGATAAACTTCAGAGCCATTTTCAGACCTCACACAAGAGCTGTATCTGCACTACAGCAGCTACAGGGGCACAAGTGACCACCTCAGGGGCACCAGAAACCCACACCTTTTAAATAATTACCAGTGGAACCACATGTAAAAAATGAGGGGCTACACATGCTTTCCCTGCTAACAACACGCATGAATTCTGAGATCCCTTATGCACAGCAGTCAAGAGTCAGTAATTTCCTGCCCCGTTTGCTGCAGGGTATTTAGTGTACAAACTTAGAAGAGGTGCTGCAGCAATTGGTCTAGTAGGTCCGGCCAGACTCTACATGGGACTAACCACCTGCTTCTCCCAGGTCCAAGAAAGGCAGCTCAGCAGCTAATTAGTAGTTCTAATTTGCATTTGAACATGCCTGTGAGACAGTTGTCACCTAATTTATATACTGCAGGGCAAAAGCTTTCACTGTTTGTGACCAGACTAACTGCATAAGAGCACATATCAAAAATTATGAAGCATCTTACTTATAAAGTCCAATCACACCATCGGGGTATTTAAAAACAGTTACCACAGAACCCCCACAATGTACACCGGGACTGTAGTTCCCCCAACAGCCGTGTTTCTTCTCATTAATACAGGCACACTCACATCATAATTTCAAGTATCTTTACCCTCCCACCACAAAAATTAAGGAGATTTAACCAGAACTTTATGAAGATTTACTCTTACCTTTGTTGCCTTTAATTAAACTGATCAACCACTCTTTTTAGAAGTCCTGTCCTGACCCTAACGCTTTTAACTAGGAGGAGCAAGACAATTTCTCTGAGCCTCAGAGGCATTCTCCCCAATTCCCACAGACATTGCTGCAACCCTCCACACAGGAATGCTTTCAGCTACAGGAGAGAGCCATCAGGCTGACTGTGCAGTGTGAAGTTCACACTTGACCTACTGAGGCTGTTCTTGCATGCTTTTAATGTTATTAACCAAACCTGAATAACAGAAAAATACTCCACACACTTCTCACTGAAGATCCTCTGCACACAGGATCCAAGCTACAAGACTAGACTTGTTTTCTGAAGAGAGTATTTTTAATTTGAAGACCAAGGCTTAATATACTAACAGCTGTTATAGCTGAAGAGCTTTATTTAGCACTAAATAAAAGCACCTGTGGATACACGGCCAGCAGAAAACACAGATCTCACAAACGCATTACAGAACAGAGACTACTACCTACACGCAGTATCCTACCAACTACCAAAGACCTCCCACCTTCATGAAAACAGCATCTGCTCGAAAGCACTCTCCTACTTCCTTTCCTTTCCCGACCAAGAAACAGCTTATCTGAAAGCTAAAAAGCCTGAGAACCTCAAGTGAAAATGGTTCAGTGCCCAATTCTGTGAGAACTTCCATTACTCAGAAAGCTTTCAGTATTTGAATGGAGATGATAACAAGTGACAAAAGCTACAGCCACAAACGCTGTCAAGACTAGAAGAAGCTGATGGAGCTTTCCTCCAGAGAGAATACCCGAGACCATCAGACCTCAAGAGAGGCTTCAACCCAGCCAAGAATGGTCAAACGTAACAGTTCTCTTATTTTAATCACCACTACCCTGCTCACATTTTGCAAGTTAGAAGGACAGGCCCCAGAATTCCCAAGGCTGTATGTGCATGTTTTCAAGACAGACTCAGATCTTGAGCAATTTGATCTTCTTCTTCATTTATGAGGACAGCAGTACTGCCTTTCCCCAAATGCATCTTTCTGTCTGCTGTCCAAAACCACAGGGATTTTTCTTTACTACTGTACTGTTTGTTTTGTAAATCACAACTCCCTTACTAAAACAGGCATTATCAGGTGCTCAAGTTTCTAAATATTTAATAACCAGGGAAAACCTTCAACAATTTAACAAACTTTGACCAAAGCAGTTTATTCTCTTAAAAGCAAATTCCCTCTTTGCACAACAATTCTCTTTTTGGTCTCACCCTGTCTTCTGCCCACCTGCTCCACATGTTATTAGAACATTCCTGTCTTGCACAAAACACTGCCGGTGATATTTTAAATTAAGTTGGCCCTGATCCACCATGTACTTAAGCTAATCAAGTCAGCTTTGAAAGAAAACGCAAAAGAAAACTCCAACTCAAACTAATCAAACCACAGTCAAGTGGAATAAGCACGTCCCTGTGAGATTTCTCTCCAGTGGCTAACTGGAAAATCAGAAGATCCTGAACTGCTTCTACTCTAAGGGACACCAGGACAGAAATGACATAGTACGGTGGGTAAAAAAGCAGAGGGCAAAACCCAGGCTCCTGCTCTTCATCAGATGTTTACTTCAACAGTCCAATGTTAAGGTGGGATAGGCTCAGTGGCAGCCTCATACCAAAGGGGCAATTTGAAGTCACACTGGAGCACAGCCTCCAAGTTTAAAATCAGAATAAAGGCTCGAGCTGTGTGAACGAGGCAAACTTGGTAGCTGCTCTATTCTATCGGCTAGCAGTTTTAGATAAAAGCTGTTTCAGATACCTTCTGCCCAACCAGTCTGGCTCTAAGAACACCTTCTCACAACGTGCCACACAGAACCCCCGGTGTTTCTCCTGGCCCGGCTCGAACAAGTGAGGAGGTTCTCAAGGGAACCACGCCGAGCTGAGCTCTGGCCCGATTTGTACTCCGCGATTTCCTAAACCATGTAGTTTTCTAACGCTTATCGGTGACGAGGGCCTCGCTGCCGGTGCTCTCCTCTATCCGGGGCCACCGCGGCGCGCTCAGCTCTGCCCTGGCTGAGCCGCGCATGGATCGGCACCGGGCAGTGGAGTGGCTGGGCTGACAGCTTTACAGCCCTCTGGCCAGCACCGCAGACCCCCTCCCACCTGCTCCGTTCCCCGCCACCACCCATCGCTAACCACGACCAGCAAAGGCGGCCCCGAGCGGAGGGGGTATTTCACCGTCGGGCTAGGCGACAGAGAGCCTCGGACAGGCGGCCCCAGCCCTTTCCCCTCCCGCTTCGGCTCCCCGTGGCGCCTCCCGCTCCGGCAGGAGCCCGGGGAAGACTCGGGACGGCCCGCGGGAGGAGGAGGGAAACACGGCGAGAGCTCTGTGGAGGCGCAGGCAGGCCGCGGCCCCTTTGCGGAGAGCCCGGTGCGGCCCGGCCGCCCGTCCCGGCAGCT
>VZRI01014010.1:6086-35742 GCA_013397515.1 Upupa epops | reverse complement strand
CTGGAGGTGTTGAAGGACAGCCTGGCTGTGGCCCTGAGTGCCCTGGGGTGGCCACTGGGGTGCTGGGCTGGGCTGGAGGAGCTCAGAGGGCTCTGCCCGCCTCAGTCACTGTGGGCTTCTGTGTGATCCTGTGATCACACAGTTAGAGGAGAAGGCAGACAAGCGCTGTTTGAAAACAGCTGCCCAGAACCACCTCCCATCCCAGCCATCCCCAGCCCCAGAACTCATTTCAAGCCATTTGCAAGCAGAGGTGGCCACCTCCATTCCGCCTCCCTTTAGCAGCCCTGCTTTGATTTCTTCCCGAAGGCCTGAAATAAACGGGAGGCTCGGAGTCAGCTGGAGCAGAACACAAACAGGAAAAGGCAGATGATAAACGACCTGGCGGGCACCGAGGATTCACCTGGGACACAGCTCTTACCCAGTAACCGGGAAGCAACGGGCGGCTCTCAGCGTCACAGCTAGAGCTGCACGCTTCCACCTGCGATGGGAGCGCGGGGGAGACACCGGCTCTCTGTCTCTCATCGCTGCCGTAGGGCGACGTCAAAGGAGTCGCTGCAGCAGAGGCAGAAGCATCCTGACACTTGGCAGCCACCCGCAGCCCTCCTGGGGGGGGTAAATTTACCGTCAGCATTAAGGACAGAGACGCAAATGTCAAAGGCATCGCGAAAGGGGTTGAACTGGGGTTGGAGAGGAGTTCAGCGCCAGGCAGGGCGTTCGTCTCGCTTGAAGTAATTATCCTTTGCAGCCAGAATACAGCGAGGAGGCTGTCATTTCTGCCCCCTTCCCTCCTGACCCCCTGGGTTGTTTTTTTTTCCATCAGTCTCTCCTTATTTAAAAAATTTCTGCCTGGCTTTCCCGAAAGGAAAAGCGAGAGGGGGGTTCATTAACCAAGGGACAAAGAAGAGCTACTGCAGGTCGAGCTGGAGTCCGCTCGGTAATCAAAACAGGGCTTTGTAGTTAGCACCGAATTCCTGCTGTCTCAATTACGTTTGTGGAGCCTACCCCGTGCCGCACGCAGCTCTGCTGTGGGGAGACTCTCCTTCGTGCCTCATTGGCTGCGCTCGGCGGCTCCGAGAGAGCAGTTTCCTTGACAACATTGTCTTTATTTATTTATTTTTTAATAGAATCCTTTTTTCTTCTCTTCTTTCCTCCCCCTTCCTCTCCTCCAGTGGGGCCTGACTTTGAATCCCAGTTGCGGGGAGCCCACGAACAGGGGTTACACGCGAGGGGCGACGTCCCCAAGGCTCTGTCTGTAATGCGAAGTCCCCGTTCCACGGGGCAAGCAGCGGCGGAGGAGCTGAGCTAACGGTTGGGGAGGTGATAATTACCCTGAAGTTGGTGCATTATGCCAGGGTTGGTTTATTCCCCGCTCGCCTGACTGTATTTTCTTACCCTTCATCTCAGTTTTTGCTGTCTAGAGAGGAGGAGGAGGAGGAGGAGGAGGGGGGAAGAAATCTACCCACCCCACCTGGAGCTGTTCCAGCCCAGGCCCCACAGCAGGTGCTCTGCGGTACCACACGCTCCAGCTGACTCCACCAGGCACCAGCCAGCCTCTCCATCCCCAGGGAGCCCCTCAAACCCCCCGGTTTATCTTCTCTGCGCCTGATGCCACTGCAGGAAGCCCGNCTGCGGTACCACACGCTCCAGCTGACTCCACCAGGCACCAGCCAGCCTCTCCATCCCCAGGGAGCCCCTCAAACCCCCCGGTTTATCTTCTGATGCCACTGCAGGAAGCCCACTGACTCCGCTCGCTGCCCCTGAGCCACAAGAGAAACCGACAAAGAACCCACTCCAGCCCACCCCACATCTCATCACTGCGACCGGGCAAAGCTCTTGCAGTGAAACAGATGCTCCCCTCCCTGCCAAGCGCTGGAAGGGTGGGATTGAAGCGTTCCGCAGGAACATATCGATCCCATCAGAGTTCTCAAAAAAGCAGGAGGCTCTGCCTGCACTCTTCAGCACTTGAAGCTCGCAGGCAGCAGGGCTGAGCCGCAGCGAGGATTAGATGTCAACAAGCTGCTGCTATTTTAACATTTCCCCCCACCAACCCCACTCAGCGCCAGCCTGATGGGTTCTGCTGCCCTTTCCTCTACGCAAAGCCCCGCTTCCAAGACCTAAAAGGCGTTTGTATTCCGCACCAGAACGTCCTCCTCCCTTTTTATTGCTGGAAATTGAAATTGGAAATTGAAATGGCAATAAATCACCGAGTAGCAAGAGAGGCAGCCCCGCATGCACAACGATCCGCAGCCAAAGGTCCCCCACAGCACCGAGGCCAGTCAGTCGGAATAAGCAGCTCAGCGGGACCGTGTGCCACCCAGCACGCTAATGATCCCACGGCCCTGTGGCTAACAACAGCACAGTACAAACAGAAACAAACCAGGAGCCCAGCAAGGTCACCAGCTCCACACGCGCATCCCTGCCAAAGACAACCCCAGGGGCTTTCCGAATGGTCCTCAGCCCGGGCCGGAGGGGGGGGTTCACGCTGGGCTCTCCATTCTCTGCACAAGGCTGCAGATGGAGGTGGCCCCAGCCTCCCCGCTACGCTGGGAGCAAGGGGGGGGCCCCTTTCAGCGCATCCAATCCTCCAGCTCGCTGCGTGTGCATCCCCCCTCAGGGTGCTCGTCAGGGAGAGAACTGGTCCAGCCATCAGCATTCAGCTCTACTTCCCAGCTCTGTGGCTTCAGGAACCACGAGGATGTCCCACAGCTCGGGACCAGATTCACTTCCGCTCAACTCTGGGCAGCCCTGGGGCATCGCGTTTTCACCCCATGCTTTCAGTTTCCGTCACCAGACAGAAGCAGCAGTTCCTTACCTGGTTCTTTTTTCCCCCCTCCAGCTCTTCTACCCCACGCATGGATCTGGATTAGGGATTTGCCTCTGGCATCGACTCCATCTGCAGAGTTAAACCCTGCAAGAGAGGGCACACAGAGCCACCTCAAAACTCTGAGCTGGCCTGCCAGGACTGCCACAGCCACAGCCACAGGCAGCAGCTTCTCTAGCAGTCTCTACATCTCACCACAGCTGCTTCCTCAAGCTCCGTGCCAGTCACACCAGTACCAACCCCCAACAAGCGCTCAGTTACCCGGTACCAACCACAGCCCCGAATGGGGGAGCTGCTTGATGGCCCCCAGAGCAGCAGCACTGCCCTCCTCATGGTATGCAGGCAGCTCTGCGCAAGCACACCGGCCGCTCTGTCTCATTAACTCCGTGGCACACTGGGTGTTGTCCCACCAGTCAGTTTTAGCAGCATCTGGGCTACACATCTGGCACAAAAGACAACTGAGGCTTCACTGTGGTCACTTGGTTGACGATGGTGCCCACTAAAAAGAGAAACAAGGTGCTGGGATTGCGCTCCATCCCCAAAGGTTTGGGGTTACGCCAAGGGAACGACTTTTCAACAGGAGCCATCACCACACAGCCCTGAGAGAGCCTGAAAGGAAAGGTGCTCAGAGACACGGAGGAACGTACCCTGTTGTGGAAGTGCCAAGCATGGCTCCTGCGGCTGCTCTCCCCTCACAGAGTCACTGCACTCTGCTGATCGCTCCCCAAAGGCTCCAGAAGCGGCGTCTGAAGCGATAGAAATCCCGATGCGATGAGGCGTTACCTGCAGTTAAAGCAGAGGAGGCTGAAGCTGCTGAGATAATACTGGAAAGAGAATCACCAAGAGAAACCCCCTCCAAGGACCAGGAGAGGGTGGGCACTGACCTGCTGGAGAGCTGGAGACCTGGGGGTCCTGGTGGCCAGGAGCCAGCAATAGGCTCTGGTAGCCAGGAAGGCCAATGGCAGCCTGGAGCGGATGAGAAGGGGGTGATTAGGAGACCAAGAGGTTCTCCTGCCCCTCTACTCTGTCCTGGTAAGACCTCACCTGGAATCTTGTGTCCAGTTCTGGGCCCCTCGGTTCCACAAGGACACAGACTGCTGGAGAGTCCAGCGCAGAGCCACAGGGATGATGAAGGGAGGGCAGCATCTCCCTGCTGAGGAAAGGCTGAGAGGCACCAGATGTCAGCGGGAACAGAGGAGGTTCCACATCAAGAGAAGCAGCAACTTCTTCCCAGTGAGGGTGCCAGAGCCCTGGCAGGGGCTGCGTAGGGGGGCTGTGGAGTCTCCTTCTCTGGAGCCCTTTCAAACCCCCCTGGGCTGTTCCTGTGCCCCTGGCTCTAGGGGCTCCTGATTGAACTGGATGATTTGTCAAGGTCCCTTCCATCCCCTGACACTCTGTAAAACAAGCAGCTCCTATCACCAGCACTATCTCCCCTCCAGTTAAGGCCACACGATTACTGTTTGAAACCCAGTAGCCTTTGATTAGCCAAAGGCTTCCTTCAGCACAGACAGAAACTTCCAAATCTAAACACAAAGCCAGGCTTCGCCGCTCGGATCCCACCCCGCTCACCCCTGATGACTACAGGGAGGAGATGAAACTCCCGGTACTGCTGCCCGTCTCACAATCGAAAGGGTTTACTCTCTCAGCGCCACCGGGGACGAGAAGAGCAGAGCAGCAGAGCAGTGGGAAAGATCTGATAGGTGTTAGAGCCACGCCGCCGCTCTGCAGTCCCAGCGAGCTCTGATGGCAGCGAAGCGAGGCCGAGCCGATCCTCATCTGGGAAACCCAGCTGAACAAAACCCAGCAGCACCTCGGTGTTATTGCAGTCCGGGACGCGGCTTGGCGCAGCAGCGTTCCCCTGCCAACAAGAAGGGGGGATCCAGGCCTCCTGCAACTCACTTGGCTCATTGTTACCCCCAACAAGAGTTCCGTTCAGGAGCTGCCAGGTGGTCCAGGGCACAAGGGAAGGGGGTGGCAGAGCGGCTTTTGAGGGTTCTTGGGAAAGTTCAGGGTGTTGTTTGGTTTGGGGGTTGATTTCCTTGGGGAAAGGTAAGTTGACACCGTTTGTAAAGGGGTCACTTGAAAGGCAAGAGGCTGTTCCCGTCTCGGTGAGGGTGGAAGAGCCTTTGCCAGCCTCCGACTCCAAGCTGCGTGCGGCGGTAGCGAGGGGCACAGGCAAAGCTGTCTGAAGGCCTTTAGAAATCAGATTAAAGAGCGTTTAACATTAATGAGCTGCAATAAATTCATCAGGAGCCAGAGGGAAGACAATTTACTGCAAGAACTTTTATTGCACTACGTTCAAGTGCTGAGCCGAGCACCGTGCCTACCGGACACGGGTCACCAGCACACTCCCCCGCCGGTGTCTGCGCCGCGTGCCAGGCTGCGCTTGCCCTTCGCTTTCCTCGATTAAGGCTGCAGTCACGGTATGCGAGAAGGAGTACAGTTCAATCAGAGCGGAACTCGGGGGAAGAAGGCAAAGTTATACAGAGACCACGTAAAAACTGTTTGGTTTTATTGTTCTCCAGAAGGGCTGGGGGGGTCGGGGTGGGGTTTTTCCTTTAAATCCAGCTCAAGGCCTCCCCCTCCCCTCTGATTTCCATCAAGTTATCAAATGGGCTTTGAGCACCAGCAATTCATTTCACTAAAAACATCCATTCTCACTCCCAGAAACAGAACAGAAGGCTTCTGGTTTGTGAGGGGAAGGGGAAAAGGCTGCAATTGGGTTATTTCAGCATCATCTGCCTTCCACACAGACTCCACCACCCGCAGATACGGCGAGGCCCTAACGCCAGCAGCGACATCAAACACTTTCACATCTCCTTTGTCTATTTATCAGAAGCTTTACACGTTTTCAGGGGAGGAGGGTACTCGGAACAACGATACAGCTCGAGTCAGGGTACAGAGAGTTTTTGAGGAGCGTTTTCCAGCAGTGCACCTCACACAGGTCTCTTGACAGATCAGCAAGGCAAGGGGCTTCACATTATGCACTTATTTATAAACCCCTTCCAGAAACAGAACCCCGCCAGCTCGTCTCCTGCACTCTGAACACTTCTGCACAGTGAAGCCACAGCCTGAAAAAGCACAAGTGTAGAAGAGGAAGAACTTCTGCAAAGGCAGTTTGCATCACCAGCAGCTGAGGTATCGGTGAGTAACTGGTCCCAGTCTACACCTGCCAGAGGCACCCACCAATGAAAGCCTTTGGTGCTGCACAGCAAAAGATCACAGCAAAGTATGACCTTACGTCTGTACTCAAAGCCTTCAAAGGCTGAGTTTAGACATAAAGTCAAGTTGGAAGGATAGGAGGTCACTGCTGGGGCAGGGCACTAAGTTATCGTGTTTGGTAGGAGCAGCCTGGCTGAAATGAGAGGCTACAGAACGACCGGTCCCGATTAATCCAGCGCCAACACCAAAGAGAACGTGGTGCCAGTCCACACTCCAAAATCAAAGCGTAGTTCTGGTGTGAGAGTGTCTACAGGACAGGCAAGTCAGGGTGGAACTAGAGACTGCCCCTCTGAAAGAGCCTAATAAAAAACAAGGCAGTGAGTGGTCAAACTGAACTGCACAGGAGGGCTGGGGAACAGCTCGCACTGAGCGCTTGTTCGGGGGCTGCACTGTGTGTGAACCATCTACAGCTGAGGGGTGAGACAGCGAGACTCTCTCCCCACACCCTGATTTACTGTGCTCAGCAAAGCAGAGAATGTGGACAAACAGCACACAGCCTTTTCTTCTCCCTTAAGAGATCATTTCAAGCCCCTGTCTGGATCACCCCTGGCTCGCTCAGGACACTGCTGAGCAGCAGCCTTCTCTGCTGGAATAGATTTTTCTATCAGGCAACAGAGAGTCATCATCTCAGCCGAATTCTTTGGGAAGATGAGACCGACTCAGACACACACGCACAGTCACGCACACTCAGTTATCTCCCACCGAGCAGAAAAGGCCTTTAGCAGACTCAGCCAGAGCTGTGAGGCAGTAAGTCTCCTGTTAAAACCCACCAGGAAGTTCTTCCACACCTGGAGAGCCTGGACACCACAGACACCACCACACCTCTAGAATACACCCAGGCCGTGCTTAAGGCTGTCAGACTGCTCCCCCACAGCAACTAAAGCTCCTCTGCTGCGTCTCTGCCTGATCCCAGCTAAGGTTACAAAAGGAAAAGGCAACTCCATTTACGAGAGTCCCCCAGGAATGACTCTCAGGCCCTGACTGCGACGGGACTTTTCCCTCTAACCAAGTCGTGTCTGCACAAGGCCAATGCTCTGCTGGTTTTCCTTAAGACATAAAATTTACTTTATTACTTTTTCTTAAAAAGTTAAAAATACAGAAGGTTCCCAAACTGATTTTGTTTTTCCTCCTTGTAGCTTAAAAGGAGAAAGCAATCCTTCACTGAAATGTTTCTCTTAATTTTTATTATTCTTCCCCCCCAATAATCACCACCATTAGGACAGAGGTTGAGGAGCACTGACTCCACCACTAATTTGATGACGTAGTTTTGATTCCAGATTCACATTTCCAGGTGCCAAGAGTCCAGAAAACAGCCATGCTAAAAACTTCTGCCTTCGTCTGAGATTTATTTGATTTTGTTTTATTGAACACAGCAGTGACCGTTGGCATCTTTGAAGCGTAATCGCATCTTAGGTCGGTATTTCTCAAGGTAAAGCAGCTGTTTGGAATTGAAAGCTCCCCTCCTTTTCCTAAAACAGAGAGAAGGAAGGCTGGTATCAATGGATAAATAGCGCTTCAGTCAGCGTGCACATCCTAGGGCACAACAGTCCTCGTTTCAAAGGCTTTTCTGGACCTACAAGCAGCGATCTGGCTCGCTTCTGTCTCCGTGGAGATGTTAGGCTACAAGCGGTCCGTCACCTCCACACCACCACTGACATCCAAATCCAAGCGAGCAAACTTCAGCTCTTCTTCTTGGATTGGGAGAGTTTCTTTTCCTCACCAGCAGCAGGCACTGAATAAACACCAAGGTCAGCCTCTCCTTGTGGATGCAAGAGCTCCTCAGTGCATTAGCCGAGTACGACCGTGACATTCACACAGAACCATTTAAGAGGTGCTCAAGAAAAGAGCTGCTCGGTATCTCTTACACCTTCCCTACCCAAGAAGGGAGAAAAAGGAACTTAAAGGAGGAGATTTACAACAACAAATTGCTTTTTTGGCAAAGCTAGGCCCACATCATCTCACCTGCTGGGCTTCAGCTCAAGGTCTGATGTTATCACCACACCAGCATCCTTCCCTGGCTGTGATCTCTTCCAGACAGGGTGGCTGCTGACATTGCCTAGGTGGGTAACCCACCCAACAATCCTGCCAGGGAGCCCAACCTCGCTGTAATTCTTATTTGGGAGGAGGGCAGGATTTAATTAGGAGCAGTTAGGCCATGTTCAATACGGCCACCACTTTTACCCCAGCCTCAGTCTAGACATCTTTTCCTCTCAAGTTGAAAATCTCTGAGCTTTTAAGTCAGTGGCTCAATAGATAAACCCAGGGGTTTTTGAAAGGAAGATGATAGGAGAGCACTCTCTTAATCCTCATCTCCCAGCACAGGCAAGGGCACGAGCCTCAGCATTTATGCCAGTCATGCCCACTCTTTTGACCTTCCAGTACCTGCAAGGGGCCTCCATGCAGGCAGGGGAAAATCTATTCCCAAACAGTTTGGATGGACAGGACAAGGAGCAACGAGTTCCAGCTGGGAGACGAGAGATTCAGGCTGGAGATTAGGAAAAAGCTCTGCAGTGTGAGGGTGGCTGATGGCTGGAATGGGCTCCCTGGGGAGGCAGTAGGGGCCCTATCCCTGGAGTCATTGAAGGTCAGGCTTGCTGAGGCTCTGAGCAACCTGCCCTAGGTAGAGATGTCCCTGCTTGTGTAGGGAGGTTGGACTAGATGACCTCTGGAGGTCCCCTTCCAGCCTGGAACGTTCTATTATTGAGGAAACAAATCAGAAACCCTCCAGGTTGAGCTGTGCTCTGTTCAAACACAACGCACACAGAGAAATATCCTGAGAAAAGGGAGGTTTTAACTTACTGCCTTATATACTGAACTGCATCTTCGTACTTCATTCCACATTCAATGAGAGCAAGTGCAACCAGTACAGGAGCCCTAAAGGAGAAATCAATATTTAAAGGAAGATCCAGAGGAACGATATATTGAACCTTTCAGAAGGCATCCAATTAATCTATAAACAGATAGGTTAAGTATTTTTGCTTTCAGCATTATCTCCACAAAGACATTTGCCTGCTGAGCACCTAATGTCAAATTTCTTTTAGAAGATGGCTCTGCTTCCAGCACACACAGAGACACAAAATCAAAATCAATAGCTCCTCGGTGTTTGGGGCATGAAACAATCAGTCTAGATCTTTACACTCTCTCATTTCACTCTAACCTAATTTTCTACTTTGCTTAAACAAGTGTGTAATCTCGCTTTTCATGGCTTTTGCTTCTTATGGCCATAGATTTAGCTGTACGTGAGACAGATCTATGAAGCATTTAGATGACTCAGATAGATTGTGGGTTTTAATTATAGGCTGCACACAGTACTGGGTGCTGCAGAGCCAACAGAGGGAAACTTATACTCTGGGGTCCATGTTTGGAAACGACTGGAAATAAATTAATGAAGAGCTGGATTTTAATCAGGTGGGAATCACAGCGCACACCACTCTCTCCTGGACTGAAATTCACACCACTGAACACACATGGCTGCAGGAGGATGGAGCCAGGCTCTGCTCAAGGGCATCTGGTGCTACGACAAGGAGCAATGGGTGCAAGCTGGAACAGAGGAGGTTCCATGTAAGTATCAGAAGGAACTTCCCAGGGAGGGTGATGCAGCATTGGAACAGGCTGCCCAGGGGGGCTGTGGAGTCTCCTTCTCTGCAGACGTTCCAAACCTGCCTGGCTGTGTTCCTGTGCCACTGGGTCTGGGGGACCCTGCTGTGGCAGGGGGATTGGACTGGAGGATCTTTCCAGGTCCCTTCCCAGCCCTAATGACTGTAGGATTGGAGGCGTGCTGGCAACGGGACAACTTGTACTCCTGGCTAAACAGCAGCCTTCAGGAGAAGCATCCTTCCCTATTCCTGCACCTGCATCATCAGGCTCCTTCACTTTCCAAAGAAAATGTCACGTCTGAAACTTCAGAAGTCACTTGAACAGCAACAACAACAAAAAAAAGCAGCTGTCTCTCTCTTTACTATTGTTGAAGTTCAATTCCCTCCTACGGGTAGGCAGTTTTCCAGATTAAAGCACAGCCTGCAAAGCTCTTGCTCTCCCCTCTGCCTGAAGCACTCTGAGAACAACAGCAGAAAGGTCAATCTGTAAGGAACAGGAGTCCGTGTGACAGACACAATGTGCAAAGCTTCTGGTACCCTTTGGCCTCCTATTACGCAAGAAACAGGAGAGTTGGAAAACCACTTGAGCTACACGTGGTCAAATGAAAGAAGCTCCTGGGTGTCCTGCGTGGAGTTAGGACAGAATTACTTCTGCTCAGTGATAAAACTAGAGCAGAAACAGATAAACAAACATGAACTGCCTTGGGGTTTTGGCTCTTGTGTCTTGGTATTGGCTGTTTCTCCCTTTACCTCTGCATTTCCCCTCCTTTAAGAACTTGACACCCTCCAGCTCCGTGCTCACTTGACCTCTTCAATCCACTCTTCTTCCCACTCATTCCTATCCTGAAATATCAGCAGTCCCATGATTACTGCAGGAACCATAACAGCTCCATTTCCTCCTGACCCACAGGATAAACACAAACAGGAACATTCAGCTTTCCCAAATCAGCCTGGTTATTTTGCGCTTCGCCTTGGAAGGAAGTTGTTCCCAGAGAGGGAAGTTACCTGTGGAGTAGTGAGGAGAGAAACAGTTCTGTCCGTGAGCAGGAAGTACAAGCCTAACTCTTCTGGAAAGTGAGGCCACTTCAGGAAAACAACTGAAGCAGTTGCTCCAAGTGTTTTTCCCTCTCAGCCTCAATCAGTTATGAAATCACTGAGAGTTTTTTAAGCTGCAATAAGACCCTCCTGTTCTAATGCCATGAAGCTACTGTTGTTTTGAAGAGCTATTGGGAGAGACCATTCACTTAATAAGACCCTCCTGTTCTAATGCCATGAAGCTACTGTTGTTTTGAAGAGCTATTGGGAGAGACCATTCACTTAATTAACACCTTCCCCCACTAACTCCCCACCACATAACCCAACTCTCAGTCCAGGGTAACACTGAGGGGGCAGGGACTCACCTTCCCAAGCCTGCGACGCAGTGAACAGCAACACAGCACCGAGGCTCTTCACGGAATTTGGTTTTCAGCAGGTTTAGCCAGTCATCCACTATCTGATTCGGGGGTGGAGCTCCATCATCAAATGGCCAGTCCTGCGATGGGGGAAAAAACAACCTCACATGAGCTACATGGATTTCAGTCTGTAATCAAGGCAACAACAGCCAGGATAGGGAAAAGCTTGGATGCAGCAAGAGGAGCAGGTTTCACCAACAGATCACAGGTGTCAGCTGCAACAGAGGAGTTTCTTCTCATCTTGATGTAGAATCTTCTTCCTGGTGAGGGTGACAGAGCCCTGGAAGGGGCTGCCCAGAGGGGTCGTGGAGCGTCCTTCTCCAGAGACTTTTAAAACCTGCCTGGCCTGTTCCTGTGCCACTGGATCTAGGGGCTCCTGCTGTGGCAGGGGGATTGGACTGGTTGATCTTTTGAGGTCCCTTCCAACCCCTAATACTCTGTGACCTGTGGGTATTTTATTTTCCAGGTTGCACAGAAGTTTGTGAGTCGATACCATAATGCAACTCTAAATGTTTAACAAGCAGTTAATTGCACTTCTCAATCAAATCCCAATAAAACTGCACACAGACTCCTTTGCAGCATAGAAGTTTCAGAAAAATAGCTGCCCTTGAAATCTCATTGTGTTAAAAATATGTAAAAATCAATAGACATTTCAAATAAACATCTGAAAGATGAGAACTCGCTAGACTTTCGTCTGTGGTTGTGTCAACCTTTTTAAAAGACTATTTGTACCACAGACTCCGTGCAGACAAGAAGCTACTTGCAAGCAGCTCATAGGGGTCAGAAGATGCTTAACCACTCAAACGAATCAGTTTGTCCAGCTGCCATAAACCCAATACACAGAATCACAGAACTACTGAGGCTGGAAAAGACCTCAGAGCTCAGCCAGCCCAGCACCTAACATCATGACAGTCACCTAGCCTGGGACACTAAGTGCCATGTCCAGTCTTTTCCTAAAGATCTCCACACACAGGGGCTCCCCCACTGCCCTGGGCAGTCCAGTCCAGGCTCTGAGCACCCTTTCCTTTACAGGAGGAAGGGCTTCCTAACAGCCAACCTAACCCTCCCCTGGCAGCTTCAGGCCCTGACCTTTTGTCCTGGCCTGGGTGCCTGGGAGAAGAGCCTGACCCCCAGCTGACTGCAACCTCCCTTCAGGGAGTTGGAGAGAGGGAGAAGGTCCCCCCAAGTCTCTTCTTCTCCAGGCTAAAGACCCCCAGCAACCTCAGCCTCTCCTCATCAGCCTCTCCCTCCAGTCCCTTCTCCAGCCTCACTGCTCCTCTGCACCCACTACAGTCCCTCCATATCTTTCTTGCAGTGAGGGGCTCTGAACTGCCTCCAGGATTCGAGGGGAGGCCTCCCAAGTGCCAAGGACAGAGGGAGAATGACAGGTAAAACTACCTGAATATTTTCAAGTCAAACCCCAATATTTACAAACAAAACAAACCCTAGGAGGGAAGTTAGAGGCAAAAGTCAATATTAAGGCAGCATTTACTGCCACACTTCTGCCTGCTAAAGGGGTCTCCAACATGTGAGCTACCCAAGCCAGTACAAGCAAGTAAATCCAAGCAGAAGAGGTAGAACCAAGGGTAAAATTCCACCATGCTTTTCATTCTGATAGAATTTTTCACTTTCTGCTTGCTCCCTTAATGCTTGCTGAAGAGGCAGCAGAGCTCAGCACAGACCTCAGCCCTAGAGCACCTTATACATGTGTTAGCTCTTAAAAAAGCAGCAAGGTGGAAATCTGCCTCGGAACCACAAAACCTAAAAGCTTTCAAGTTACTGAAAACAACTTTACGTGGGATTAATTCAGAAAGATACATAAAGGCTGAAGGGAGCAGAGCAATGCAAATTGGAAATTAAAACTATCTGGGACAACGGGGCAAAGGAAAGGGCTGCAGAACCAAGATGGAAAAGTAAAACTCCTTTTAATACGAGGTTTTAAGGAGATTTTCACCTCAATCACACACTGCTGGCTGTATTATTTTAGACTTTGTGTCATCCACTGTCCCAGAAGAGGTGCTTGGGCTGCCAGAAGATGAGGTATTACCCATCACAAGACACCTTCCTTCTGAAACAGGATTTACATGTCAGTTCTGTGTCCTAGTTTTAGATTGAATTCAATTCTGCCCTTCAGAGCAACTGCAGGAGGTTACTCCACTGCTCATCCGTTAACCACCATCTCCACACAGCTCGTGCGCTGGCCTGAGTGAATCCCAACCGTCATTTCCCCGCAGAGCATCACCTCGGGAACAGCACATCAGAGGCATTCAATTAGCACTGACGGAACACTGCCCAGAACGAGGAACAACAATAATTCGGAGACTGGAGGTGTCATTGCCAGAAAGTTTGGCAGGTTTGTTTCCTGCTTAAGAGTTCTGTCAGCAGCACCTCCAAACTCCTGTCAGACAGGATAGGGAACAAATTGCTGAGCTCCATGACCAAACCACTCATTAATAACCATCACAACTGCACACAGATTGGACAGAGAGAAAATTCAGCTCTTCTCTACCACCCTGCAGTGGCTGGGGAGGATGATGAGCAGAAAAGGTGATTATTTACCCTGACTGCTGAGCACCCTTGCGAGGCAGAACAGCTCTGGGTCTGCAGAGCTGAAACAGCCAAGAAAAAGCAACAAGACTTTAAGGTAACAAAGGCTCCTTTCTTCAAAGCCCACGTGCAGCTCAATCAAGTTACAGCAGCAAAACCCTCCCAGAACTGCCAGCATCTGCTTAGGACAAGACTAGCAGCCACCAGCTAGGAAAGTTCCCACCTTTGAGAGCAGAGCCTGTGGCCATGCAGTAAATACCAGGTGGCAATGAAGTCATGGCCAAACACAGGCACTCAGATAAAGTCTCAGCTAGCGGGGAAGCCATAGAACAAAATGTCTTAGATCCTGAGCAAAACTACTGCAGCTTCCTTGGCTGCCAACCAGTGAAAAAAACAGCTCCAGAAAGACAACCAGCAGTTCTTCCAAAGGTACCATTTTGACTTGACCCACAAACACAGCTATCAACTGCACAAGCCCATGGAAACCAAATCCAGCCCCACCTCCTGGCTCCCGGGTTTAATCTCTGTTGATAAACATACAATAGTACTACTTCAACCAGGGAACATCTAATTCTCTACTTTCTCACTATGCCATCTGCCAGAGCCGCTCTGTAGCTGTCACACGCTGCTCATCTCGCCAGTGCAGGAGCCTGTGTTGCAGTGAGCAAGCAGGCTTTGTTCAACCACATGCATTTTCAGGTGTTTCACTATGTTTTTGACCTCAATGGTTTTAAAACAGACTCTAAATCGCTCTCAAGCTGCGTTTACAACGCTGTTTGAGCAAGCAAATATTAGCTCTAAATAGTGACGTGTTATTTTCTCAGCCAGCTGGTAACCTAACACCAGCAACAGGACCGGGTGCACTCAGAGGAAAGAGAAGCTGTGTGAGAGGTGGTCACGGCAGTGAGTTCAGCTTATTCAAATAACACAACACTGTTGTAAACTCTGAGAACACCCCTCATGACTGGGATCATCAGACCAGCAATGACATCAGCAGCAAACCTTCCCTGTCACCTCCTGCTTTCTGCTACCCTCCCCAGATGCCTGGTGGATTTATGCTCTCTCCTGTTCTGCCTTGTGCGCAGCAGAACACTAAGAGCTGGCACACAGTGACTGCAGAGGAGTTTGTTAGCTGAGGCAAACACACACAGGCATGGCACTCAATGCAAAATGCTCTCCCACAGCACGACACTACCAGAAACCATTTCTAGTTTTCAGAAAAGCTTCCCCTCCCCTTCCCCCTGCCAAAAAATCTGCTTTCAGTTTAAATGCAGCCAACACTGAGGTTCTGAAGTTTCTTGAGAACCAAAATCCCCCAATGAATTCAGAAGGACAGGTTCCAGAGCACTGCCCAGGGATCTGTCCATATGCTGGAGAAGGAGGATTTTGCTCTCATCTGTGGGAGCTAAGGTCTGCTGGCCTCACCCTAGCAGAGCTGGACACATGGTGCCAAGTCTTCCAGGAAGAACTCGCATCTCTGCTCTGGCAGAGGAACACAAAAAGAACCTCGTAAGCCCCAGCTTACATCAAAGCTCGGAGGGCTTCTACAGGGGAAGTTTAATCCTCTCAGCCTCTGGCAACCTTACTATCACTGCTAGAAGTTCCACAGGAGCAAGTCTGCAAGCACCACCGTGTCCAAGTTCAAGACAGCTCTGGAGTGAACAAAGCACAGCCCTGGGAGCACTGGTAGCCCTGTAATGACCGATTTTTCCTACAACACTGAGGCACACGTGGCTGCCTGGAACTGGAGTAAATGCTGACTAGGGCAGGAAGCCAAGAAGCCTGACTGACCTGTACTGGGGCTTTCACAGCTATGCCAGTGTACAAGTTCTTCTCCTAATGGAAAACTGCACAAGTTTTCCTGCAGCTGAGCCATAAAGAGGCAATAACAGAAGACTGACTACCTGCAACAAGAAGGTAAGATGCCATTTCTGGCTTCACAAGAGAACATTACTCACCCCAGTAAAATAAACTGATTGTATCTATCGCACACTGTAATAATTCAGAAGTATGGCCTGGAAAAACACCGCCTGCAAGCTTAGGACGAGCACACACCTCTTAAAAAAACCTCCCCTAAAACACTGAGCGACACCAGACTATCGAGTCAGACAGCGGTTGCATAATGGCAGCGCTGAATAGCGGCAAAGGAATTCCAACTACTGACCAGGGAATCCAGCAGCAGCCCTGTTCTGAATCAAGGTGAACAGTGATGAGGCTACCAAGCAATACTCGTCTGCAGCCAGGCCAGAAAACCTGGAGCAGTGCCTGGTTTAGCTGGAGAAGGGAGTTTTACCTGCATCCTGAGATCAACAGTAAAGTGCTGGAGTGAAAGAGTAGAACCAAACAGAGCTGTATGAACCACAGGGATGGATTAGTGTCAAAAGCAGTTACTAAAACAATCAAAATCTTCCTGGGAATACAACAATCAACACTCCTATCCCCACTCTACAGCCCGCTGTCTACAGTCATGAATCAGCAAGTACCTTTCCCAAAAGTACTGGCTGCCTCCGAAACAGCTTTAGCTGATGCTGGGGGCCACACTGCTTTTGACCCATCTGACAGTCAACAGCTCTTCCCGAAAGCACAGAGTCCATCCTCACCACCCCCAGACAGGTCATTTGTCATTTTTAGAGAGTTTAAAAGGCAACTCACTAGAACTTGGATTCCTTCTTTCTCGACAGGAGCTTTATCATAACTGGCATCGCAAACTCTCACCACAGTTGTCACTCCATACTTCTTCAGCTCCTTGAAGAGAAAGGAAAAGACATGAGTACACTGACACGGTGAAGGACTACAGACCTTTCTCATCAGCTATGAAACTACACATTTTATACAGTCAGCAGTACCACAACTACCATCCAGCTCCAAGGTGAGGGCATAGGAAGGGGGAGGTTTGGCCTAATTTGGACAAAGTTTTTGAGTGACAGGACTAAATGTGAAACACCCGAATTATTCTTCTCTAGGGAAATGCTAAGGTGGAAAAAATTTGCATATGTAGCAGTGTAAAATGAAAATAGCTGCTTATACTCTTCAAGTAGCTTCTTCTCTTTAAATAGAAGCCTGGAACTGTTTGCCTCAGCCACAGTGTTGACATTTTGAGGCAGGGAGGAACAGAACGCACGCAGCACCATACTCCAGCTTCCTTGTAATGCACTATAAGTAGCACATTGTGCTAGATAAATAATCAGCACATCAAACAAAAGCTCTTCCAGTTCACTTTGAAGGTTCATACAGTAAGTAGAATTTCCTCTCCTGTTTGGACTGAATCACTTAAAGCATCTAACAAATAGCAATAAACATCTACGGCAGAGCTAAACCTCCTGATAAAGAAAGATAATCCACAAAACTCTGTATAAAGGCCAATAACGTGGCACTGAAATCAAATTAACCACCACTGTCTCAGTAGTGATGAGCACACTGCTAAACGATGGAAGGCTGATAATGGCCACAGCCAGACACCAGTATCAGATGACAGGATCTCTTTGGAATGAAGACCTGCGGCATAAAAGCCCTCTAGATATAGAGAGGGAAGGGTAGATAGAAGGGCAAGGGTTTGGAGCAAACCAGAAGGCAGAAATACACTGTACTGCTACTTTTCTGCCATCACCTGTCACTTTTACAGGGAGAGGAATGTTAAATTCTGCAGTATTTAAACTCTTTTGTGCTGATTTAGTGTGATCAGATCCCTCTGCCCATAGTTTGCCTCAGGGAGGTAAACCCCAGCACCCAAAGTCTGACAGTTCTGGGACTGGCAGGGCAGTTCTACAAACTGCAACCCCAGTTTAAGCATTGCACTTACTCCTACTCTAAGGGAGAAGGGCAGAAGCCAGTTGCTATTCTGTTTACTGCTTCCTTAGACGCCAACAGATCGATACAGTAGAAGCTCTGCATTATTTAATGAAAAACAACGTTCAGAATCGCAGAACACAGGATCCTTCAGAAAGCAGAACAAGAACAATGGCAGGGGGTTGTGCAGAGTTCTGAACTGGAAGCTCATCCAGCCTCTTGCAATTACAGAAACACAGGTTTCTGGGAAATGTGACGGGTGGAATCTCTTCTCACACAGCAAAGAGAACGCGAACAACACATTAAAGACAAAAACCCCTTCAGTTTCATGTAGACGGAGCTTTGAGCAAGAGGTGTGAAGCATTCAGTGCACCTACACAAACACCAAGCACAGAAGGAAGGCGGGTTGATAGGGTAAAGCGACTCTCTTACCTCTATGAACTTGCCGAGGGTTGCGTTGGTTGGGTTGTGAGTGATCAGGAAACGCATATTCTCGTAAGTAATTTCCACGGGGGCTGGACGGTTCATAATGGCCAAAACCCAAAATTAATGTGTAAGGGGCCAAAAAAAACTTAAACAAAACAAAAATTCAATAATCTTGGAAAGGTTTCACAGCAGAAAACATTAATAAGACCACTAAGATGCCTGGGATTGATCAGAGCTTGCTTCAACGTGTTTGTTCCTTAAAGAATTCACTTCTAGAAAAGCAGGTTTGCTTCAGAATCAGCTTGAATTCAACTTCGGCCTCAATTACTGTGGGTGGTATCCTTCAGACTCCAACAATCTGACTACCGTGCGAGACTAGGCAGCCTGTTCTACATTTAGGCACTGGTGAGGCAAAAAAGTAAGGGCAGATTTTCTCTCCACTTTGTTTTCTTGATGCTCAGTTTTGCTAGAGTCAGTAAAAGGAATATGCTTCCAATGTGCAGGAGATATCCCATATATTTTTGAGTGCGTCCGCCGTGTCTGGAGTCTTCAAGGCAAAAAGTAATTATGGCACGTAGAACCCCCTGCTCTCAGCTCACTTGTCAGCCAGGATGCTGTGCTGGGCCTGGCAGAAGTCTGCCCTCACGCTCAGAATCGCCATAAATGTGCGACGTATATTCCAACAGAACACCTGAAGAGAACAAAGAAGTCGTGTCAGAGGGTTCACTGCTTCTATTTCCAGACAGATCAAACATCAACCCTCCCAGAAACAGTTCATTTGAGTAGGTAAGACCACTTTGAAAAGCAAACAAGCAAAATGCAAACTTTACTGGAGTCCCCAGTAATCCCAGACACTCCTTTCGGCACCAAGGACCCTCTAGCCTGGTGACAAAGGGCTTCTCCAAACTACTGCTCCTGGTAACCGGGCACTGGACCACAGTGAACTAGGAAACCCTTCTATGTGCTCATCAGCTCCTCCCTCCCAACCAGGTGCCTGGAAGTGAGAAAACAGCAGAAAGCCAAGTGCACCCTTGGAAAGTTTCTCTCAGTACTGTCCTGCCCGCATGGCTTAAACCCAAAAATACTGTTGGTAGAGCTCTCTCTTCTCAACAGAGCAGCACAAAGAAATGAGTGTAACTCAACTGTCACGTACTGAAGTGTTCACTAGCAGATAAAGTTCACCACCACTGCTCTATCACCAGACTCCCAGCAGCAGGAAGGAGATCCCCTCCAGAAATCAGCCCTTTCCAAAGGAAAGGGTCATTTGGCAGTAAAAACTTGTAGCTATTCTCAGTCTTATCTGTGTTTACAGATGAGGGTATTAAGGCAGCGGCAGCTTCCAGTCCTAACACACAGGACCCAAAATAGAGATGTTTGAGCAACAGCAGTGAGAGCTGGAACAATGTAGTATTCCACCATAAAGCTCATGGGGATGAAAACAGAGCCAAACTAAGCTAGCTGAACGCATTTAGGGCTGCAATACTAAGTAAGCAGCAAGGCTTTTTCGCCGTGTTTAAAAAACATGAAGCCAGAGAATCACTAGTGCTGCTGCTTCTTCAAGGAACAAGTTTTTTCAATCGATTGAGTCAAACCCAAACTAGCAGCCACAAGTCACAAAGCTGCAACCCAAATGGAAAGGTCAACGTGGCAACCCCCATCGAGCACCATTAGGGGATAAACACACGAGCATGCTCAAGTTCGCACCCCAAACCTCAACGTTTTAATGAGATCCTCAGTTTCAAATAGTGAAATTAAGTGCTAGCAAATTACCTTTTTCACTGACATCGTCAAAAATTCACCCAGAGAAGAGCAATTATTTCCTTAAAGAAGAGCTTTCCATGCCAGAAAGATACAGTAATTAGGTTGCCAGAGGCAAGAACAAAGATGTTTCCAATAACCTCCCCCGACCTTAATGCAGTTCTTGCTCTGAGTGACTGAAATACGGATTTCAAAAATGAATCCTAGAATATTTTATCAGGGTAATGACACCAGGATTAAGCATCATCCCAGATGGAAGAGTCCTATCAAAACACATGATGCTCAAGTCCCTTCCACTTGCCAGCTCTTGCACGTGTGTCACAACTCGCTCACATACACAGTGGAATCTCAAAGCAAAGGATCTGTAAAGACGTATTACTGTCTACCACAGCAACGACGTCCAGAAGGACTGAGGTTACAGCAGCTACATGCGCCCAGCACCTGGAACACTCAATGCAAATCTGGTTTCCAGGCCAATCCTGGCCTGGTCTTCCCCATCTGAACACATGCTGCAAACATCTGATGCAGCCTGCAGAGTGACCTGCACGCTTACACTATAGGAAGAGTTTCAAAACTAATTGTTGAGGTCCTAACAAGTCATTTAAATAAAAGTAGTGGTCAACAGATCCTGGTGCAGGAAATTGAAACCTGGTTCCGAGTGCCAGCATTCCAAAGAACCACACACCACAGAACGTCAGGATCACACAAAACAGATACAGATAGATTGGAGAGGGTCTGGAGAAGGGCAATCAGGATGATAAGGAGACTGGAAGACCTCCTGTGTGAATGAAGGCTGAGAGAAGTGTGTCTGTTCAGCCTTAAGAAGAGAAGGCTCGGGGAGACCTTATTGCAATGTTCCAGGTCTGTCAAGGGTGGCTACCAGGAGGATGCAAACTCCCTTTTCTCACGGAGTCCTGTAGAAAGGACAAGGGGGAACAGTTACCAGTTGCTCCAGGAGATTCTGAGTGGATTAGAGAAGAAAGTTGTTCAGGCTGAGAGCTGTCAGACAGTGGAATGGTCTTCCAAGGGAAGGGGAGGAGTGCTCAAAGGCTCAGCTTGGTAAGGTTCTAGGCCAGCTCATTTCAACAAGTATCCTGCTTTAGGAGGCTGGACTACACAACTCCTGAGGTCCCTTCCAACCTGCAAACCTGTGAACATTATGACTGAAAGGACCTCTATGATCAGCAAGTCCAGCCCTCATTCCCATATCTCCATAACCCCTAGACCATGGCCTCAAGTGCTCTAGCTACTCGTTCTTTTAAACGCCTATAGGGATGAAGACTCCACCCCCTCCCTGGGCATCCTGCTCCAGTGCCCAACCACCATCTCAGTTCAGGATGCTGTCAAGAGAGAAACAGCTACCATGTCATATTTAAACAAGTCCTTCAAACATTTTTCTTTTCAGCACCAATAATTTAGTTGGAAGAGCCTCCTCCAGTGCTATTTGCACTGTGAGGTGTATCTAATCAGGTCATTATGGTTACACTTCTCCTCCCTCAAGCAAATCAAAGAGGGATTTTCAACCCAGTTATTTTAAAAGTCTTTTGTAAAAGCGATTTACCAAGCCATTAAGAAAGGACACATGTTCCAGTAAATTAATTATGGCAGGGGGAGTCACCAGCTCGAGCTCTGCTCTCCGATCTGCAGCCATTCATGGTCTGACCTTGGCCAAGCCACTCTCAGTAGCTGAGCTCAACTGCAGAACAAGAATGACACCATCTTACCTTCCCCAAAGGAGTATTGCTGAACCGTTTAATTAGCTAACAGCTAAAGTGTGATTAAAAATGTAAAGTGTGGTGTTTAAGTCTGAAAAATGATTTCCAGAAGGGTAAGGAGTTTACACAACACGCAGCCCTATTTCCACGAGTTTGGTTACTGACTTAGTTCCTCCCATAACTCTCAACTGNGAACAGGCTGCCCAGGGAGGTTGTAGCTGCCCCCCAGCTCCCTGGCAGTGTTCAAGGCCAGATTGGCTGGGGCCTTGAGCACCCTGGTCTAGTGGGGGTTGTCCCTTCCATCAGTTTGGAACTGGATGATCTTGAAGGCCCCTTCCAACCCAAACCATTCTATGATTCTGTGAACTGTTGTTCAGCTTAGTTTTAGAAGAAAAATCCAGGTTTCTAAGAAAATTCAAACCAGGCACCCCCTCCCATCTTACAGTCTGCAACTTCTGATCTTCCCAAGGAAATGCCTTAAAATTTCTTCTTCCTTATGTGTCAGCAAGAAAATTTACACTTTAAAATGCCAAGAGAACTGAGCACTGTCAAAACGACAATGAATAGTACCCAAGACTAGAGGCAACATAAAAATGAGAGAGAATTTTTTCAGCCAATTGCCCTTCAGCGTTTTATAGTTTGAGAGCAAGATAGCACATGGAGAGAAACCAGAAAATTACTCCATTTTATTAGGTGGCCTCAGAGAGGAAGCAGATGGATCCGACAAGTCAACGCTGCGAGTAACACGCAACAGCTCCATCAGGAACCAGAGGAGGAGAAAATAGCAAAGGCAGGAGAACAAACCAAGCGAGCAATAAGCACTCATGCAGATGAAAAGAACTAGATATGCTTTGGCAGGAAGTTCCTGGTGTTGTTTAACTTAATTATCAGGGAATAATCATCAATCAAGATGTCTATCTATACAAGCAAGCTCAGTGAGCTGTGACAGTCTCTGCACCTCCAGACAGGACTAATGGAAGCTGTGAGTAACAGCTCTGAGCTCCCCACCCCTCACACAGCCAAATACCCAGGGAGAGCTTCACAAAGGCCAATTGGAGAGGACTGTCTTTGCAACTACAACAAACATGCAAGAATCTGCACAGAACATAAGCAAGGGGCGGTTGTATTAGCTGGCACTAATAAATCAGGGTGATCAGCTAATTAAGAGCTAACAGATGAATGAATTCCTGACGTGGCAGAAGCTTTACTGGAGACTGCCTAAAGAAAAAAATCCCACACACCTACAAAGCTCCTCTCCAGTGGCTGCCTCGTCTATCACAGCATCAGCTCCTAAATTAGATCCTTCAGCAGGGCACGTCACCGGCTCTTCTACACGGAGCCTCTGAGAGTTCAGGGCGACTGGTCAAATGAACAACAAGTAAGGAATCCCGAGTCCTACCATCTCCTTCACCAGACAGCACTAAAAGTGCTGCCTTGGCTACGCTGAGACAGAAGAGCCTGCAACAGCTGCAGAGTCCAGAGAGTGCAAAACACAGATACCTTTGGAAAGGTCACTGGCATCACCTTTCAAAATAACTCTGAGCACAGGATACACAGCAAAGGCTGCTAATTTGTCAGCCAGTGTTAAAAGAACCCTTTGGGGTTTTGAAGAGCAGTATTTTCAAGCACTTTGACTCATTTTATGGCCATACGTGGGAATCCACAGAGTGTTAATGAAATGAGGTCATGAGCTGCTGAATTCTCCTCTTTAGTAAAGCTTCATTCCTGGGGTTTGCATGTGAAATCAGCACACAACCTGATCCCAAAAATATCGCCATTCCAATACGACACTGCAGCCCAGTCGGGCTTTCCCTAGCACTGCAGGCATCACAGGATCTCTTTAGTTGGAAGAGACCTTTAAGATCAAATCCAACACAACTCAGCACGCTGCCAGGTCTCCACTAATCCATCCCTCCGAGCACATCTAAGCACCCTCCAGGCATGGGGACTCGCCAGTTCAAATGTCCAACAACCCTTCCTCTCAGTGAAGAAATCCTTCCACATACCCAGGACAAGCTGTCCCAAAAGCGACCCACATTCTACCTAAACGTCCTGTTGAGTGTGGAGAACAAGGTCCTTTTCAAGCGAAGGAATTCACCGAGACCTGCAGAATGAGCCTTAAGCTAGTGGAAAGGCAGGCTAGCAAGAAGTGAAGCAACTGTCTTCTCTAAACTATACCCTGCTAGCACAGAGAAAAGAAACCCTGGAACTAACATTCTTGGCAAAAATTCTTGAGCGCTCTCTGAGGGAAGCTGGCTCAGAGCGACACGTGCCTGGAGAGGGGTGAGGTCAAAAGCTGTAGCGTTCCACCCTATCCACCCCCGCGGTGGAGCTCCCTCCCAGCCTGCTGACAAGTTCTGTGGGTGACTCATTCGTTTCCTTTTGCACTAACCCAGTTGCTCCAGCCGAGGCCATAAGACCCAGGGCAGCAGATACAGATCTGCCTCAGTAAGCAGGGAAAAAAGGTGCAGATTAATAAAGAATCAATGTAAAAGTGACATACCAGGAAACAGAGCTGTCAAATGCACTGTGCAAGAGGGAACAGAGAGAGAGGAGAGAGACCCATCCGGCTGCAAACCTGGTTACTGTGCAGAAAATGTTTAGCTGCCAGCCCTGAATTTGGGTGAGGTCAAACCACTCGATCCAACAGACACATCACTGCACAAAGATCGTCCTGGCGAGCTCGGCAGAGGGAAGCGATTAGAAACTCAGATATGCTCTCTCAGAGCTGACCGGCCTGTGTGTTCTTTATGCTCAGTCTTTCCTGTGAAACAGAACCTGCTTTGGAGTTAAGCTCTTTTCTGACACAGCATTTTCTTTTAGAGCCTTCCCCAGCCATCATGTAGTTTTAAAAACCCTTCAGAGAAAAGGAAACTCGGACAGGACCTTCTACCTCTCTCCAGTTCCCTGAAGGGAGGTTGCAGTCAACTGGGGGTCAGGCTCTTCTCCCAGGCACCCAGCACCAGGATGAGAGGGCAGGGGCTGAAGCTGCCAGGGAGGGTTAGGTTGGCTGTTAGGAAGCTCTTCCCCCCGGAAAGGGTGCTCAAAACCTGCACTGGACTGCCCAGTATTGAAGGGCAGCCCAGCTGTGGCCCTTAGCTCTGTGGTGTAGGTGATTGTGGTGACGCCAGGCGCTAGGCTGGGCTGGAGGAGCTCAGAGGGCTTTGCTAGCCTCAGTCATTCTGGGATTGTTATTTACATGCCATGCCCAAACAATTTAAAGTTACTAAAAGAATTTGAAGCCCAAACCAAACAGCCCTGCTAAGAAAATTAAAGGCATTTTTTAGTCATAGAGCTATGTTTCAGTAAAGTCGAAAATTACTTTCAACAACAGCTCCTGTGTGACAGTAACAACTCATTCCTGAAAGTCAAAACCCTGAGCCGTCTCAGCTGTATCAACTGCTGAGTTTTGCAAATACAGTCCTGCTAGATCCACATCCCCTGACAACTCCAATTAGACCTTCTCTTCCTTTAAGTATCAAAAAACCCCCACCAAAATCCCATTAGCAAGTCAAACAGGACTTAAAAGCCATTTCAAATCACACAGCAACAGGGTTATTCCTCTGTGAGGTTACAGGCTTGAATTACTTACACCTTACTCATCTCACTTGTTTGAATTTGCCACATACCGCCGCCGGAAAAATGACTTGGTGGAGGGTTGGCTCCTTTTCCATGTTCCTGTGGTAGTTAAATTGAGTCTGACAACTGAAACTGAACTGATAAAGTTCACTGAATGTTCACAAAGTCTCAATTGTTCTAATCCTCAGTCCATTATTTGAAGCAGAACTAGATTTTCAGTGTAAGAGACCAGAAAGAATTCAACTTTTTAAGAGAAAACAAGGGACACCTAACTGTGACCTGAATAGAGGCACCAACCTGGCGTCTCAGGTGCTCTAACTGAAAAGAGAGACTTAACTGATTTAAGACTCCTTTACCCCACCACAATTAGCTAAATGAGCTAAGAGATGACAGAAATCCACAGTACAAAGGTATTTTGTACTCTGATGATACACATCAGCCTGATCCAGTACTGCAACTTGAATCTGACAGACTTCTAGCTCTGTTTCTCCAGCCATCTGGGACTATTTTTCAGTGTTTAGACAGAGCTGGTTTAAATGTCCAACTATTTAACGGGTGAAGAAGCTGTCAAGCTAACCTGACAGAGCTCCTCTCTGCTAGTTCAGGAACGGTGCATCACTGACAACACATTTTCTCCTCCAAATATATCATCAAAATACACAACCTACATCATCTACAGAAATTCTCTGCTCACAGGGGCTGTGTTTTCAGCAGTGGATTTGTTCTCCTTAAAGGAAGGACAGAAGCAGCCCTTTCCATGAGCTGTGCACAGCCCAGCACTCCCTCACAGGCCTCACAACAGTTAACACAGCATTCCACCACGGGGCAAAGTCCAGAGGTGAGGAAAGCGGCAGCGATCACAGTTCAGCTCTGCTCTGATAAAGGGCATTTGAACACTGCTGTGTGCAAGAGAACGAGTATTTGCAGGTAATGCAACCTGAAGTCAACACCCATGAGTGATGCATGTAACATCACAGCTAGACCCTACGTGAGGAGACCACCATTCCTGCTTATGCATCCACACGCACACGGATTTGTGCTCCTACCTTAACTCCAACCAATCTTTTCTTTCAAAGAGTTCAGTTCATTAAATCCAAGCACTTCTACGTGTGAGTCAGAAGGAGATAGAGTTTTCTGGCTGCTGCTCGTGGTGAGTTTATCTTTTTTTTTTTCTTCTTTTAAATACTAACTGCAGTTCTGAGTCAGAACCTCACTGGTTCATTTGGGGAATTCTGAAAGCGAGTTTCCATTTATACAGTAGCCTTTAAAAGCCAACTTTCTGCCTTACTCCTCCTCACACTGAACCAACAAGCACACAGCTGCCCCGAGAGAAAAAGCAGATCGTGACTAATCACACCGAGGAAGCACGAGGAACCATCACTGAAGCTGAGCCACTTCCACCATCACCCCCATCCCGTAACACTTCCCAGCCTGCAGCCTCCCTCCAGCTCTTAGTAGCCAGCGTTCCTCACCCACCCTGGGCAGCAAACCACAGCCATTCCCAGCAAGTAACACCACTCCCTGTGTCGGGTTTTCCTGCAGGTCACTCTGAGCACCCTCGGCAGTACCAGTTCTTTCTTTAGCCACTGCCCTGGCCAGGCCAGACTTCAGTAACTGCTCCCCTTCCAGCTCAGGCAGCTCCAAAATCCCCCAGGGCAGCCTCTACACAAACCAGCCTCGGCATTCAGAACCCTGCCCCCACTCAAACCCCAGGAAAACCACCACATCCTGGACACCCTTCCTTTCCAGCTCCACGTGCCCCCAGCCAGCCAGAGTAAGATCTCCCCTGCTCCAGCACTGCTCCCAGCCTTCCTCCTCCATTTTCCAGCCCAGATACAACACACCTTGCAGACCACCTCCAGGCAGGGCCCACCCCATTCCCCTAAAATAACCCTCTCATCCTTTCTTAAACTCTTTCCCCATCCGTACAAGCACGCGGGAATGAGGGAAATCCCTCCCCTCCAACAAAACACCTCTCTACCAGGTGCAAGCAAGATCCCCCTGTTCACCAAGCCTTCTGTAGTCTTTTCAACCTCCCACAGGCACTGAATTCTGTTAAAACACCCCCTCTCACGTCTAGGTACAAGGCAGGCTCTGTCGCCTAAACCAGCTCTTCCAACCCCACAGCTAAGGGGCAACCCACCACACCAGCCCTAGAGACCTGGAGATGGGCACCCCATCCCACACGTGGGGGGGGACCCTCCAAAGCAGCCTCAAAGGCAGAACAAACGCCTCGCAAAGCAGCCCAGTGCTGCAGGCGAGGCTTAACTATCCTAAACCAGTCTTTCCGGCCATGGGGGTCTCTCATACCAGTCCAACTTCTTTAAACCAGAACCAGAGCAGAGGAGGGACCCCAGAAGCTAAGACTCTGCCCCCAAGCACCTCAAGTTCCCACCTCAAGTTCCTCAGACCAAACGAAGTCCCAAGGCCCGGAAGAATCCCCTAAACGAGCCCCACAGGCCAGGAAATCACCCCAGGCGCCCCCGAACCCTCCCCTCAGACCAAAACCAACCTCTTAGTCCACCAAGAACCTCCCCAAAAACCAGCCCCACAACGCAGGCGAGACCCCTCAGAACACAAAAGAGCCCCCAAACCAGCCGCAGCGCCCCAAGGCCACGGAGATCCGCACGAAGCAGCTGCACAGGACGGCAGATCCCCTCCAAAGAGCCGTAGGGGGGGATCCCTCCCCACCCGCAGCTCTGGCCTACTCAGAGGGAGGGCAGTGCCACCTTCCCGCTGCTGCTTCTCACCAGAAGCTCCCCCCGACACCCCCCTCCGCTGCGGCGGAGGCCCCTCACCCTGAGCATTGAGCGCGGCGGACGTTCTCCGGAGCGGGCCCGGCACCTCCCACACAGCGGGCCGGGAAGGAGCGGGCAGGAGCCGGTTTGCGNCCCCCCCGTTAGAGCGTATTGGTACGGCCCGCCCAGCCTTCCGCCTCAGCGCTACGGACGCTTCCATTCCCCGCGGGAGGGGGGTGGAAAGGGACGAGGTGGATGTTGTGCTCCGGCCACGCCGACGCGGTATGAAAAGCGCTGTCTCCCTAGGTAAACCTGCCACTCCTTCCCCCACCCCGCTGATGGTGGAACAAGCCAGCACTTGGTACCACCCGCTCATCACACCCTCCTCCCACCCCACCGCCTTGGTGATTGGTACGGCCGGAGGGTCCCGAGGGGAGGGTCCCGCAGGCCCGAATCACCCCCGGGATCCCACCACCCCTCCGGTGCCCTTGGACGGGCCCTTCGGCCGCACGTACACGAGGGACCTTCCACATCACCCTCCACCACACAACCCCCCCGGTATTGGTACAACTCTCCCTCCCGTAGTGGTTCAGACCACCCGGGGGTTTCCGCTTCCCCTTAGATAGCGCCGGGCCCTGCTGAGACCCGGTATCGCCGCAGTTACCGGCACCCGCTTCCTACAGCGCTGAGGAAGGTCAAGTTCCTAATCCTGGCTGGAAAATGGGGTTCAGGAGCACGGAGACGGCGCACAAAGCAGCTACAGCCTCCTAGTAGACGGGAATGGTTAGCCACGGGATAGAAAGCATTACTAAAGATTCCCTGAGGACAGCACGGATGGCGTTTATGGATCCCTTTTAACAATAAGTACATAAACGAGGAGGAAAATGACGGAGCAGGCTGCCGGGAAAAGGCACCCAGGAGGTCACAGGAACAGGACAAAGCTCTGGCTGTGTTACCTGATAATGTCTGTCCATGAACATCAACTTCAGCTCTGCACAGAAGAGGTTGCTACACACAGCGACCTGTCACAAGATATTTAGAGATCAAAATAAGAATCGTGTAATGTCACAAATTATAAAAGCTGTTGCCATGTTCTTCTGCTATGATTGTCGAATTATTAATAAAAATCCACATTTACTACTGAATTAAGGAGCAGCAGTGTCTGAAACGTATCCTGCACGTTATGTAACTGCTGCCTTCACAAGGTACGGTAAAATAAATCCTTGTGCACAAAGCTATTCACATTTGCAATCATTGCAACTGAAAAACTACCCAGTGCTACTTCACTGTGTTTCAAAGCTACACAGAAAATCCGACCAAAACTAGCTGCACCCCAGCACCTTTAACTGGAGCTCCTTAGCCTCTGACAACTGCAGCCTATAAGACTCCTTTTAACACGGTCTGAATACATGCCGTACAGGAGTTATCTACTCTACACAGGATGGGACCAACATGCCAAGTCCCCCAAGGCCTCGTCTCCCCAGCTGACTGCCCACAGGTATAGCAGCAGAACAGGGAAGGCCCTGTCAGGACCTGTGCTGCTACACAGGCCCATGAGCTCAGGTAGGCCATACACTCAGCCCCCGGGGCAACCATACCAGTTTAACCATACCTGCAGGAACACTACAGGCGCCAGGCGATAAGGATTGCGCTACCCTCTCCGTTCTCCAGCCGGAATCAACCCCCGACGCTGCCCCACTCTTCGCGCCTCGCAGCCGCCGCCTCGCTGAAAAGGCGGATCGCGCATGCGCGGGCGTCTCTGGCTGCCGGCGCGGGCGGGCCGTGCGCATGCGCAGCGTCACCCGGGGACCGAGTCTCGCGCCTACCTGTGAGCGATGTCGCACCTGGCGATCGGCGCATGCGCGGTCCGCACCGGGTTGGCCCCGCCCAGACACGTGGCCCCGCGCCTTTCCCGGGCCCTGCACTGCGCATGCGCGTTCGTGGGGCAGGGGGAGCGCGGGAGCGGTGGCCACGGGAGGGAGGGAGGGAGGGAGAGAGGGGAGGGGGTCGTTGACGG
>VZRI01014009.1:257129-270568 GCA_013397515.1 Upupa epops | reverse complement strand
TTCAAAACCTGGCACCAGTCAACCTCAATCTATGTCATTCCTACAGATATTCTGACAAGGAGGATCCCACAATCATAAACTTATGAGTCACTTGTTTGTTCTCAACATGCTGTGTTACTAGCACTAGTTCCCTGCATATTTATTCCAAGGAGCATCCCACCTCAGAACACCTATCCAAGGCAATGCAGAACAGCAGTGGAGGTTGTTAACAGTTGTAAAAGCAGCAGACACAAGAACTGGTTAAGATATTAGTAGGCTCTCTTCTATAAGCACTTTGATATATCAAGTATAAAACCAGGCTTACCTTAGGGAACTGTTTTACTGGAATCAAGACTTTCTGTCCCAGCTTCATGTTTTTATTGATAACTACATCAATGTATTTTTCTTCTTCCTTTCCTTCTCCTTTTTGGAATTTTTCAATTTCTGTTGAAGGAAAAAAGGTTTGTTAGCTTCTCAGTTAAACACCACTCAAAAGCTGAGAATCTTCACAGTCAGTATAAATCAGAACATTTAAACCAATACTGTATGACAGAGAATCACTGAAGCATTTAGAGTGGAAAAGGCCTTTAAGATCACCAGCTTTAACCACCAAACACTACCAATCCCACTACCAAGACCTGTCCCTATGCTCCATATCTAGAACTGAGCTCCTCATGACATGGATTGTTACACAATACAGTGCAGGATCTAATCCCACTGTGGCTTCCTAAATCCTTTTCTCAAGCACTCACCCATACTTGCCAAGAGACGATCAATATCCCACTCCAGTCCCCTGGTGCTTCCTACCAAGCCCCACAAGCCAACCTCAGCTCCAAGGGGCATCTCCCTTAGTACTAAAGCAGCTTCACAGGGTATTCTCTTGAGCCCCACAGTCCACCTCAACCCCTTGGGTCATCTTCCTGAGACCTGCAGTCCAAGACAGCTCCATGGGACATCACCTTGAGGCTCACCTCAGCCCCACAGGGCATCTCTCCAAGACCTACAGCCCAATGCACTGGTGCATCCCCATGAGCCCCACCAGCAGCCCTGTGAAGCATCTCACCAAGTCCCACAGCCCATCTCAGCCCCACAAAGCACCACCCTGAGACCCACAGCCCAATGCAGGCCTATTGGCTGTCTCCTTGAGCCCTATAGCAGCCCAACAGGGCATCACCCTGAATGCCATGACCCTCTGCAGCAACAAGGGATATCTCTGAGTCCCAGAACCCTCCTAAGCACCATGGGACATCAGCCTGCGCCCCACAGCAGCTTCATGGGGTGTCCTCCCAGTCTCAGAGCCCACCTCAACCCAATGAGGGACATCTGAGCCCCATAACATAGTCCATTATATAATCAGTACATGTCAATTAAGTAGGTCAATTATTTAAGTGTTTCAATTTTTCAAGCTTTTATTGTATACACATTGAGATCAGCACTTCAAGTTAGGAGTCATTTATCATTTCCAGTGCTACATGTCAAGTTCTATGGCTCAAGCACTAACATCTCCTCTCAGATACAATTTCACATTTAATTCAAAAAGAGTTTAACACTCAACTCTTACTCCTCTATGCTATAAACACGGAGTTTTAATGGTGGTAGCCTACAGTGTCAGTCATACCAACCTATGAACCTATGAACCTATACCCAGACGTCTATGAGTAGCATCCTACCAGTGACACTACAGCTAGAAATAACATTTTAGAAGCTCAAAACCAGGCTGCACACCTGACACTTGATTTATACTTCTCTCCAAATACTGACTCAGTGTGCTCAAAAGAATTGGTGATTTTTTCCATGTCCTTGGTAGGAACAAGATGAGTCTACAAGTTGACTAAATTGCTACTTGAAGTCTCTGCTAGACTGGGTCCAGCGTGCTGTGGGTTGCAGCATTAAACACATTAGCACAGGACATACCAAAACCCAATCGATTTCAGAAGTGCAACACAAGTTCTTGTATACTCATCTAGCACCTGTCCTTCGCAATCATCTTCAAGTATCTTGTGAGCTTTTCAGAACACAAGAAAGCCTTCTACTGGTTAAGTAGAGAAGTTAAAATCTTGTTTATCAAAGTCTTGTTGGCATCAAATCACATTCCCACTGGAGACAGGAACAAAGGACTTCAAATACACAGAGGCTTATCAAAACCAGAGGAAGTATCCTTTAGGTGTACTTGAAAAGGCAATGCAGTTTGACATTAATTCCAGTTGGGAACAGCAGTAACTAGCACAGTTTTTTACTACTGAGCAAGTCCATGCAACATCAGCAGTGCTAATTATTCCCAGTCCATTCCCATTTACCACAGCAGAAATGTTGTTAACATCTTTCATGCTGAGACTCTCCTTCCCATGCAGCTTTCACCCCATAGCACAGAATAGGAAACAGAATCCTAGAAGAGTGGGTTGGGAGGAAGCCGCACGGTTCCTACGGTCTAAGCTCCTTTGGCATGATGTCTACATTTCAATTATTCAACTTCCTGCCCAGTGTGTTCAGGTACTAAAGAACTAACAAAGCCAAATGAGGCTCAGGCTACCTGAGGGCTTCTTGAAAGAAAAGTCTTCCTTAACTATACTTTAAAGTGTTCTTGGCAAGCCCCTAGGAACCTGGATTCTGGGAACATAAACATTCTGAACTCTATCAAATCAACTGTAGAATCACAGAACCAGCTAAGCTGCAAAAGACCTATAAGATCATAAATACCAGTCACTAACCCAGCACTGCCAAGTCCACCACTACATCGTGTCACTAAATACAACTGACTTTTAAATACCTCTAGGTCTGGTGACTCCACCACTTTTTGTGTAGCCTGTTCTAGTGCTTTACAACTGCTGCAGTGAGGAAGATTTCCACTGCCTACCTGAAACACTCAATCTGAGTACCATACCAGGGGAGGAAGTTTTGTTGTCTTTTATGTTGCAACAAGTTCAAAAACACCTCAGCCCCAAGGCTGATAACTACTGAGGAACATATTTTAACTGCTAAATCCAGAAAAAAAAGGGTGTTCTTTGCAGATGCCACTTTATGGCCTAGAGAATTATGGGCAATTAAACAGATGTAAAGTTACATTGAAATTCATTTCCAGATTAAAGTAAGACAAATTTAATAGGGCATGAGATTCCCACTCAAAGTAGATAACTGGCAATTTTTAGAAGTCAAAGTTTCTGAATTTCACATTCAGATGGGAGTGCAGTATTATCACAGCTCTCAAACAGAAATAATCTGCTTTTAACAGCCCTGCTTCCTGATATAATGAGGGAAGTCAGGATAAGGCTCTTTGATTTCTCTTGGAAAACAAGAACTAGATACTTAGAAATTTGGATGTTTTAAGAGTGGAAAGCAAAAGGATGCTGATATTTAATGCCACTCGTGTACAGTATTAACAGTATAAATGCTCAAAGCTAGATCTGACCAGAAATACGCTGTTCTTCTGCAATGTTTTATACCAAAATACAGCAAATATTAGAAGTGTAATGAAAACACACCCAGGTTGAATTAACCAAAGCAAACAGCATTACAACAAAATTCTATTCAATGTCATTTAATCTTGTCTTTAAGCGTTAAGACAGAATGTGACCAGCACATCTGAAAAGTACAGTTCAACTCCATTCAACATTAAAAAGCCTTATGTACTCCATCAATGTGTTGGAACAGTTTAGTGCGCTAAAGACTCACGGTAGTTTATTGACATAAGATCTTCCAGTAGCTATTTTACACACCACTGTTACAGTGAAGGACTTTTCCTGAAGTAACTTAAACTTACAAAAAGTTTAACATGGTGAATGTTTTATGAACTGTTTTTTACCCACAAAGCCCCTACACTAGTGTGCACAACTGCATTGCATGGCACACACTGCAATCCCCCTGCCCACTCAAATGTTTTCTTTCCTAGAAATTACAGTTTCCAGAAGTAATTGATTTAAAATTAGAACCAAGTGTATGAACACTTGTTTAAAAACTTAATTGCCCACAAAGATGAAAAAAACCCTCTCACTTCAGGTGTGAAGACATGTTTCAGACAGACTTCTCAAAGTTAAATGTATTGGAAGAGGTAAAAGCAGAGCTCTAACAATGCTTCAGTAATCCCTCAGATGAGCCAGCCACATAAATTCCTTAGAAGATCACTACTCCATTGTATTTCCTGCTTACACAAGTTATTTGAATTCACCATTTAGACTTAACCACAACTTGATTAATGCTAGATACTAAATCAGACCTATGGAACTGAGTGTAAATATGATAAGTTCATAGAACAAACATTTCCTTCTTGCTGTAGTAACGACTCAACTTGAAGTACAGGAAATGTAAATGCATTCATTACTCTGAAGATCAGTTTTCCTACCCCAAATAGCTTAACACTTTTTCCTCGTCCTTTTAAGAGCCATTTATTCCTTAAATCAGACCGCCTAATCAGCTTTACATCAGCTTGAGGAAGCTACTGAAACCAGTAAGAGGCTGCCAATTAACTAAGCAAAATTAATCACAATTATCCTCCTTTTAAAGTTAAATGACTTTGTTTTCTTCTAACAAACAGCCCTAGCCCACTGTCATTGCTCTACAAAACCAAGATCAAGATTTGGTTTTTCCACTGTGGTCTGAAGTCAATAGAACTGGCCTTAGAGAGCACACAGTCACTGATATCACAAGACCTTCCTGTGGAACAGAAAATGCCGAGGCCTCTGAGTTACTGAAAAATTCTCTTTACATCGAGACTGCATTTTCTCTCCGATTTTTTCTTGTTGGTTCTTTATACTCAAAGCCAAGACAAATATGGATAAAATTCCAGTCCTTAAAGCCTTTCATATCTGCATAGCTCAATTCAATATCCTTCCTACAACAGAACTCAGATAATTAGGGAAAATCATGCCAGATCACATAGGAAATAAAATCAGATTTTCAAGGACAAATGGATAGGAAGATTTGCCTTTTCCTAATCCTTAGATTACATTCTGTACTGCTTAGTTATACAAAGCAATGACATTTCCTAGATCACAAATAGTAAATGAACATGTGATTAAAGCTTCCCATAATACTAGAGATTAAAGTCCCATGTTCTCAGACTAAGGATGCAGCTAATGCAACAGTCAAAGAATTTAACTAAAGTAATAACTGCATGGATTTCCCTCCCCCCTTTATATTTAATCACAGAGATCTAGAGCAATGATTACTCCTCAGTTAATTCATGGAATAACGCAGCTAGATACATCAGATAATGACAAAGTAGAATTGTTTCACATTAATCTTTAGGTAGAATTAATCTTCATAAGGCAGAACTACAAGCCAGGATTGCAGCTCCCTCCGCTAGCCCAATATAAACTCCTGGGTTTAGTGTGGAACACAACACCACCCTGTACTGGGCTGTCAGAAGTCAATGTAATCAATGCAAGATCAAGCAGCAAGGTGAAAGTAAACAGAAGTGATTGCTGCATTTGTCCTTAACACAGTGTTTCCAAAACACAAGGTGAGGAGAAACAGGAACCAGGTACACTTGTCTGTAAATGCTTAAATCCTGTTTCTCCCTAGGTTCACAACCCTAACCACACACCCTGTTAAATTCATATTTTTTGATACTAGATTTTTCCAGTTCAGATGGAAGAAGCAAGGAATCTCAAATTCTAGGATGTCCAAATGATTGCCACTTAAGGAAACGTTGGGTTTGTGGAACAGCACTGCGATTCCANAATCTCAAATTCTAGGATGTCCAATTGATCACCACTTAAGGAAACATTGGGGCACTGAGATTCCAGCTGGTAAAGGATCTAGAGGGAAGGTCTGATGAGGAAAAGCTGTGGGAGCAGGGGTTGTTTAACCTGGAGAAGGGACTTGGGGAGGGGACGATGATGACGCCACCTCTCTCTCCAACTATCTGAAGGGAGGTTGTAGTCAGGTGGGGGCCAGGCTCTGCTCTTCTTCCAAGGAATTAGCAACAGGACAGGGCAAAATTAACAAGAGGGCAGGGCTTGAAGCTGAGCCAGGAAAGGGTTAGGTTGGATGTTAGGAAGCTCTTCCCCTCACAGAAAGGGTGATCAGATCCAGGTATGGGCTGCCCACGGCAGTGATAGCAGTGATAGAGTCCCCATACCTGAAGATATTTAAGGACAGCCTGGATGTGGCCCTTAATGCTCTGGTCTGATATGGGGTGATGTTAGGTCACAGGCTGAGCTAGATGAGCTCAGAGGGTTTTCCCAGGCTCAATAATTCTGAGATTCTGTAATTCCACTAGAAATAGTTTCCACATTAATTTCACAAATGAAAATGTAGAAATAACAGGCTTTATAAAAGTATAAATAATGCTGAAGCAAAATACACTAGTGGTTTTGGGAGTTGCTAACACTACACAACAATATTTTGCTTTATTTGCACAACTCAATTAGCTCAAAGCTAAAAGAAACATCAAGATTTAGATCAAGTCTACCAAACATGTTTGTTCTACAGCTACTGAAGCGTAGCCCTGTAACAGCAGCACTTAGTAAGTTCTCAGCACTTCAGAGTTGACTTCAAAACCACAATTTTCAATTCTGAATGCTCTTAAAAATCACACTAATGTCTCTGGAAGTATCTTCACATAGTTTCACTGTAGTCTTCTCTCTTGACAAAGACAAGAATCACTGCTGGAGGTACAACACAGAACTAGATGGATGTCTGGTCTGACAGAAGGGCTCCTTATGGCTTCTTGTGAGAGAGAAATGGCACCACAATAAAAGGGTTTGGCTTGTTAGTTTGCAATTTATAAAGATATCCTTTAAGAAATACACTCAAGCTTTGGGAAGAGACAAGCTTCCAAAAGCAGAGCAAGACTCCTGGAGTTCTGCTACAAGTAATGGGAGCAGCATTTGTTTTTCTGAAGTGAAAGAAAAAAAAACTATGGACAAACAGTGTGGCTTTCAGAATCGTTTAATTCCAAGTGTCAGAAAGCAGCTCAGCAGCAGTCTTTGGCGTTAAAACGCTATTCCAATCTTTTTAAGAATGGTAAAGCCATAGAAAGTCTGCTATGCTGAAGATTGCTTTAATCTCATAGTCCTTCTGTAACTTGTTCTGCTAAACCTAAAGATTAATAACTCTGGATGAAGAATACAACAGTAGTTTTATAGCTGTGATGTCCCAGACCTTTACTCCTTGACCACTAGTGGCATGATTACAAGTTCTTAAGCTGTTCCTCTCCAACAAATAAGCCTCCCCTTTTCAGCTGGAAATAGTACAGCACAACATGAACTCAACAGTACATCTCCACTCTAAGGCTTTCTTATATTTCAAAGGACTTCCTGAAATAAACCCTCCCCAATTCCCTGAAAGCAGTCTGAGATCTCACTCACCCTGTTCTCCTGAAGGGGATCAATCATGAAAATCATAGAATGGTTAGGGGTATGAAACCAGACAACCCCTCCAATTTCTGCAATAAATGCTACTGGTCACCTTAACCCCTTACTTTTGAGGATCCCACAATATGTATGTTGAACAGTAACAGCTAGACTCATCTTTAATAGGTCTAAAATATTTGAACCAAAAATGCAATAAAATTCTCAATATTTAATGCAGCTGTCTTGCTCATTCACATTCCTCCATGAACTTCAGAAAACTTCACCTATGCTCCTCAGCTATCATTTTGACACTTCAAAAAAAACCTTATAAAGCTACAAATTTAACCTCCACAGTAGGTCCCAATTCTGAACTGGCTCAAAAATACATTAGGAGCATGAACTGCACATAATACAGGAATTTTGTTAAACTAATGCACCTTATTACACCAGCTGAATCCAGAGGACCTGTCTTTCATATGCCACCTTAATTCTGCAGAAGCAACTGACAATGAATCTAATTTGACTTTACAATAAAATGAGTGGTTCATGCTAGAATGATGTCTACAACATTCAGCACACTCAAATTAATAATATCCTTGAAGGACTCAAACCAATCTTTATTTAAATTACATTCCCAGGTACTGTAAGTTCTATTTTACAGTCTAAGTACTACTGTCTGCACTGATGTGAAAATACATTTCAGTCACCAATATGACAAATATTTTGAATAGGCCTTTTTATTTAAGCAATTCAAAGCTAATTGAACACCTATTACCTTGCCATCAGAAATGACTCCAGTACAATCTGTTTAGACTGATTAGTATTAGCAGTAAAGTAGAAAGTACCACAGCAGAAACTGTCAAAACTAACATAAGGCATCAACAGATATCCAGGCACTCTTGCTCAGGAAATAAACATAGGTTTCAGTCCCATATACCCACCACACTCCACTGAAAATTACTGTTTCTCATTGCAGAGAGTTTCTGAACTCGGAGCGCTAACATCTCCTGTACCTTGTATCTACTGTTGACAGCTTCTGTTAAATATGAATATTTTCACATTAGCAAGGTCAGGAATCCAGTCACTGTGAAAATGCCAACTCATTTGTTCCATAACTCATTCCAAAGGCAACTTGAACAGATCTGAGGGGAAGCTGTACCCAGTGTCCTACGCTCAAGCACTTCAGACTCAGGTACTACATCTAATCAGGATGATAACAGTTGACTGCCATGTTCCTCCCTGCTTCATGAGCATCTCTCCTTGCTGCCTAAGGAGCAGCAAGAACACTGACATTTGACCCATTTTGAGCACAATGCTGGACCTTTAGAGGGGTCTTAAAGCCTCAGGCACCTTTCAGAGCTTCCTGTAAGAGCAAAGTGCCTGAAAACGGACCCTTACAGTCTTGTTTTCACCTACTGCATTTATTGCACGCTAGCCTTTATATATTCCAGTACATTTTTGTGCAGTTCAAAGTATCAACTCAAGTAGTCCACAAGCCCCAAAGGCAAAGCGTTGGAAGCCCTCTAAAATATTTAGATGGCATAATAGGAACTCTTCCATTTTGTTCTTGAGTGATGGAAGGTATCTCAATGAAACATGAGCCTGAAGACNGAACAAAATGGAAGAGTTCCTATTGAGGGATGGAAGGCATCTCTTAATGAAACATGAGCCTGAAGATATTCCCTCAAAAAACCCACCATGTGCAACTGGCAGTGTAGGACATTTATGTTTAAAGTCTGCATCCAAAGAAAAGTCATGACTATTTCACACAAGGATCCACCACAGATCTTATACCACATCTTTGTTAAACCTAATGCCTGGCACAGGGCTTATCAAGAGCCTTTCCAGAAGGCCATTCCATCTTTCTCATTTATATGTAAGAACAGAATCAGGTAGTCATCACACAAGATTTTCCTTGTCATCTTGTCAAATCAAAAGGGTCTAGATCCTTTTTTCCTTATTAGGTACATAGCACTACTCAAATTGCCTACAATTCCCTTGATTTCTTTCATAAGGAGAGTAAAATTCACAAAGGGTAAAATTTCACAAAGAAAAAATGGACACAACCTGCAACTCTTCATAAGCTTCTATCACATTTTCTACTTGCCAAGTCAGAGCACCAGCCACAGCATATCCAGTTATTGAACCCTAAAGCAGACTTGATTCCTATTAAAGATGACACTTGCAAGCTTTTGGACACCGGCAAACTCAGCAGTCTAAAAGCCTGCTGGCAGGTTCAAACAAGCCACATTTAATACAAGAAGATACCCTAAAAAGTGCTGTGCTTCAGTAATGTAGGTATCTTCCAATCTATAGTTCATGTACAAGTGTTTATTTAGCATTATACAAGATTTATGTATCCATCACCAAGCAGTCCTTCTTTCCTTACTTCTCCAACTCATTTTGAGCAACTCTAGAGCTTTGCCAGTACCCTCTATCCCACTGACAATGTCAGGTACAGCATCATACTGGCATTTAATTTACTAATGGTGCCATATCCTATTGATAAATCCTAACAAAACCATTCACACTCTCCATAAGGCAGAACTCAGCAGAAACCACCACCAAATCAGATATTCCAGTAGACCTCCCCAAGTGCTGAGGGAGCTGACTGACATCATTGAGTGGCCACGATCATTAGAAAACAGTCTTGGACCACACAAAGCAGTCACAGAACCATTTTGGTTGAAAGGGATCTTTAACATCACCACACATAACAGCTAATCCAGCACTGCCAGACCAGTAAACCACTACCAGTAAACCATATCCCCTGTGTTCCTGCAGGGAAACTCAGAGCTACTATCAGATACCATTAGGACTTTGAAAACACAGTCATTGGATCCAACATAATAATTCCCCATGAGTTGAGGTTTGTGACAGTAAAGCAAACTACTGACATGCAAGGAACTGGGTAAAAATGTAAATTCAGAGAACGTGAAACAGGTAGATGGGGAGGGACACAACATTGTTGAAGAGCGGTATTTGAATGCAGAAAGAAAAAAATAGAGCTCAAGAACTTGAAAATGACTTTGCAATAGTTCTGGGAAAAGGTAACAAGCCAGAGAGCCTAAGCCACCTGTGTATTCTGGTGCACGGGTATGTGTGGAGGTTAGTTGGTGCACGTAGAAAGGACAAATTCCAGCACACCATTCTGGATTACTTTCACAGAGCTCTAATCCTTCACACAACTGCTACTCCCAGCTGCCAGCAGAAGAAAAATATGAGGCAAAAGACTACTTTTGATGTCAGCAGTAGTTCCATTATTTGTCATCCATTACAGTCCTTGGCCACTGCAACACAGCTTGGCAGGAAAAACATACAGAGACAGCTTGTACATTTACTGCCCTATGGGAAAGTGCACGTAAAAAATTCATGTGGAAATTTTATGTATGAGCTTCAACAAATCCAATGTTAAAAACTCTTAGCATCCAAGTTAAATTTTTAACTAGCAGAGGGATAACATTACTTTCCCCTTCCACATACTCAACAGCAGGTGAATCCAAGTACCGTTCCCATGCATGAATGTCCATATTACACAGGATGAAGCCTATTGCTACCACATTCAGATGCTTCCAAATATTTTTTCTATTGAACTTATTTCCATTAACTCAGTCGAATCATTTCACGCATTTTAGACCAAGATCATTCTTCCCAAGAGGTGTAATTAACCTTCCCAGTCCAACCTACAGACTCATTCCAGCTGCAACTCATAACAGAGAGAATTAACTCTGCCAACAGATGACTTTCTCCAGGAATAAAGCAAGATCTAAGCCTGCAATACAACTATTGTGTAGAACCAATGTGATTACTCATGTATGACCTGACTTAAGACATCTGTTGATGAGATGTTCTGGGGTTGCTGGTTTTTTAACTAGCATTTTCTCTAGCAATCACCTTATTTTGAAATCTGTCTTCCAGATTTTAAAAATACTTGAAGGATAAAAAAAAATCCAACCAACTTTCATGATTCACATCTGCAGGAAGATCTGTAGCTACACCAAAGCTCAAACACAGCTCGTAAAGGAAGTTCAAGTATACTAGTGATAGTAGCACTTACAGTATAAGCTTACTTGCTATAACACATAACTCTGAATTACAACCTTTCATCTAAAGGAAGTATTATCATGCTTAGCTTCACTAAAACCAAGCAGTTTGTTCTAAGTCACATGTACCAGGTTAGTAGGTTTATAAGACTTCTTCAGTAAAGAAAGCAAACGTGCTGGAGCTGCACTCAAACCCACTGTCTGATCAACACTGCCATTTAGCAGGGCAGCTGTGAAGTGCAGCAGAACAATCCACAGCCAGGTTAAGTTCTACATTCAAGGCAAGACAGTGCTGGAAAGCAGCTGAAGGTGCTGCTAACCACAGACACGTGCCATGCCTGTCTTCAACTTGCCTTTATAATTCAATATATTAAAAGTCCCTTCTCCATCACTTCTGTCTGCTGAGAAACAATAAGAAAAGTGCCAACACCAAGCATCTAAGGAGCCATTACTGCTTGGTTCAGTGACATCTGAATGGCTTCTACATGTGAAAGGAAATTCTGATGCTCCCCTTTCAAAAGCATAGAAATAAATTATCTTCCAGGAGCAGAAAAGGACAAAGAGGATGCACTTACAAAAATTTATCTGCCTTAAGAAATCGGGGCTCCTTAGAGAATGAAGGACAGATGAGAAAGCAATAACCACTTTATATGGGAGACAGTAATAAGCAGTGTTAGAACAAAAATAAGCAAAACAAAAAAGCATTCAGCAAGAAACCAGATGTAATAGGTACTGATGGCCCCATGAAGAGGTCTCCCTAAAGCATGGTTTATGTGTGTGTTGTCTCAAAGCTTACCTTCCCTTCTGGATTGATTTTAGAGCAAGTCCAGGAGTGACTTACAAACAGAATAACCACCTGAAATGCTGCCATGTGCTGCTCCACACCAGGAATAGAGGTATTTAACTGCGATCTGTCTGTCCACCGATAACCCAGAAAGAACATTTAACAAGGTAGAAGTTTAAACTCTTTGAGCCATGAGGGAAAACATAAGCACAAATAGCTGTTCTGTATTTTACATCAGTTTAAAGACTGCTTCTCAGATGAAAACAGCAGAAATAGACTGAATCTTCAATGAATATAAATTCAACTGTATTCCCAGGATTATTTTTTCCAGTACCTCATTCTGCACACACACAACTAATTTTACAGGTTACTCTTCCAATTTATTCTAACTGTATCTTTAAAATATGAACATAAAACACTGAATTATTAGTAAGAGCTGGGAATGCTCTTATTTTACCCTTGCATAATAGCAATTTATTGGCAGTATCTCTTGACAAGAAGCAAGGGATTAACTATGTAGCAGGCCAGAAGCATCTATTCTCTTTAATCTCTTTTTCTGAAGGGGCCATCTGCTCTTATTTCTTTATTTCGTGGCCTAGTTTGAAATTGCAATCACTACTCTGTCAGGAATTCAATTACATGTAAAAATTTCTCCCATGCCAGGATAGCAGTCTCGAGGATGAAATACTGTAAGGTGAAGAGGGAAAAGAGGGTTATTACCAAAAGCTGATTGACTGTAATAGATACAGCTTGAATAGCTAATTACTCATCAATAAAATGAAGGGAAAATAATGCTTTAACATTTGTTTTATTGCAACACAGCTTGACATCCATTACGGACAAGCAGGAATGGCTGTGCCTAAGGTGCGCAGAGCGAATAACAAGACTGTTTGCGTATTCTCTGCGCTCAGCAATTTCCAGGCGACTCTGCAGAAAAGCTTCAAATCTCAGCTTTGATAACAGCAACAAGACCTGCCAAATGAGGTGCCCAAAAACTCCTCCTAAGAGCTGACACGACATACCTACATCATCTGCACAGACTTACAAATAATGAGTAGTTATATCCATAACATTTACTCACTATAAGTCACAGGTTAGACATCCAGCTAGGGATTATTCCAATACACTAAGTTAAGCATAGGCTCCAGGAAGACCTTACCGCAGGTTTTTAGTACTTAAAGGAAACCCTCATGAAAAGATGGGGACAGATCAGCAAGACCTAACAGGACAAGGGATAGAATCATTAGGGATCCAAAGGGACCTTGAAAGATCATCTAGTCCAATCCCCCTGCCACAGCAGGATCACCCAGACCAAGTAGCACATGAACACAGCCAGGCTGC
>VZRI01014009.1:228269-257047 GCA_013397515.1 Upupa epops | reverse complement strand
TTTCCTCATCAGGGAGCTGTTCTACTTCCTTCATCATCTTCCTTGCTCTACACTGGACACCCTCCAGCAGCTGTGTCCTTCTTGAACTGAGGAGGACAGAACTGGACACAATACTCCAGATTTGGCCTCACTGTAATGTAACAGGACAAGGTTAATGGTTTTAAACTATGAAGAGGTAGATTTAGATTGTATAGTAGTAAGAATTTTTACTGTGAGTGTGGTAAAACACTGGAACTGGTTGCCTGGAGAAAATGGTGGAGGCCCTATCTCCAGGGACATCTTTAAGGTCACACTGGATGAGGCTCTGGGCAACCTGCTCTAGTTGCAGCTGTTGTTGCTCACTGTGGCAAGAGTGGACTAGGTGACCTAGAGAGGCCTCTTCCAACCCAATGCATTCTGTGGAACTATGATGACAGTCCAGAATGTCGTCTGTAGTTCTCCCTTCCCACTTGGAAGAATATGGATTAAGCATGCTTCTAACTTTCTACCCACTTCAGTTTTCTCCATCAGAAAGACCAAGCAGGAGGCTGTCCAGCCAGCTGAGTACCCCAGTCTAGAGAAGTTAACTCCTCGGAATCATCTTTGTACAAGTCATTATTACAGGTAGTCTTCTAGCCTGGGCAATTAGTTGCTGAAAGCTTTGGTCATTGGTCTGAGCACATCAATAGAAGGGGATCAGCGCATTGAGGACCTACAAGCTACCCCAAGGCAGAAAATACATTGTCTCATACCACTGAAACCTAAAGAAACTCATCTAATTGTTATGAAAGCAAATCACATCCATTTTCCTCTATTGGAGCATTAATTCAGAAAGCATAATTTGCCTAGAGTTGTTAATAAAGCTGATCTTACAGCCAGCTAGGTGTCATTTATGTGACACTGAAATATACCACAGCACTTTCATTAACCTTAAACTGAACTATGTGAACTGTTACTTAGCATGCCAAACAAGGACTATTATTTCAGGGTATTTGTAAATTGTGTAAGAACATAATGTTATTTATAAATCATTTCATAGATGGCAATTCCTTGCACTCTCCATTTAATCACCTGATAATAATGCAATATTCTAAGAGCTTTCAAGTCTGACAAAGCATTTAATTCTCCATTCAACCCTTATCACGTTGGACTGACAGCAGTCTTACTAGTTATAGAGCAGGAGAACAGCACAGTCTACAGCTATTTCAGGTCCAAACTATCTCTCAGCCCTGTGCCTGAAGATAAAACAGTTCTATTACAGCCACAGCACTCAGTCCATAGTTGAGCTTAAGCTTGTGAACAAGGTACAGGTATTTGTCTTTTCTCATGAGATGAGCAAGTAGAAAGATGCAACCAGTATCATTTTCAGACAGGCCAGTCACCAGTTAGAGCCTTTATACTTTCAATATGAACATTTTATATTCATAGTGAAGCTGCACGAGAAGTAACATAGACAAAGTTCTTGTCTTAGCCCTCCAGTCTCAGCTAACCAAATATCTGCTTTCAAGCAGAACCTGACCCATGTTTTAAGATGCAGACAGAACATCCAGCTGCAACAAAACCCTGATGGCACCCAGCCCTCACAAGGAGCTCTCAGCCACCCTTTGGGAGAACCACAGTCCTCCAATCCTCAGAGAGGCCTGGCAGGGGGGACTCAGCTTGCCCCTGCAGACACCACACCAGTGCTGAACAGTACCTTCAGGTGAAACGTGCAGCTTGCACTGTGCTTTAAATCATTCCCAAACATCAGTCTACAAAGCCCTTCAGAAAAAGCTTCATGCTAAATAATCTCCAAATTCTCTAATAGTTGGGGATTTCAAACTAATGCTACAGTATTTCCTGACAGAGCTAACCAAAAGCCTTCCTGGTTAAGCATATCTTCAAAATTCCAGCATCCCTGCATTTCAGATGGTCTGTAGGTATCCCACAGGAAAACCCATGAAGGAACTCTTTTTTTCTAAGGTGTGCTTATACTAATCTTCACAATTGCCCAAGAATCCCAAATCCACAGAAAAATAAGGCTGGAAGAAGTCTTAAAAGGTCACTTATTTCTTCTCAGACATGTTGCTCCATTTATGTCATTCGTGACATTAGTTTCAGATGGTATTAACAGGTTGCTGTGAAGACCCTGGAGAAAAACAGCTAAAGAAGAGCTACCACAAGCTTTAAAGCCATGATAAATCTCCCGTAGTATGCTTTCATACAGCAGGCCAATAAAAAGCTAATCATTTTTCCAGACCATGGATGCATGGTGTAATAAAAAGGTCAAGGGTATATGATAAGTGAAAAGAATCTTTAAGACCAATTTGTGTTGCACAAGACAAATTGGACCACAGTAGTCCTTTCCACATCTAGTGCTAAGGTGCCACATTTCACCTTGCAGCCTAGCCAGGCTGGGATAGCATTTGGGGTCTCTCTAGACAAGCAGCAAGTGTTCACTTGAGCTCAACGCACCACTGCAAACTATCAGCTCCCGTACAGAAGGAACTGAAGCAGACTGACTCTTCCACAGACACGAGGACTTACAAGGAGAAACTGAACCAAGTATCAGTAAGGATCTGTGTCACTTTGAGAGACTATGCCACCCACTTACTAGAGAAGTTTTCAGGAACCCCACTAATGAAGCTGTGACACTTCTCTTCCTTGAGACTAGGAGATTTCTTGATTCTAAAGAGCAGTTCTGGAAATTGTCATGAAACATAATTAAACTGAAAATGAAAAACTACTCCAGGAGTCTAAACCTCTGTGACTGCAGGAGTGTTCTCAAACCATGAGAAATTCTATGCAATCTGTTCTCTTAAAACTTAGGGAGAAGATATAGTGAACAACAACAAACAGCCAGGAAAGAACCAGACAGATGATGGACCTTAGTGCTTTTCAGTCTTGCAAAAGGGATTTCTAACATTTAAGAAGTCTACTATCAATCCATCATTGGCTCTGGACAAAACAAGGCTGATTTTTTCTTCACTGGCTTAGCCCATAGGTGCTGTGTGGCATAAGCCTGCAGACATCATTATTGCTGCTTGGGAGCAGGAGAAAGACAACTTCAAAAGATGAGATCCCCAGTCTGAGGGTTAAGGAGCTCAAGGAACTGGGCTGCTGACCAGAGCCGCAAGAGGACTGCTGTTTCAGTGCCACTTTTGTTAATGAGAATTGAGATCAAAAGGAACCAGCAAAGAAAACTTTTGTCCATTATTAGTTAACAGAAAAGGAGACATAAAAGGGAGAACTGCATTAAAAGCAATCCTATTTCTACACCTTCCAAAAACATCATTATCCCCAAGCCACAGGAAACACTGGCTGAACAGATCTTGATTTTTGCTTCCAAACACATCTGCTTTCCACAGCAGAGAGGCAGTGACAACAGGCGCATTAACTTTCCAAGCACTCTGTAAGCGCAGCAGAATTAGTATCAGAGCAACAGCAGCAATTTTGACGACTTCCCAAATTCTATCTGGTCCACAAAAAGGCATCTTTTATTTATTTCCTACGACTCAACCGGATTAATAAAATTGAAGAAAAATCAGTAAATCCTCCAAAGGATTTGCAGCTTCAGATTTTCAGTCCCCACGTTATTCCTCGATCAGCACAGCAGCAGTTATAACAAATTTTCTTCCAGATTAAGTGCAAGAACAAATAGGTTGACTGAAATGACTTTTCATCTGTTAGGTTTCCAATTACTTTGTCAAGCCATTCTTCCTTTTTTAAAAAGCACTATAAAAACACCTAGATGGGCCAAGCGAGTGACAGAATTACCAACTATAAGAATTAAACTGACATTTGTTTGTTGCCTTGCAACTTCACTCCTGTTGAGCTGCTAGGGGAAGCCAGAAGCCTGATAAACACATCAAAATAAGAAATGGAAGGCAGCCAGCAAAACAAACTGGAAATGGAGACTAGGAAGGAAATACATTTAACTTCCCAGTGTCCTCTTAGTTTTACCTTGACAATAAGGTAAAAAGATGAGATGACAACACAAACAGTGATAAACAGCCAAGCTGAGTTCATGCAAAGGAACATTTCAACATAGGGTAACGGTACAAAGAGTAACAGATGCTCTGCTCAGCTGCTGAGAAACGCAAATACAGCTTTCTGCCTTAACTGTTTCTTCATTTGACTTCTCCTGTTGCTACTCTATTTTATTCCTTAGCCAGCCTATGTCTACTGCTTATTCCAACAAGTCACTGACAGTTCAATAAACAGCCTAACTATCCAGCGGAGAACAAACAAACAAACGCATCTCACTTTGAATTGAGGATGCCAAGAACCGCAAGACCCATTGGTTCTGAAGATTAAGAGTTAACCATCATCCATTACTACAACACTGTTTCATTTGCACTTCTTCAGACAGATCTTTGAGTTTGAAAGGGTTTCTTAACACCTCGATACCTCTGTGAGGGAAGTAAGGCACTCAGACTATGGGTTAGTGGCTACTTGCACAGACCCCACCTAACAAGACTATTACAGTTCTCAAGCCTGCAAAGTTTTGTGGTTTTTCCATAGTCTTCTCCAGGATAATACTGGACACATGGACTTCCATACCTAGAATGTCACATGAAAATGAGGTTTGCTAGTCTATAAAAGTTATTTTCTAGCTAGGGTAGTACTTGGAAGTCACCCTCTGGTAGCAATCTGGGGCTCTGAACCAATTCCCATAACTACTACCCCACCATACCGCACCCGTAAGACAAGTAAGACTTGCCTTGTCTGGGGTGGGGTAGACAACCCTACTGTGACAATAATACTCCACATACTCAGTATAAGTGTCCTTTTCTTTATAAAGCCCTATTTTAGAAAGCATTAATAATGTAAACATGAAGCTTGCTTAATTCCTGCAGAGCTCCGTTAAGAACAGACTGCTAATTCACCATGAAGAATTTGGAGTGTGAGTTACCAGTTAATCCATTTAAAGACACTTTTACCTGAAACCACTAAATAGTAATTAAGTAGTCACACAATATCACACTAAATATACTACAGGGGCTACTCACTCTGAACTTTCATGCTAAATTCTTTCAAAACAAAGTGCATCCTAAATGCTTTCATGAACTCAGAGAAAGGTCACACGTAGATTATAAGCACCTGCAAGTCAAGTCAAACAAGCCACAGGCCGGAAGAGCAGACACTCAGTGCCATGACCTTCCTTGGGATTTCTCCAGTAAATAAGTGCTCAGAAGGTTACAGTTTTAATTTGCACGGCTGGTGTCGAAAAGGATTGGAAGTGACAAACCATGTCAGTCTAAATTTGAAACCTTTAAATTCGATCTCTCTCATTGACTGCCAAAGTAAGTGTGCAAGTGAATTAGAAGTCAGCTTTAGACTAAATGTGATCATCGGTGAGTGGCTGCAGGCTGGAGTCATGCTTCAGAACAGATGAGCCTGGGGTGAAGTATGTATGATTATCTTCGGCTGCATTTTGCAGCAGCCCTGTTAACATGACTGGAACACCTGATAAATCACTTCCCACAGCCTTTTCAGAGGCCAAGACTGGAATGTAATTGCATTGGTAGAGTCACAGAACTTACTAGCAGTTTTCACCACAGTAACAGCAAAGAGCAACTATAGAAATGTGAACTTGCAGTGTTACTGAACAGGGAAGTCTGAGACATCAGAGTCTGTCTCTGAAAAATCCATCCATCACTCCAAAACTTTTTTAATGCTGCTTAAAAGAAATAAACAATCACATCATCCCTCCCTGGTTCTATAGTGCTGTACGGTCATACCATAGGCACACTTCTGTCCCTAAACTTATCACACTAAGCCTGCCAGATAAACTTATTTTCCCTGCACATTTTCAGACTCTATAATTTTTAAGTCTGATTACTAGAAGACACAATAGTTTTTCTTAGATGTTAACTAGAGAATGCAATGACATACTGATTGGGAAAGATACATCTTTCGGGCTAATTACAAAACTTTAGTCAAATTCACTGAATGTTCTGAGCACTCTTAAAATCCCATTGGATTTCTTCAGCTACATTTGCTTTGTCAAACACCTATGACCTTCATAAAGTGCTCTGCCAGCCTCCAAGAGCAGGACATGTGAAAAAAGAGTTAACTCATATGATTAAGAGTACAATGAGAAATGAAGGAGAGCTTGAGGTTACAGAGCAATAAAGCACATGTAACACCATTAGGGACTGGGAATGAGCTGCACCACACATCTGTTCCATGCTATGGAGCACCTGTCCTCAGAGGAAAGTGGATGATGTAGCAGCAAGCAGACTATTTATATCACAACATATGTACATCACTTCACTAGATAATGAAATACAGATTCCGGAGTCATGAAAAATTTGTGACAAATTAAAGAAAACCCTTGCTAAGCACCCATAAGCCTTTGCATACCAAAAAGATTTATTAAAAATCAATAACTCCTACAGAAGCTCAATTTCTAAGGGTCCCATTTCAACTATCTTCGCAAAGCAATCTCCTACCTGTTTAAAAAAATAAATCTGCAATACCCTCCAGAAGGCAGAAGCTACTGTTGCCAACACTCTATCTCCCTAATATTTAGGGAGGTACTGGTCTACTTGATTATTGAACTCCTACTCAAAATTCAACACAAGCAGCAGCAAGTCCCTGCTGATCACTAGGCACTTGGCTCAGGGAAGTCACTTGGAATACAGCTAGTGCATACAGCCATCTACTGATAGGAAGGCTCGTTATTCCTGTGCACCAGCCTGCTTGCAGCGTAAAGGTAGCCTGGCAAATTTAAAATATTACCCCAGATCTCAAAGTAGCTAAAATGAGCTCATAAGAAAGAATCCTGTGGGTGCAAGCTACAGAGAAGAGTTGTCTTTTGGCAGTAGAACTGGGACCCACCAGGATTTCAGCTGCCCTAACTTTGATTACAGAGTCCTCTCCACCTACACATTGAAATTACACAAATCAAGCAAGTGCCAGGCATCTGATTTAATGCCTCCCCTGTTACCAAACATGTCTGGCATCAGAATGTTTTATTTAGAGTTAGTGCCTTCCATCTGCAATTTCACATTTTACCCAACATTCACAAAACACTTGTCATAAATCGATACTACAGATAGATGTGATGACTATAAAGTCTTCTCTTGCAGATCTTTCAATATCTTTACATCATCACTCCTGAACTAAATTATGACAAGCATTACATCTGCACATCTACCAACATCTGCATGCAGCCCCAATGCAAAGCCACCCTTCAAAATAAAGATCTCGGAAAAGGTTAAAGCTGCTCAGTGCCTTGCAATGCTGAACACAGAACTGGCCTGATTTCAGCATAAGCATCACTTTCACATTATACTTTCACAAAAACATCTCAGACTTTGCATAAAGATGAGCACCTGACAGTTGTAAACAGGAAAGCTACAAATACTCATGTACTGAAAGCTAACTCCACAGAATAATTCCCTTCCCAAGGTTCTCCAATTACAGAAATTATAACCAAATGATAGGACACAATGTTCCCGATCCCACTGTCTGGTTCCAGCTGCAAATTAATCCTATTAGCATAGTCACCTCACTACAAATGAAAAATAAGTCTACTTCCAGTTTCCAACATGTTTAAAGGCTTACAGTTTAAAAGATCCCTCTTTTCAGGAAGGCTTAGTGTTCAAGTACACAAGTAAATCATCTTAATTAGAGCAAAGGATAGTCTACTCTCCCTCCAAGGATTCCTACTGATCTAGAATTGAAGCAGCAGTTGAACATTTTAATAGCTGCTTAAAGCAAAATGTAAGCATTAGGTCTTATATTTCTGCCCCAAAGTGACAAGCTAAATACTAGAGCACAGTTTTCACGAGTGTCAGCACTATGCAGGAACAGCATCATCAGAAGGATAGTGATCTTTCATTTTAATGCTTTCAAAATGCTTACAACAAGGTTATATTAGGGCAAGAGATGATGCTGTCATCTCCCAATTCTAGGAGACAGATTAATACATCCCATGCAAATACTCACACAGCATCAGTTCTCAATATTGTTCTTTTTCGTTTGAAAGGCTATCCTAGAACTCTAAAAAGGACATCAGGCTCCACTTTATTCCCCCTATGGCATTTGAAATTATGTAATTAGAGTGTGGCCAAATGAGAATTTGTAATTATAAACATAATATGCAAATATATCCACTTCCATTTGAGGACTGTAATTAAGAGATTTTGGAACTCTAGATGCAGGACTTTTCCTAGAAGCCAAATTTCAACATAGTTAGATGTTTGTTAGCGATTTGGCTCTTCCATCTAAACAGGACACACTTCAGTTCCTTCAGCATCTCAGGAGGATTTACCAGCTCAGCCATGCAATTGTTACAAACCAATCTTGAGTTTCTGAAGAAAGTTGGCTACAGGGTTTCAGTTTAAGTAAATACAGCTAGCTAATGTATCAGTGCTAAGACATCAAAATGCCATTACATCATTAAGCAGGCTATTTTAAGCACTTAAAGCCCTCGCTAAGACATTCTCCCACATACCTGGAAGACAAACTTAGAAGCATGTTTCATTCCAAACCAAAAAGCTAAACAAACCCAGCTTAAAAACAGTCATCTCATTTGGTCACATTTGGCCACTGACTGAACTATCAGAACTCAGTGGATCTGATGTATAAAGTCCAAACCAGAACTATTACATCTGCACTTCCACTAACATTTGCCTTCATTTAATGGCAGCCATTTGTTAGAAACAAGGATAAAAACAGTCACTGATACACACTGTCATGACAGAATGGGTTTCTACACCATCTCCTCTTATATTTCCCACTTGTACTGTGCAGCTACTTCATCTCATTTGGCTCTACAAATATATTACAGAAATTTGCATTTTAAACCTCAGTTGCCAACTGCTAATTACCCTGATTAATCTTTTCTTACCTGTCCCTAATGTTTAAATACTTCAGGCTTAATGCAGACTTCACATTCAAAGCAAGCAAAAAAAATCTGGAGATGGACTAGAATAAGCATGTTGGACATCCATCTGCTTTCATTTTTTTCACTGACATCACTTACTTTTGGATCCAAGAGCACCACACACAGACAGCAAGTATTACATGATAAACACAGGCAGACATCTGTCTGTCCCTTAGTTTCTCATTTCAATGAGAGCTTCCAAAAACTACCATTGTTCCAAAAAAAAGTCACAATTTCGATAGCAGCCATACAGCTACATCTGCATCTAAAAACACTGTAAAATAACAAATCACATTCAGCTGTAGCTTCCTGAATTTAGATATGCAGAAAGTTTCTTCCTTCACAGTCTGGAGAGAAACTACACTAATTCGCAGCTTTACATTCTCAGCCACCAAGCTAGATTTTTACAACTTCACTTACAACAAGCCATACAAGAATCTGTTTATTCATATACTTCTCCCACTATCAGCACTGGCATTTTTCCCAATTTAAATTTGGGAAAAAACATGTGAAATACCAACCACTCAAGGGCACGCAGCCACAAAGCACAGGGTATATGCATTCCACAGCTGAAACAGACAGCTGCTCCAAGCTAGAGTATTTCAGACAATAGTTTACTCTCCTTCTGGTTTAGGGATGGGCATTCACAGTCCATTATGCACAGAATACCTACAGCAATAGATTAATAGAAGCCACACTGACTTAGATCCTGTTCCTGCTATAGGAAGCAACATATTGTAGTGTAGCTTCATAATTACTTCAATTGATGCCAAAACCATTTCAACTGGCATGGAAGTTCTATTATCAGATCCCTCAGTTCCTAACTGATCTCACTCGACCATCCCAAGCACAGTACCAAGTGCCTGTCTCTGCAGAGCTGTACTCCAGAGTCACATACCCATTATACAACATCTCTAAATTTACACTAACCGGATTGCAAACCACGCAGGATCCCTTTGCTATTCAGCATTGCCCACTGAAACAAAGAGACGGCACTAAAACATCATCTGACCTGCGAGATGCAGAAGGGGCTGGAGACTCTTATTATTTTAAGTTATGTAATAGCTAAAGAAAACATGTTTGGGGTTGAAGAGAGTGACTAAAATGTGTTGTCCGTTCATTGGTATTTTAGTTACAGAGCCTAAAGTTCCTAGGAAAGGACACTGGTCATAGGCTCCGTTTAAGCAGGCTCACACCTATGCAAGCAAAAACCTATTTCTCGTTCAGAAACTCGTTAAGTGTTAAAACAATAAACCTTTAGCGGGCTGGACTGACTTCAGGGCAAAGGAAGCACCGAGGAACCAAGTGTCTACACAAAGCTGTTGTCAACACAACAGTCCGACTCGGCGTTAACGTACTGTGCAAGCAGCAAGCGATCGCGCCTTCGCTATTGTGAAAGCGTCTACGGAGCCGGGCGGGCAGGAGCCCGAAGACAGCGGCCACCAACACGAGCTTGTAACCCGCCGAGCGCCGCGGAGCGTAGGGGGAAGCCAGCGTCGAGCATCACCGGCCCCGCAGCCCGGCCCTCACCTTGGTTGACCAGCCGCAGGGCGTGGGTGAAGGACGGGTCCAGCGAGTCCTTCTCAGCCATCAGCTCGGGCAGGTACTTCTCATCCATGGCGGCAGCCCGGAGCGGCGGCGGAGCCGGCAGAGCGGCGTTGCAGGTTCGAATCTCCGGCGGTGGTAAATCCCCAGAGGTAGCGCTTCCCCCCGACCGCCTCCCGTCCGGGGCTGCGGGGACGCATCCAGAAGGAAGCGCCGCAAAGCCCCGGCCGGGAGCGGGGAGTGGTGAGGACCGGGGAAACGCCTCCCCGCTCTGCCCCGCACCGGGCAGGGGACGCGGACAAGTCCCTTAGGGGCAGGGGAAAGAAGACAATGAGGAAGAGAAGCGCCCCGGAGCCGCTGACCCAGCGGCCCGTCCAACACACCCAGCGCGGAACAGAACGGGGCTGCGCGCCGACCAGCTCATACGACAACACCACCCCTCCCGCGGCGCTGCGCCGACTGAGCGGGCGAGTCCCACCGCGCCAGGTTTAAATACCCCCGGTGAGGCCACGCCCCCGATCACTGATAAGACACGCCCCTATCACGGAGCCACGCCCTCTAGGCACTGCCCTGCTCCTCCCCAATTGGGCGGTGATAGCTGTGGCCCCTCCTACTCCAGTGACAACTCCTATTGGGTGAAGGGACCTGTCAGTCAGTGACCAGTCGCAGCTTCTGATTGGTGGGTGGTCTCGTGCTTCACCGTCCCGCCACGGGGATGGGGCTGGCGCTCGCGTTCGGTGATGCTTCTGCAGCGGCTTCGCACGGTGACCGATCCGGGCTGGGAGCTCCGCAGAGCCCGGGGGCTTGGGGACGCACGGGGGGAGCCGGTCTCCCCGTACAACCACAGCAGACCCGCTGCAGTGTATTTTTCCAGTGGCTGCACTTACTGTACTAGATCATCGTTCACCTCAGCTTTGAGGCTTCGCATAGGGGTCCGGTTGTGTGTTCCGGCAGAGAGTCCCGGTGACAAAAGCCCGAGGGAAGCAGGACCCAGCTGCTCTCCGTAAGAGAAGAACAGAGGAAAATGAGTTAAATCACTGATGCTAAAAACCAAAGTAACACCTCAAACCAACATTTACTGGAAAAGCCTTTGACCACTGAAAATACTCCTCTCTCTGTGGATAAAGTAATCACACACCTGACTTCGTTTTTCATGCAAAACCCACTAAAAAAAAGACTAACGAAGTTTGGAATGTCTCTTAGTCCCGGCCTTGCAAGATAGGGAGAAAACAATGTCTTAAAAAATACGAGGTAGCATGAGGAATCTCTCACTGAAAGCTTGGAAGCAGGGGTTAAGCCTCCCTTCGCTGAATTACCGATGCTCTTTCACCCTTAAAACAGCAAGATTGTATATTAAGGTATCACTTCTTACAGACTTGGAATAACTAGGCTGTGCAATTTATAGCACTAAACCACTCTCTGATATGTTGCGATACGAGATTTACTTGATTTCCATCCTCTCCACAACCATTACAAATAAATCTTGACCTGAGATAAGCAGAAACAAATTTCCAAAGCTGTATTTTTAAAAGTCCTCCGGCATGACATGAAGCTTGAGGGATACAACTAAAGCACACAAGCAACTGGAAATGCTGGGTTAAAATGAATGTTTTATTTCAACCCTCCATATACAACTTTTGTATAAAATTACCAAAGTGCAGCCATCTGCTGTGAAACAGACAGGCACATACAAGTTTGACACGCTACACTATGTAGGAGTGTAAGCTTTACGGAGTGACCCGGAGCAAAATAAACCCTATCTCTGCCAGAAAAGCAAAAGGATTATTTAAAGTCCCTCTACAGCATGCAGGACCTCAGACAGAAAGGTAGCTATATTATTACAAATGGTATAAAGCATGATGTTCTCCTTGGCAATTGATTAAATAAACGTTTAGTGTCTCAAGAAGCCACAGTATTTCTTCCCAAATTATACCAATTCCCTCTTGCTTACAATAGAGAAAGAGTTACTGGAAGACTTGTTTCTGTCCAGGTCTGTAATAGCATAGGAATTATAAAGTTATCCACGTTTTACCCTATTGTTCAGTCTCAAACCTGCATCACACAAGGTTTTATGCAATGAAATGCAGTGGGATGTTATAAAACAGGAGGAGGATGGGAAGGATAAGAACCTCAGCTCATAGAAGGCTAGGATGTGGTTAGCTGGGAAAAGCATAATTCTTACGGTAAAGGAAAGGCAGGAAACACCAATGTATTAAGGATTAATTGCCTCTGCTGCTGAAATCTATATAAAACTTGGAAAGCAGCTTCATCACAGAGCTGCTCAGTGAGTATTAACTTGATTATTCATGAATGTTTAGAAGCCACGAGTCCAAACTTCTAAAATTGACTATTTAAATCATTATTCTCCAACTGTAAACTAACTGAGGAAGTTTTGCCCATCTCCCCTCTGCTGTCTGTAGGCATGTGGTAACCTTGGGAAATTGGTTTGGTAGGTGTACGTCAGTCAGGAGCTGGTGTTGGGACTAACTAATGTCCATTACTTCTCTTAAAGCACTTGCTGGCTGACTTGATGGGGTGCCTGCCTATTTATCAGCAGAAATTGCAGATGACAAAATGAGTAATCACACATAAATGAGTAGGTAGAGCACTTGAGGTCTAGGAGTTAAGTTGCTGGGATGAGGGCTGGACTTGATAATCCTGGAGGTCCTTTCCAGCCATGAGAATTCTATGATTCTATGGTAACAAAAGCATGAGGACCTGTTAGTAGCTTCACTCTCAGGAGTGAGGTTCACTTGCTTCTTGTACCTTTTTTGATGCAGCCAAAAAAAGATGTCTGGAGATTATGCATGAATAGGCTGAAACTGAGCTGCATTCTCTCTCTCTAGTCCTTAGGTTCTGAATCCATTTCTGCAGTCACATTTTCCTCAGTTGCTGGATCAACATAATAAACTGTCTTTTTCCCATTATGTCTTTGCTTTTGATATTGGTAGGTACGCTTAAATATTTGTCATTCCTCTGCACTCTTTTTGTTTGTTTGTGTGATGTGACTCCTGTTATGCCATTTATGCAATGACTGAATGTTGGCAAAGGGTCTGGAGAACATGCATTATACAAAGAACCTGAGGGAGCTGAAGAAGGGGAGGCTAAGGGGAGACCTTATTGCTGTCTACAACTATCTGAAAAGGGATTGTGGAGAGGTGAGAGTTGGTGTCATCTCACAAATAACGCATGACAGGACAAGAGGAAATGGCCTCAAGTGGCACCAGGAGAAGTCTAGGTTAGACATTATGATAAACTTTTTCATGGAAAGGGCCTTGGAACAGGCTGTGTGTTTAAAAGTCATGGAGATTTGGAGCTTAGGGATAGGATTTAACGGTGGCCTTGTTAGCATTAGGTTAATGGTTGGGCTTAATGATCTTCAAGGTCTTTTCCACTCTAAAGGACTCAATGATTCAATATCAAGCTACCACTGACCATGGTTGACTTTACATGGCTCTAGTATACTTCTTACCTCTGATTTATGTTTGGGTTCCTGAGTTAAAGATCAATCCACAACAGACTGTTAAGGAATTACTATGTATTGGAGACTTCAGCTCATTAAAATGCACACAGCTGAAGACCTATAGAAACAGCATCTATTTTAGGAAATAGTTTGTCACAAATACCACATCTAGGGAATGTGTCCTTGATGTGACTCACCACCGGTCTGATTAGCATGTTGCTAAGTAGGTGCTGGCTTCCTTAGTATTCCAATATATCACTGGCCAATTCCTGTTAGGCACACTGTGGTTGCCATTGCGCTGCTTTCTCCAAGGGTCCTTTAGTTGTTCCTTTTTATTTTTAAAAAAAGCTGGACATGGGTTGCAGTTTGAAAAATGGTCATTATCCACCATACCAAGACATCCATCATGAATTGTCTTAGAATCACACCATCATAGAATCATTCAGGTTGAAAAAGACCCTTAGAGATCATCCAGTCCAACCAATCTAGTCATCAAATGCTCTCTTCTAAACAATCATGGCTTTCTCTTTCATAGCTCTACAGTTAGGCCACTTCTGTGCCTAATTGAACTCACTCCCTTATCCTCAGGGTTAACCTTGCACCTGCAGTCTTGCACAGGCTCAAGGACTTGGAAAGTTACAAGAAAGGTACTTGGAAGGACACTGAGGCATGAGAAAGAAGACGGAAAGACAACTCAAGGATGGGAAGAGCGGAGCTCAGGAAAGTTCCAAGAGTGTGTGACTGTTGCTTGGACAACATATGTTAACCAACCATAAGTAAACCAACTATCTGTAAGGCATATACATGTACCAATCATAGTAAGAATTATTACTAGAAATAAGTAAAAAGGTATAAAATCTTCTGCCAGCTTCAATAAAGTGTTCAGCCTTTGATTACTTTAATCAGCGTGCTGTTCCATCTCCCGCATGATAGCCGTAATTTTACATCACTGAACAGTTACTCTTAACTTCTTCTTATGTGTCAGCCTACAGTGTGTTTCCTTCAATGAGTTACAGTAGAACAAGACTAAATCTTTCATGCTACGGAAAACATCATCTGTGAAATAACTCAAACTGTGATCCCAATACCGTTTTCATGCTTCCCTCCTCAATTGCTCTAGATTTCTGCCAGTCTTAGTCATCATCTTCGTTATGTTCCTCAGCTCTTGTAAGAGCAAAATATTTTTACTTGCTGTAAGCACTAGCTGTGCAGTGTTAGATACATTTCTATTCCTAGACATAACCAAAATGATTAACACCAGTTTTCCATCATAGAATCACAGAATCATTAGGGATCGAAAGGGATCTCAAAAGATCATCTAGTCCAATCCCCCTGCCACAGCAGAACCAACTGGACCAAGTCGCACAGGAACAGATCCATCAAGTGTAACTGAATATTACATTGCATCTCTGTTCATCTTTTGCCTGTGACAGTGGGATTTTGCCATAATGTGGTGGTGGTGTTTCACTGTAGTGTCAATAACGACTAATTCCAACCAGTCCCTCTGGTTTATCATTGCACCTCCCTTTAAAATCTTGTGTAAACAGTCATGATGAGAAGCATCTTTCTTGATCTGTCACCTTCCAGGGTGCTGAAAAGTGGGCTGCACTCTGCCTGGCCTGCACTCCTGGTATCCAGGTAGAGTATACAGTATGAGACCTGCAGAGTGTGTGAGACCTGCAGAGCAAAAAGATGACATCACCTGCAGCAGGTAAATTTTAGCACCTTACCTTACTGTTCTTTTTAGGTCTTAAAAGCTAACAGTCTCTCCAGTTTCTAGTGCAGTAATTGAGGCAATACATTGCAGTGAGTTCACCACTTTTTTTCATTATATTCGTGTATGTCAGGATCTAAAGGGCTTTTTTCTTTCCTGCAGGCACTTTGCTAATGGCAGATCTGACCGTGCACATTGTCCTGCAGCTGCATGCACATGTACCTTCATCACATGATGTCTCTCCAGGCATCATCATAAACTTTATTTTCTCTACTCTCAAGTATTTGGTGAGATTAAAAGAGTCTTTTCTAATTTTGTTTTAAATAAAAGGACAATGATTTTACAGCTGTCTGTCCCACTGTTGGCCTTGTACATTATTTATTGAAAATCTAGATATTTTCGTTTTTCTTTATGCACTTACTAATGCTCACTTTATGTAGCTCTAATAATGCAAATTATAGTAGTGGAAAGACTGTTTTGTGTGTATTCTTTTTCTCTTGTGTCACGTTTATATATAAATATGTCTTTACTGCTCCTTTCTTGATCCTGTACAGTAGCAGTAGAGGAACATTGCCCTATTGCTAAAGTTCCCAGCTAGAAGCTTTTGCAGAATCATGTGCTCTTCACTTTCCTATTTTCCTGTGCAGTATGGTTGGCTTTGTGCACTTTGTGACTCTCTCCTCTAGTGCTGGGCAGCTGACAGGTGTTACAAACTTTGGTCCATCTGGTCCTCCCACATACCTCTTTCATTGCTCTGAACGTGGGCGATGCCAGATGCAGTACACCCTTATCTTTGTTATACCTGTCTTTTTCCTGCTTGGCCCTCTCATAGCACACACATTGTGTTGCGTGCTAATGACTGCTCTCTTTTGTTCTCAGGGCAGCTTTTTCCAGTTTGAAGAAACCTGTTACTGACTTTTTCCTCTTATATTCAACCCCATTAAAAGCCTGTTTCTCACTGACTGACATTCCTGACTACCAAGGCCTCATCAGCCATAGCTTCTCAGTTGTCTAAGTGAGTCCTCAATGCGTCTCACAATTTATCTTCGTATGGTGATGTTTTCTTTAAAAAGAAGCAGAACTTGATTCAGAATAATAATCTCTGTTTTCCTATCTGCTTGTATCGGCTTATCAGTACCTGAGCTTTGAAAATACCCCTGCCTTTCTCCTTGTTATGTACTGGAACAAGTGAATATTACCCGCTCCATCCCTGAAAGAAGCCCGCTGTATTGGTATCTTCTCCATGCCACTGTTTTCTGCAACGTTTCTTCGCTGGTCTACCCATGGCCCATTTCTTTCATTTTTCTGCATGAAAATTGTTTCTTTTCTTCTGATATTATATCGGAAAATATCATTGTTCAGACTGCTCAGATCCTCAGGGAGCGAGGGTAAGCTAGAGTTATTCCATAATAGAGGCCGTTTGGTCACGGTGGTTTATTGCATTTGCTTTGGAACGGAGTTAACTCAGACACAGTAACCATGAAGCAGTCTTGTAAAAAAAGCTTCTCTCAGGTTTGTCTTACGGAGGTGGAGGGATAACAATAAAATGAGTGGGTTTCTTTTGGAAAATATCTTGTTTTAAATGCTGGAAGATGGGGGTGGTTTAGTCCAAGTAGTAAAGAATGTCTGCACGAGCTACTTGTGTGGTACTGAGAGAGAATGTGCTTTATGGGAGCTTTGCAGTCTATGATGAGAACAAAGTGCACACCAAAGTATTTCATAGAATCATCAGGGATTGGAAGTGATGTGGAAAGATCCTCCAGTCCAATCCCCCTGCCACAGCAGGATCACCCAGACCAAGTCCAGGCGGGTTTCAAATGTCTCCAGAGAAGGAGACTCCACAAAACCCCCGAACAACCCCCCCAGTGCCCCATCACCCTCACTGGGAAGAAGTTATGGAATCAGTCAGGGTTGGAAGGGACCACAGGATCATCCAGTTCCAACCTCCCTGCCATGGGAGGATTCTTTTTCCCTTTAATTGTTTCACTGTAAGAAGAAACTGATCTTTGTATAATACAGTTCAAATGCTCAGTGGTCACGACATCAGGCAGCATTAAGTGGAGATAAGAAGAGAGAGATTGCAACAGGTGTCACAGTCCCTCATGGTAGTTTCACAGTTTTAGTACCCTTCTAGCTGTCTCTCGCTTACATCCTCCTTTACTGCGTGCAGTTTTAGGAGTGTTTGAAGAGGCTGAGCAATTTCAAAACTTCACCTGAAGAGATGAAAATCAGTTTTACCTGCCCTTTAAAAAAAAGAAAAAAGCAAGGGCAGGTTATAATGGCAGAGAGTATTGAATTTTTTATGGTGAAACTAGAAAAAAGGATCTGCATAAGTACCAACCGGAGCACTAATAAATCCCAGGGGAAAGGGCTTTCGCTAGGAATATAGGCTGGTCGCTGTATGGTAGGAGATTGGCTTTTGAGACTTAAGCAATTCCAGAGGTTGTCTCAGATTTGAGAGTCCTAAATGCGTTGTGGAAACACACCAGAATTATAGAACCACGAGGGATCAGAAAGGACCTCAAAAGATCATCCAGTCCAATCCCCCTGCCACAGCAGGATCACCCAGACCAAGTCCAGGTGGGTTTCAAACATCTTCAGAGAAGGAGACTCCACAACCCCCCCGGGCAGCCCTCTCCAGTGCCCCATCACCCTCTCTAGGAAGAAGTCATAGAATCAGTCAGGGTTGGAAGGGACCACAGGATCATCCAGTTCCAACCCCCCTGCCATGGGCAGGGACACCCCACCCTAGAACAGGCTGCCCAGAACCTCATCCAGACTGGCCTTAAACAGCTTCCAGGGATGGAGCCCCAACCATCTCCCTGGGCAGCCCATTCCAGGCTCTCCCCACTCTCCCGGTGAAGAACTTCCTCCTCACATCAAGCCTAAATCTCCCCATCTCCAGCTTTGCTCCATTCCCCCTAGTCCTGTCACTACCTGGGATCCTAAAAAGCCCCTCCCCAGCTTTTCTGTAGCCCCCTTCAGATCCTGGAGGCCGCAGACTAGAACAGTGTGAGAAGAGTTAAGTGGGCTGTTGCTTTGGGGATCATAAAAGGAAACATGGCTGTGAGAAGAGGTCACTGGGAAACAACTTGTTTCTACAAAGTGTGCCTGAGAACTCACCGGATGAGAATGACCTGATTTGAGATTGTTAATTTAGACCTCCACTGGGAAACAGTAGCCCTGACCGTACATTCACAAATACCACAGCACTGCTGTCCACACATTAAGTTCTAGCAAAAGGAGGGAAGTTAGGAGCAGGACTGCTTCATCACAGATCAGTCTAGAAAGTCAAACGTTAAAAATATGCCTTTGCTTTCCTGCTAAATGGAGTTTCCCGTCCTCGCCCCATCATGTTATTTAATAATTCGGGATATTGACTTAATGCATTTCTGGGACTTAAACGGAGAGGTATTTTTTGTTGTCAAAAGCAAATTACTAAAAATCAATACTTGGAATTTTATTGATGCAGCCTTCTTTTGGCAGTAAACAGCCGTGAATGTAAGCTTGGATAAGAAATGCTTAGTAAGGCTTAAAATGCATCCAAGCACGTATTTCCTTCAAAATAATGCACCAGTGGGCTAATACCTCAATTCCAGGTCCTACTCACACTAGATATAATTTTTTTATTAGTATTTTTTTTTAAGTTAGTGGAGAATTAGATCCTAATACTTCGCAAGGAAACTGCTTCTCTTTTCTTAAGGAAGTTGTTAATTTTTATTGACTTTTGAAGAGTTTCTCTTGTCTGTGGCTCAAGTAGAAGTGCAGTGCTTGAAAAGCAGGGTATGCACGAGTCTCTTAAATTACCTTGAGAAGCTGGGGGTGGCTTTATGGCATTTCTAGGTAGTAATTGATGCGTTCACCTTAAATCTCAGGTTTGCTGTTGCAGCAAGTCCTGCAAATTAGCATAACAATCCTAAAGAACAAATGGGTCCCTAGCTGTAAGTTTCTCAGTTACTGATTTTGTCATTCGTTCCTGTGCTATTTTTTATCTGGTGTTTTGCCACAGATCTTTTGTTCTCATGATATGATAAGCAGTTAAAATGATCTCATCTTGTATTTGTTTTTCAATAAACAGAATGGGTTACACAACTGTGCCGTATTCTTTGTTGTATTATAAAACAAACGCCGTGTTCTAAATGACACAAATAATTAGATTTTTAATATTCATTATTGTATCTCTTTCTTTTATTTATTCATGATGGTTTATATTACAGCAATAAGGATAATAATGTGATCTCTTATGTTCTGCATTGCATTAGATTTCCACAGCAAGATTAGAAAACAATTCTAAAAATACTCAATCCTAAGTATACCCAGATATATTTCTATTTCATTTTTTTTGGTACATCACATAAATAGCACAGCTATAATTTTATACTAGTAACAGATCTAATTTGAGTAAAAACACTTCAGGTAGGCTGGGACAAATTAAACCATAAAAGTGGGAATGTGTGAAAGAAACATATGCTTTCATTTCAAGACTGATGGTATTTAGCTGCAGCAGTGTTCAAGTCTTGCTGTCTTTTCATATGGAAGAAAACAGGAATATTCACTTTACTGTAAGACAACAGCCCAGTGGACAACTGCAGCTGTACAAAAAATTGCTCTGGTAGAAGCTCTTGCCTTCTTCGTGCAGGTAAAAAATCTACCTGATTGGTGTTTTTTAATAGAGAAAATAGAGTTAGAGTGGACTGTATGGTACAGAACCAAACAAAAGCATAGTGGAACAGACCCCACAAGGTCATCTAACCCAACCGTTTGCCCAAGGAAAGAGTCCAGGGAGCACTAATATCTGATTAAATGCCTTGCCATAAAATTGCATAGAATGCCTCCAGTAATGGCCTTTTCATATACCTACAGACATCTTCTTTGATGAAAATCATCAATGGATGCAAATGCACCAGGACAAAACTCATTGTGGGACCTAAGCTTTTCCTCTAAAGCCGTATGCAATGTTTGTCCCACATGTTCATAGAATCATTAGGGATCAGAAGGGACCTCAAAAGTTCATCCAGTCCAATCCCCCCACCACAGCAGGATCACCTAGATGCAGTCACACAGGAATATATCCAGGCAGATCTGGAACATCTCCAGAGAAGGAAACTCCACAATCCCCCTTGGCAGCCTGTTCCAATGCTACGGTACCCTCACTGGGAAGAAGTGACTGCTGATATTGATAGGGAACCTCCTCTGTTCCAGCTGGCACCCATTACCTCTGATCCTGTCACCAGGTGACCTTGAGAAGAGCCTGGCTCTGTCCTCCTGACACCCACCCCTCACCTATTTCTAGACATGAATGAGGTCCCCCCTCAGCCTCCTCTTCTCCAAGCTCAAGAGACCCAGTCTTTCGTCATCAGGGAGCTGCTCTACTTCCTTCATCATCTTCATTGTTCTATGCTGGACACCCTCCAGCATCTCTGGGTCCTTGAACTGAGGGGTCCAGAACTGGGTACAATACTCCAGATGCTGTCTCACTAGTGTAGAGTAGAGGAGGAGAAGATCCTCTCTCAATCTGCTAATCACCCCCTTTCTGATCCCCCCCAGGATGCTGTTGGCCCTCTTGGCCACAAGAGCACATTGCTCAGGTTATGTAGGTTGCTCTTACACATTTGTCATCCTGTATTGTAAATATACACCCATCTTAAAGAATGTGGACACGTATTATCTCAGCCTCTATACAGGTGACCTTTACCCTCCACTGAACTATTTTCCATGATGTGGGGTTTTTCCAGGTTAATTCAGGGCTCATATAAGGTACTGAATTCACACCACCGTGTCTATTTACACATGGAGAATGAAATCGCAGGTTAAAGAGTCCATTTTTGCCACTTTGCTCTTCTAACATGTTTCAATCTTCAACATTTATGAAAGTAATACTATCCATGCTACCTCCCAATTAACCCCTTTGTAGCTGAAAAGGTTAATGAATACTCTGATTTTTATTAGAAACCTACTGCAATAAAATTGCAGCAGGCTAATAGTCTGCTGTATCTCAGTGTGAAAACTAGAGGAAGACACTTGTGAAAGGTTAACATAAAAGTTATGGGCTTGTGAAGAATAAATTTTGAATAAAATATTCATAATTAAAATGTTAATGCTTCAGGCATTTTCCTTAGATTGCTGTGCACTGCAGTCTGGGATGGGTGAAGCTCAGAAAACAGTGTTCAGTGGCAAAATGACTCCAAATGGAAAAGCTTCGGAAAATAGATGTGGCAAGTATTCTTGCTACAGTTCTGGTGCCATGAAAGGTCTTAATTAAATGAAATGAAATCAAGAGATGTGTCTGTGTGATTTGTATTTTCTATCGTAAACTTACAAAAGGAATTTGGTAACAGAGGAGAAAAGCAAATATTGTAATTCAAGAAGCAAATAAGTTGTTTTGTTTTATAAGAATGAAATCAAAGTCTGTTGACTCTTTGTAGCCCTAAATCTTACAGGGTGATTCATTTATAACAAAGAGCTTAAAAGATCTGGGCTTAGGGAATTTCATTCCTATGACTATCCTAAGATTGAGGAGACTGATATTTGTATCACTCAGCAGAAGAAGAATATTAAATTCTGTGAGTTATTGGTGATAAACCTAAAAAAACTATACTCCATATATTACAGAATCACAGAATTATTGAGGCCAGAAAAGACCCCCTAGATGATCCAGCCCAACCCATGACCTAACATCACCACATCAGCCAGACACTGGCTTACCTTCAACACTGCCAGGGATGGAGACTCCACCACTGCCCTGGGCAGTCCATTCCAGGGTCTGATCACCCTTTCTGTGAGGAAGGGCATCCTAACTTCCAACCTAACCCTCCCCTGGGAGCTTCAGGCCCTGCCCTTTGTCCTGCAGCTGATTGTCTGGGAGAAGAGCCCGACCCCCTCCTGACTACAAGTTCCATTTAGGTAGTTGTAGACAGGGAGAAGGTCCCCCTTGAGTCTCTTCTCCAGGCTAAACACCCCCAGCTCCCTCAGCCTCTCTTCATCAGACTTTTCCTCCAGTCCCTTCCAGCCTCACTGCTCCTCTGGACCAGCTCCAGTCCCTCAATCTCTTTCTTGAACTGAGGGGCCCAGAACTGCTCCCAGTACTTGAGGGGAGGTCTCACCAGTGCCCAGTACAGGGGGAGAATTACATCCTTAGTCCTGCTGGCCACACTATTGCTGATAGAATATTCATTCCAAAACAAAATTGCACTGAGTTATTTAATTTGAAAGGCTTATGAGACACAGAAAGAGGAAAGAATAAGCTAATTTAGTGTTCATACAATCCTTATTGCAGCCAGCTTTTTTTTATTTACACTGTGCTCCCAACTTTCAATGTTTTCATTTGGGTTTGTTTTGTTTGGGTTTTTATTAAAGAAAAGAAGCCATAGATCATATTGTACTAATAACCTCCATCCAGATCTGCTGATACAGCAGGAAGCTTTAACTGGAGTAATTTTGAACTTGATTTTTAAAAAGCCATCAGCCTCTACCCTTAAAAACCACATAGTCCTAAAGCCTTAAACACAGCCAGTGACCTATATAAAGTGTTTCTTTAGTTAAACTGTGAAAGAAGAAGCCCTGAAGTTCTTAATCCTTTCCTGAACCTCTGGAACCAAGAATGGGATTGACTCCAATATTTGAAATTCTGAAATAAAGAGAAGTTACCATGTGTTAAGAGTGTAGAAAACTGTCTCATCTCACATTAACAAATCCTTTGTGCCTTTTAAGACTTCATTAAGGCCTGCAGCATTGAACCTGTCATAGAATCATAGAATCCTTAGGGATCAGAAGGGACCTCAAAAGATCATCCAGTCCAATCCCCCTGCCACAGCAGGATCACCTAGACCAAGTGGCACAGGAACACAGCCAGGTGAGTCTTGAATGTCTCCAGGGAAGGAGACTCCACAACCCCCCTGGGCGGCCTGTGCCAATGCTCCGGTACCCTCACTGGGAAGAAGTTCCTGCTGATATTGATAGGGAACCTCCTCTGTTCCAGCTGGCACCCAGTGCCCCTTGTCCTATCATCAGATGACCTTGAGAGGAGCCTGGCTCCATCCTCCTGACATCCACCCCTCACAGATTTATAGACATGAATGAAGTCCCCCCTCAGCCTCTTCTTCTACAGGCTCAAGAGACCCAGCTCCCTCAGCCTTTCCTCAGAAGAGAGCTGTTCTCCTTCCTTCATCATCTTCTCTGCTCTACTCTGGACACCCTCCAGCAGCTCTGTGCCCTTCTTGAGCAGAGGGGCCTAGAACTGAACACAGTACTCCAGATGAGGGCTCACTAGTAGAGCAGAGGGGGAGCAGACCCTCTCTCTATCTGCTAACCAACCCTGCTCTGATCCCCCTCAGGATGCTGTTGCCCTCTTGGCCACAAGAGCACATTGCTAGCTCACATGTCATGAAGTGCTTCCTGGGCTGTGGATATTTTTAGAACATCTTGTTCTGCCTTCAAGTGGAAATTAGTTATAATGTTCAGCGCTGTACAATAGTCGAGCAATGTCAGACGCCATACAATCCCTACCAAAAAATCATCTTTTGGTTTTGTTTAGAAGTACCTGCAAATGCTGAGCTGAGAATGACTGCAGTATCAGCTGTAGTAGCTGGTTCAACTGGGTCTTACAATCCAGCCTCTAACAAAGGTTCAGGAGGAATTTTTCCAGTTAATATGGGTCTTGAGAGTGCTTGGAAAATAACTGCTTTGCAGAACAGCCTGGGAAGTGTAGTTCTACTGCAGAGGGATATTCAGGTGATTGAACCTCAGTAACACACTGGAAAAAGGGGAGGAAGAGCTGGTCTGTCGTAAGGGTCTGTAATTTTGTTAGTGCTAAATTTAGTCTAGGTGGTCTGGTGGTTTTAGTGGCTGTGTTCGCTTTCTTTGTGCAAAGAAGACAGATGCTACTTTATTAATATAATGTAGAACAGTTTGGTTTGAGTTTCATTATGAGCTTCCTAATAGCGTCTGTGAGCAACATGCAATAAATCATCTGTTGTGATCTGTTAAGATAGGGGGGTTTGTAACAGCAGTGGTTGAAATCTGAGGGGTTTTACATTTATTTCAATATTCAAGGGGGAGATACTGCTTTTGCTCATACTCCTCTGCTATCTATACCATGTTATTGATCGTTCTAATACACTATAGAAGTCAGAGTGTCCTGCAGTGCTGGTGGTGTAGTGATCCTGCATGTAGGTGCTGCTCTATGGCTGCAGAACATTTTTAGCCCCCTGCATCTGGATATCACACTATTAAAAAATGAGACTTAGTGTTTAGTTAGTGAAAGACTGACCTCTTACATTTTTAAAACAGGATCACCAGGACTGTGTGACATTTCTTAGAGATTCTTGCTGCTCCCTTTTTTGCTGACATTCTGAACCTGTTGATGGATAATTAAACCAAAACACTGCTTTCTAAACTTCATTTTGCATGAATTATGTCTAGGCAATAAAAATGTATAACTTACATTTTGTATATGAAAAGCAATTAAGTCTTAATGAGATCTTAACACAAGTTTCAGAGGTGAAGGAGAGAGACTGGAGGGTGAGTTGGAATTGCTGACATCCATAACTGTAGTTCTGGCTTCTCCATTTTAATTTAAGGCCAGCACCTGCGTGTGAAGATGCAGACGGCACAGCAAGAGCAGTGATCTCTTTCAGCATAGAGGTGACACCACATTCACTTGGGTGGGATGCAGGTACCAAAGTCATCTGTCTGATGTGACAGACGTATGTAGCACACCTGACCTTCACCTAGTGATGCAGATGGACATGGATCATCTACAGATCTTGTGCTGTTCCATCTCTTCCCTGTAGAAAGAGCACCTTAGGGAGTCTCAAGTAGCACTGGATAATTACATTTGGGAGTCTGGATTGAGCTTTTCCCCTTGCATAACCTAGCTTATGGAAACTCACTTCTTTGACAGAAAACAAATATATTGACTTCAGACAGTGTTTATTCTTCTGTAGTGGCTGAGGTGTATCCAATGGCAACACTCTGCTTCTTTGATGTTAACCCCATTGAAATCTATCATAAGCTGATTTGTTTTCATAGGCCAAGTCTGCTCTGTAAGGCTGGTGATTATAAACAACGTTTAAAGAATGTAAATGCTTGCTCCTCTGTGGCTTTATTAGTTTGTTGGTTTGGTGCTTTTTCTGTAGCAATTGAAGTTCTTCACCAAGCTTTTCATGTTCTGACAATATTAGATGACATTCTAGTGCTTTGGTAACCTCTTTAACACACAAAACACAAGCTAGCATGAGAGCAGATGAAAATGAGTACCAGCATAGCTGGTAATAGCTGTGACCCCATTGTGTCAAAGGTTGTGTAGGTGCTTAGCTTCCAACATATGTGCAGACCTCTGATGATGGCCTCTAACGAGCACATTTATAACGGGGACAGGGAGCCACAAAAACCTCAGCCAAAATGAGCCTTCTGCATCTTCTCACTTTTCCATGGTTGTCTAAGTCTGAGGCATACTATAAACTGCTTCTGTGAGCTGAGATATCCTCCAAGAACAGCTTCTCTGCTTAGATAGGGAAGTAGCACTCATTCGGAGTAAAATTGTCTCACACCAGCACTAAAGACAGATGGGTACAGAACTGCAGTGATTTGTTGCAACGGTTATTTTTTAGGAGGCTGGTCCCAAAAAATGGAAGCCAAATCCTGCCATATGCTTTCACTGAAAGACATGGGGAGAACTAGTTCCTTTTGGGGAGACAATTCAGAAACCTTTAGATTCCCTGCACCACTGTTAGGACCTCAGTAATTACCAATGGAAAATTCTGAGCACAGGAGAAGTCTGTAATCTCTCTGCAGTTTAGGCACCATAGTCGGTTCTACAAAAGAAATACTGCACAGCCTCCTCAGAGTCCAGAGTTAAAACCAAGGGAAGATGCCTAATGTGAAAGAAGCTTTTACACTAGTGCCTAATGCCTTGACTTAAAAGAGTGCAGTCCTGGAGACTTGCCCTCAAGACTTTCTTTTTAAAATCCATCGACTGGTGAATGCAAAGCATAATAACCTGTAGGTACATTCAAAGTTTTCCCCTGGGTTGAAAAGGAGGAAAGATTCATGTGGCAGGAGGAGAAAGGATATGAAAAAGTGAGCTGCTAACTGAGTGGAGCAGCTTTCACCAAGGCAAGAATCCTCCCGAAGCATAGAAGTTAGTTCTCAACAGTTCCTGGGTCAATATTGCAACCACTGGGCTATTATATTGATAGATGCTGCTGCAGCTGGGTTCTTATGAAGAAAGAAGCTACAACTGCATTTTAGCAGCATTTGTTCTCTTGAGTGTGGCCCTGCATTGTTCTCAGAAGACATCTTCAGGACGGGTTAGGCATTGCTCTGTATGTTTTCTGGGTCCAGACAGAACTCGTGCTTCAAGCTTTTGGAGAAAGGCAGCAGAACTGCACCTGCTTGAAAAAAATATCATAGAATCATTAGAGACCAGAAGGGACCTCAAAAGATAACTAGTCCAGTGTCCCTGCCACAGCAGGATCACCTAGACCAAGTTGCACAGGAACACATCCAGGTGGGTCTGGAATGTCTCCAGAGAAGGAGACTCCACAACCCTGCTGGGCAGCCTGTGCCAATGCTCCGGTACCCTCACTGGGAAGAAGTTCCTGCTGATATCTATATGGAACCTCCTCTGTTCCAGCTGGCACCCAGTGCCCCTTGTCCTGTCACCAGATGACCTTAAGAAGAGCCTGGCTCCATCCTCCTGACACCCTCCCCTCACAGATTATAGACATGAATGAGGTCACCCCTCAGCCTCTTCTTCTCCAAGCTCAAGAGACCCAGCTCCCTCAGCCTTTCTTCATCAGGGAGCTGCTCTGCTCCCTTCATCATCTTCATTATTCTATGCTGAACACCCTCCAGTAGCTCTGTGCCTTTCTTGAATCTTCTATTTGTGTACAGAATGCAGTCTCAGGTTGTTTTTTTATATGCACTTTTCTTTTTAAATCCTAAATCCTACAGCTAATTCAGTTATGAACAGACTCAACATCTAGCAGATATGTTTTCTAAGTATATAAGAAATGCAAAGAATCTCATATTCAATCCTCCAGGAATGAAAACGTTTCTATTGCATTTACTCTGCAGATGGAAATAAGCAGAGAACCCGCAGCTTATAACATCCCTCAGCATCTCCAGATTAACATTGTTTTCTTTTTGGGGGGAAGGGGTGGGATAAAACATTGACCTTGAGATAGGAATTTTTATTGATAAAACCCACAGAAGTAGAGAGGAAAAGCATTCACAAAGAAGTCCTCAGAGCCCTGTTTCTACAACAGAAATTCCACAGCACGCAAGCTGACAATAAACAATCTGTGTGTATAATTCATTCTATTTGAGAGAGGACAACATGCAGATACAATATGCTGAGGAGTACTTTTGTTTTTGTTAAACTAAGGGAAACCCTTTGGGATGCCTTCCCCCATTTATCAATTCCCTCTGAGAAGCAGGCATCGCTCTGTAAGCCTCTGTGTCTACGTACGTTTCCAGCGTCTCTAGAACAACAGAATATCATCGCATCAGGGTGGAGAAACAGCTGCATTTCTTAGTTGTTCTTATGTTGCTTTTCCCCAGTTAAAAATGCTCATCTACATGATTTATAGTACTTAACTGGGTACATGGTCTAGTTACGCATGCTAGGTTTTGTTTTGCTGTTTTCCATAAAAAAACATATAAATCAAATAACTCTCCAAAGAGCACATATCGAAACAAATGCCCACCGAGCCTACCTTTTAGCTCTACAGCTACTGCACCATCACAGTGGAAGAAATGGAGGGCAGCTTCTAGCCAATAAAGGGAGGAAAGTGCGTGCCTTCTCCTTTTTATATGGAAAAAAATTCAATTTCTGTAGTTTAGGAAAAGCAAGCAAAGCTGCTGTTCGTGTTGCGGTAGGTGTTAGGAATGATGCTTCTGCTTTTGTTTTCGTTGGTGCAAATATAGAACAAAATTTCACTGTGAATGCAAAGAAACTACCAGGAACTAAATGGATCAGGACAAACACTGTCACTCCTACCTGTAAAGCAGATAATCTTGAACAGGAGTTGGATTAATTACAGATGAAAGACCTTCAAGCAGACCATGACACTGTGCATAGTGTTACTAACAGCTCCCTGATGAGGAAAGGCTGAGGGAGCTGGGTCTCTTGAGCTTGGAGAAGAGGCTGAGGGGGGGACCTCATTCATGACTATAAATAGGTGAGGGGTGGGTGT
>VZRI01014009.1:199638-228219 GCA_013397515.1 Upupa epops | reverse complement strand
CTGGAGACGTTCCAGACCAGCCTGGCTGTGTTCCTGTGTGACTTGGTCTGGGTGATCCTGCTGTGGCAGGGGGTTTGGACTGGATGATCTTTCAAGGTCCCTTCCAATCCCTAAGGTTTCTATGATTCTATGATTATTCCTCAGTGCAGCTGCAAGAGATTGTAATGCACAGCCAAACAGCTGTCTATAGTCTCCCATTCCCAACTTGTAGAAAATAGTGCTATTCCTTAGAGTTAAAAACAGTACTGAGAACACTCAGTTCTGTACAAGTCTGTGTTTCTAGTAATGAAGGTAGGTGAGTTTCATTTGGTGAAATTCCATATTTCTCTGAAACTGTCTTAATGGTTTAACTTTTAGGATTGACATTGGAAATATAACCTGCTCTGTGCTCTCTGATGAGCTACTGGGTCCACATTATTCAAGAAGGCTGTGCTAGTTGCCCATCACCCAGAAGCCTGAGGCTCAGGGTCAACTAACTTGTTTAATGGCATTGGTGAAACTATTTCCTTCTTGCAGATGACCTCTGACATCAAGTTTGGAGATGGCAACTGATAAAAAGTCTTTCTCCCTTAAATATTATTAACTCTTTTAAAGACAGGAATGAAAATGCACAACCGTGTCATCAAGACTTCCTGAGTGGACTATGGGGCTCTTGACACTTCTCTTCTAGACAGTAAGCAGTGACGAGGCAGAGCTCTTTGTAATCTGGTTGTGTGAATCACAAGTCCTGAATCTCACATTGAAGTTGGCTTTATCATTGTACAAGTAGTTTTTAACGAAGGCAGAAGCATATAGACAGTGTACTGGTCAGACTTTGCCTTTATTTTTCCCCTCTCAGAGCAAAGAGAGGTTGCTCTTTGTTCTCTTTGTCCAGCAATGAGACATAAATGTTCTTCAAATGAATGATTTTTGTCCTCTTCCTGAAGCTGCTGGGTGTCTCACGCCTGAGGCATGTAAACACTGCCTGTCCATCTTACTTCTTTGTAGAAGATTGCTCTAAGGCCCTCTCTGAAGTCTTTTATCTGAGCCTCATTACAACAGTATCAAAGTGCATGACAGTCATAAATTGATTTATCTCCACAGTACTGTGATAATTAGAGAATTAATCTTTTGTAGATGAAGTTCCAAAGCACAGAAAATTGTCCAAAGATAAACTATGGCTGAGCAGGGGATTAGGATTCATCTGGCACTCCACACAGCAAATCATCTTCCTCTGGTATCTTCGTGTATCCTAGAGTGTTTTCATTATCTGACCTGGGCTAACGCATGCCTACGTCGGAGCACAACGCAGTGGAGGCCAAGTGTAAAGGAGAACTATGTAATGTCATTGACTCAGGTTTCAGCTTGTACCCTTCATCTTGACTGCCACACTCTTGCAGGAGCTCAGCTATAAAACCTGGAGCTGATTTGCATTTTGCTAGCTTAGAGTAGAAGCAAAATTAAAGCCAGATGTTCCCACCTACCTGAGCACAAGCTCTTGGCACAGACAGCTATGCCGGGTGACATCTGATATTCCCAGGGATTAACCTACTCGGCTCTACCATTAAAACCTCAGCACTATGGAGGGATTTCAGCTGAGATGTGTGTTGTGTTTCTCTCAATGTATTCTGTGTCATGAGCTAAATAATTCAAAGCACAGTGTTCCTCCAAATAATCGAGTTGGGTTGAGTTCTTTACATTATAGCTGTATCTATACTTCATGTTGTCTGCAGATCTTTCTGAGTTAATTGTTGAGCATCAAGGGAGATGATCACACATTTATCAACATTTATTAGAGGTGTTTCTATTTTAAGGTGTAAAAGGACAAATATATTGTGGGCAGCAGCAGAAAAGGAGAATGTTATATGCACAGTCAGCTTCCAGAATTAAACTCTCATATGTATGGACCCATAGAGATCATAAAGCATTAGTTAAAACAGCATTTGTCATGTGCTATTTTAATTTGAAACTAACAAAAAGAGTTCTGGTTTTCTCCATGAGTTTGGCAGCTTTTAAAAAGGTCAAATATGCATGAGACAAGAATGTGAAGTAAACCCCAGTCAAGGAAGACTGTGATACTATATAAGTGATAGTCAAAGCTATTATCAGGTTGCTTCAGAGTTGTGGAATGCAGGGACAAAAACCACCTACAGCATTCTTCAAGTTGCAAAAGGATAGCTAATTGCATGAAAAATAGCATATTTTGGTGTATCTGGCAAAAAACCCCCATAGATTTAGTGAACTTTTACTGTGATGAGGGACATTATAAAAACAGGATGTGCTCTAGGTTTCTGTGGTTTCTGACCACAGGATCATCCAGTTCCAACCCCCTGCCATAGGCAGGGACACCCCACCCTAGAGCAGGCTGGCCAGAGCCTCATCCAGCCCGGCCTTAAACACCTCCAGGGACAGGGCCCCAACCACCTCCCTGGGCAACCCCGTCCAGGCTCTCCCTGCTCTCCCAGTGAAGAACTTCCTCCTCTCATCAAGTCTCAATCTCCCCATCTCCAGCTTTGCTCCATTCCCCTAGTCCTGTCACTACCTGAGATCCTAAAAAGCCCCTCCTCAGCTTTTCTGTAGCCCCCTTCAGATCCTGGAGGCCACACTAAGGTCACCTCGGAGACTCGTCTTCTCTAGCCTGAACAGCCCCAACTCTCTTAGTCTGGCCTCATAGGAGAGGTGCTCCAGCCCTCTGATCTTCCTCGTGGTCCAAATCTGGACTCACTCCAGCGGGAGCAGGACAACAATAGATGATGCTATACCAAAAAAACCCAACCAGCCCAAGCCAGTCCGCTTTACTCTTGGGTAACTGGCAAAGCTGACACTTCATTTTACTGTAAAGACTTCCACTACTATTCAAGGTGCATACAAACACATCAGTCTTGAAACAGCTGTACGGGCTGTACTGCTCTACTAGGATGCTGTGCTTGGGATGTAGAGCTTGCACACAGCCCTGTTAGCTCTGTGCTTCTAGGCCCTGCAGCAGCAGGGAGGACTGTGGTCCTGCGCTTGCTGAGAGACGATGCTGCCTCCCGGTGGCTTCCTCCCTCATTTAGTTCTGACACCTTTAAACTTTTAAAGCCGTTTTTTGGCTGAAATACACGGCTTCTTTTGTGTTTTGAATGATAAAAACACACAAGGAGATACACTCCTTTAATTTTTTGAATACACTAAGACTCAGCTACATCCGTGTGTGCATTTGCAAGATGCTTTGTTTGACTTCTTCGTGTTATTCTACTGCTGTTGCAATAACTGGGGCTCAGACTGCAAAAGCCAGCAGGCTCTTTTCTTTTTACTCTGGCCTTGCAAGTTTATTTAGAAAGATGCACAGACCATTGCATTCCTTCAGTCAAATCTGAGTCCAGAGCAATTCCTTTTGCAGCACACTGAGCAATCTCATGAGAACTCGAGCCTGCGACTTCCCATCATTTTACAGAGCTGATTGAACAAGTCTGTGTCCTTCAGTGTTGTTATTAGATGCATTAACTTTTTTGTGTTGCTTGTGGCTTCCAAAACCACCCAGGTTTACTTCACCTGTCTGCACAAAGACGAGAGAGTCACTCAGACCTCAGAGGGGTGACAGGCTTTGCAAAAGCTCAAAGACACTGTGAGAGAAGGGTCAGCCTTTCTGAAGCCTTGAGCACTGGCTGCTGTCACCTTCATAGGCAGCTTTTCTTTATTATTTCACATGCTTTATAGCTGAAAAACTACTGTGTGCCACATATTCGTGTGCAGAGGGAGGGAACGCACGCGGCTATGAATAGGCACTGGATGCATGCAATGTGTAGAACTTCCTTTGTAAACCCTGGAGAGTAAGATCTGGAAACTTAAAACCAATGCTGCTGCTTCAGATCGTTCCCAGAAGCTTGTCCCAGAGACTGTCAGCTTCACCTGGCGCACACCGGGTGAGAACTGTAAGGGTGATGGGGAAATCTCTGCTAGCCATTTCCCTTCATAATAAATGTGGGGAGGACAAGGAGGAAAGGAGCTTAAACGGCTGAATATGCAATGATTTGCAAATGTTCTTGATTTTAATGTTTCATTTAAAAGCAATTCGCTTCCCTTTTGCCAGGCTGTAGCCGCTGTTCGTGCAGGCATGCCGTATTAATGAGTTGAGATGGATATGCCCTTTTCATGTATTTTATTCAATTATATGTGAATTATAAAGCCTAATTAAATGTCCCTTTTAGTGAATGTGAAACAATTGCCCTCTTTTTTTTTAAAGGTGAGGTAAACAAGAAAATTAAATGAACTGTGTGAATTGAATATTACAGCTGTTTGGTTAATTTTGCATTTCATATTAATATTTTAGTTTTCTGTTGGAATCACAAAGCTCTTCCATTTGGGAGTGTAGTTTTGGGAGATGCTCTGTGGGCGTTTTCTTTCTCAGTCTAGGCCTGTGCTTTAGATCTCATCTGGCTGTGTGAGAGCAACCGTGCTGGATGCTCCAGGCCCTGTGAAATTTACAGCCAACGCTTTTAAAAATAGCTGGGATTTTAGGTAACTACTTGAAGCATGGAAGCCTAAAACCCAAGACTGTCGTGTATCAATGCATTCTTGGCTCAATCTTCTTTGTCCTGTGTGGGACTCTATCCAAGATAAAATCACGAGGAATACCTCTGAGCCTTTTGTCCCCCTGTTAGCTGAGATTTGCAGAGCCAAGTACTGGTTGTTTGATGGATCTCATATTTGGTTTCAGGAACTGGAGAGCTCAGAAGCGCTGTTGACTTTTGTGTGTGTGATTCATGGCTATACATCCAGTTGTAATTGTGGACATACTATAGGCAGGAGAGAAATGTGAGGGGGTATGAATCTGTATCAGCAGCCAACTCATTGGAAAATGAGAGCTACCAGCACAGAAAAGTAGGAGATGTGAACTGTTTGCACTTTATGTCCGGGTGTATACATACACCTAGGATGTGCAGCAAAGAGGTGCTGATGTTGCCAGGAGAGTACTGTGTGTTGCACTTCCACTGCATTGCCTAGGGACAGCTTTCCCACGGTGAGAAATACCCATAGTTATGTAATAACATTTATTTCATGTTCTCAAGCATACGAGTGCCTATCACGAGGCCTGATTGTCAGATGCCTTCTGCACTGCTTGTTCTGTTTGTGCAGTGCTGGTGGAGTCAGATGTGTCAGCAAGAGTTGATTTTTCCAGACAAAGAGGAAGGGAGAGACAGGTCCTACATGAGGCAGGTAATCAAAGCAAGCCTGTCCCAGGTATTCATTTAGCATTGAAACAATAATATAAAAGAGTTACAACCTCTAACATCCACCAGTATCTTCCTACATCTTTATTTGTGTGATTTCTTATTGTCCCTTTTCCTGTCACCACACTGCTTTGCACTCCACAAGATTTCCTTGCTGTTAGAATTCCTTGGGAGAGAAGCCGTGCAGCACCTTCTTCTTGGTGCCTTTGTCCCTCTTGCATTCAATTCACTAGTGCCCTGCAGAAAAGAACATATTGCCTGACAAGAGAGCGCTGTTTAATACGTGGTTAAATCTGTCTGTGTTCCTGATAACTTGGCTTTGCAGGAGATGGAAGGAGGAGGATATTAAAAGCTTTCAGTTACAGACATGCTGGAAGGACGATCTTGACACTGTACTCTGGTTGTAGCCCGTGAAGGTTACGTGTGAGAGCAATACCGGGAATTAGTGACTGCGCGATTCTGTTTGTGCAGAAAAGCATTCTGCAGCTGCTAATAAACTTTTTCAGTCTTGCCTGCTCAGCTTTTCATTTTTGGCAAGCTCTTTGTTTAGAGCAAATTCCTTTTGGCTTTCTTTTTTCTTGCCACAGTGGGCCAGTCAATTGATGAGCGTTTCTTCTTTTTGGCTTTAGAAAAACTGAGCCTCCAAGGCAGCATTTGGTCACAATCCTTTTCTTCTGCTGGCTCAAAAGCTTTGTATAATTGCTGTTATCAGTTTTCTGTCCTGTGCCAGTATTTTTCAACAGCAGGGATGCTGCAGCCCTGAATCTGGGAGCTATAATGGCTCTGCGCGTTCATGATGTTTATGACATATTGTCTCGAGCGCAGCAGAATTCTGGTAAGCATCCTGGGTTAAGAAAGATACATGCTGTAACTAAAGCAGTATTCTCTTGAAGAGACTGCTGCAAGTGCTGAAAGTTCTCCTTCCTAAGCAGTTCCAAATTAATTTATGACCCTGTGATGGGCTGCGAGTGCTTGCTATGGCTTTCAGGGAGCTGGTTGCTCACATGATTTAGTCTAGACCTTTTTCTTCATCTGCTGCTCCACGTGCCTCTATTTTTTTATCTTGTTTCTTGCAAATGATGGCCTTGAGATGTGTGAAGGTACCTGGTTGGCAAGAGGAGAATCTAGCTGCTGACAGCAAGAAGAGACACTGTAGCATGGAATCATTAGGGATCGGAAGGGACCTTGAAGGATCACCAAGTCCAACCCCAATGCCTCAATGGGATCACCCAGACCAAGTCGCACAGGAACACAGCCAGGCAGGTCTGGAACATCTCCAGAGAAGGAGACTCCACAGTAACTGGACACAATACTCCAGATGGGGTCTCACCAGTGCAGAGTAGAGGGGGAGAAGAATCTCCCTCGATCTGCTAACCACCCCCCTTCTGAACCCCCCCCCCAGGATGCTGTTGGCCCTCTTGGCCACAAGAGCACATTGCTGGCTCAGAGTCATCCTGCTGGCCACTAGGACCCCCAGGTCCCTTTCTCCTCTACTGCTCTCCAAGAAGTCAGTCCCCACCCTATCCTGGTCCCTGGAGTTGTTCTTGCCCAGAAGGCAGACTCTGTACTTACCCTTGTTGGACTTCAGCCGCATTAGTACCCAACCATCCAGTCCACGCTGCCTCTGGCTGCCAGAATGCTATGTGAGACTGTGTCAAATGCCTTACTGAAGTCAAACATCACTGGAGTATCAGAGTGAAGAACTGCTCTCGAGGTGCTGATCCCAGAGCTGTCATCTTCCAGAGTAAAAGATGCCCTATGCAGACAGACAAGAGGCAGGCAGGCAGCGTATGCAGAGGGCGATGCTGAAGAGGGACCCAGGGGAATGGGCAGTATTTCTTGTGAGAAAGGCAGCATTTAACATGCCAACCTAGTGGAGACAAGATGCATAGACCACAAGAAAGCACAAGAGTAGCAATAGAAACAAGGTCCAGCGTATGAAGAAGCATATTCAGAGGAGCAGAGAAGAGGGATGAACAGACGAATGCAACATCCTTCTTTATACAGGAAATCACTAAGGCTGGAAAAGACCTCTGAGATCATCAAGTCCAGCCTATGAAAAAGGGAAGTGCAGTATGAGGTTGAGGATACAGATGTGAAGGTATGTATGTGTGTGTTTACTTACAGATACACATGCAGCTACTTACATATAAAATGCACACATTTTCTTAACACAGTCTATATGAACAACTGCTGTTGATATAAAATTATTCTTAAAGTCTTAGTGCATCATTCGAAAAAACTTACCAACCCCTTTGTAGTGAGAGATAAAAGAACTTCTGTACTGCTCAGCAGAGGGAATATTCCATAGCATTTTGATACAATTACCTTATTCTAATTCCTCTGTGATTCTGTGATGTAGAGACTTGGATAGTTCAAGTGTATGAGTTAATAAATTACAGTTGGAAAATATCCAGTTACCATAATGGCTTTTAAATAATTAAACAAAGCAATCTTAAATAGGGTACCGCTACACCACGCTAACTAGAAAGGTGTCATCAGAGTTACTAAAAACCTATCCCTAAAGGTCCCATTCCACTCTGCATGTAGAGTACAATTAGTGGCTGTTTCGTGGATCTAAAGCTATTGAGTATAAATCAAAGGCACAAGAGTGCTTGTAGGGAGTTGATTGCCATTCAATGCAAGAACTGTGTGGGTTGTGGACAAAGTGGGTTGGTCACCGATGACAGCGTGTTGGATGAACCCTGTGGTCTAGTATGGTTCATTGACTTCCCTGAAGGCTGGCTGTAGCCCCCTTCCAGGTCACTGCAGAAATGACTGCTTGTAAAGTTATTTTATATACTTCAAAGAGGACGATACTTTTTAAACCTACATCTGGAATGAAGATGTTATAGAAGACAGTGGAGGATATTGACCATGCTTCAATCAGACCCTGAAGTCCTGATGAAAACAGAAAGTAATGCTCTTGTAATTAGTTCCACTAACATCTGACAATTTACTTACTTAAGTGAAGGATACAAGATTAGTCCTCTGTGAGGACTCTTGCAGGAGCTAATGCTAGCAAAGAGGTAATAATGAGCTGATTGAACCTTTGTTCAGACAGAAGTGAACATTAAGAAAAAACACAGAAGCCCATAAGGGAAAAGAACATTTTTTTTTTTGAATATTCCATGAAATTCTCCTGCATGTGAGAAATTTGAACATGGATATAAACATCGTTCTTTTCCATGGGTATAGAGCAGATCAACAAAAGTCTGTGTGGAAGAAGTGATCTCAAAAGCACTGTACCGTCCGTGGAGTTTCAGACATTCTCACAGGAGGGGGCTAACTTTCTTTGAGAAATAGCAGGAAAGCAACTGGTGAAATACAAGGTGTCAGCAAACGCTTGTTTCATACCTAGTAAAGCAGACCAGTAATGAAGGTTTCGATGATTTATTGACAAAGAGCCAAACCACACACAAGAGTTGCCTGTGGACAACTCACTCAGTGCTCTTTTTAATAGTAATAACTGAGATTTATGTACTACATTATGTTCCATCGCCCAAAGATCCCAAAGCTCTTTATGAACTCCTTTAAACGCCCTTTTTAAGAGGAAATACAAAGCCCATGAAGAGCACTGCTTGGGCAAGAAACAATTGTCTGGCAAAATATGTGACATGTGGTACCAGTTTGGGATGAGAGAAGGACAAAGGTGTAAAAACAGGACTGCAAACAGTGCTTAACTGGAGCAGCTCAGTACAGGAAGGAGATGGAGGTGCTGGAGCAGCTCTAAAGAAGGGCAATACGGCTGATGAAGGGTTTAGAACACATAACCTATTAGGAGTGACTGAGGGAGCTGGGGCTGTTTAGGGGAAAGGAGGTTGAGGGGAGACCCCATTGCTCTCTACAAATGGCTGAAAGGAGATTGTAGTGACAGCAGGGTTGGTTTCTTCTCACTGATGACAGGTGACAGGATGAGGAGAAAGTTACACCATGGGGGCTGAGGTTGGATATCAGGAAAAACTGGCTCCCTAGGGAAGTAGTTGAGTGACCATCCCTGAATGTGTTCAAAACTTGTTTGGATGTGGTGGTTGGAGACATGGTTTGGCGATGGGTGTTAGAGATAGGGTAGTAGGGTTAGCTTGAAGTTGGACCCAATGATTTTTAAGGTCTTTTCCAACCTGAGCAGCTCTGTGAATACATTATAAATAAACACAATTGATCTAAGTATTCTGATACAGGTATCTAGCCCCTATACCTCAGGACTTCACCTACAAGAAATATTTGCATGTTTTTTCATGTGAAATCGATCCAACACTGAATGTTGAAACACTTTCCTAAGCGTGCAGCTGCAGCGAGGAGGTATTTTTGTCAGTGGTAGTTACACCATCGTAGTATCTAAAACATCAGTTGCTGTTCACTTGCTGTAGATACAGTTCTGGCATCAAAAAAAACCCCAACAAACCACAGAAGCACAAAAAAGCAAGTGAGTGAGGTGTAAGAAATTAGAAGATGTGATACTGCAGCTCGTTCCACTCCTTCTTTCACGCTTTGGATTTGTTCTGATCATCAAGGCTGATTTGCCATCCTCATTTTCAAAATAACCCAGCCTTTCTGCTTCTTATCACCTGGGAGGGAGTTTTCACCTTTATCTCAATCAATAGGAGCACAATTCCTGCCGTCAGAATGGGTGCAAATCTGATTTAACCCTCGCATCGTGTAAATCAGAGAGGCTCTGTGCAGTGTAAAGCGGGACAGCCTTTCCTGTGCTGTTTGGTTTGAGCTTTGCTTTTAATAAATACTGCAAACGCGCTGGAGCAGGATATGATGGGGTTTTTTTAATTCCTTTCCTTGCCCTTTTGCATTTTCAGAAGCCCTGAAGGGACCACCTTGGGGAATCATTTATTTACAAGACAAGGAAAGAGAGGTTTATTGAGTAGTGAAAATATCAGCTTGTTTTGTTGCTGTATTTCCCACTTTTATTCTGGGAGATTAACCTGCACAAGGAAAGCGCTTTAATGGAAGATAACTGCTCTATGAAGAGGGCCCAAAGAGATATCTATGCAGTATTTATATGCTGTCTCAATTACCTCTGCAAAATAGTTTGATGATTCAGCAAGGGGCCCCTAACAGTACCTTCAATAATTCTTTTCCCGTTCCTCGGAAGAAGGACCAAATCTATACGATTGCTTGGTCTTTTATTCCCTCTAGGTCACACATTTCAGCGCAGAAAGCCCATATGTAATCTTGCGTGAGCTGGAGATGCAGATGAGGCAGGCAGCAGGGCTGAGCTCGATGGGAAGCCAAGGGTTTCTAACAAAGCAGGCTGCTCTGCACGAGATGCTGGGGAGGTAAACGTGCTTGGCTTCCAGTTCCATAAAAGAATGAGGGCTGAGCCTCTACCCCTTACAAGAGCACACACAGCACTCTCAACAGAGATGTGCTGCAGCAAAAGGAAATGGTTTACTTCAAATTGTTTGTGTAGTTACTGTGCAAAGCAAATGCATAAAGTTTCATTGTCTCCAAAGGCAAGAGCGCAGGAGCTAAGACAAGTGGAGAAGCCGAGAGCAGAGGATAGAAAGAGCTGGTGCTCAGCACTATGTGGGAGATGCTGTAAAGAAGAGTATTTTGTTAACAAAAAGCACATCAGGGAGTTGGTAGCAAGCGTCAGTGGCTCAGGAATACGCGACGAGCTGCTGTTAAAGAATATTGTGACAAGTTATATGGAGCACCAAGGGATACTCCAGACTTTATCAAGAGTGAGGCAATCATTCCTACCGCCATAAAAGTATCTTGGCAGGCAAAGACTATAAATGTAATAAAAGAGGGGAGTGGGGGGAAATGTTGTCTGTGCTCATAAAAGAGGACAGTGATTGTGTACTTACAGTGCTTCGTAAAATCTTTCAAGTTAGCAGGAAGAGAAGAAATTGGGTAAAAAGCTGAGTACAAAGCAAACCATTATATTTTTCCTTTAAGCTGGTAGGGTTGATGAGGGAAAGCACCGTTGGGTCCTTTGTCTGATTTTATACCTTTCTATGAACAGCAGCTACTGGTCACCATTGCAGACAGGATTCAGCAAGACGGACCTTTTCTCTAAATCAGTGTGGATGTGTTTTACACTTCCCTTCCTACGGCTCTGCTTAGATAAATTTACACCACAGGTATGAGGCTCTGGAAGTAGAGGATCAAGATAACGACAACAAAGATGATAGTGTGTCTGGGTTGGAGCAGCAGCCCAAGGTATGTCAGCCTACTCATATGACAACTTCTTCTGTTAAGAAAAAAGGAGTAGTTGCTGTTGGTGACTCTCTCCTCAGAGGACTAGAGGGTCCAATTGACAGATGGATGCATAGGAAAGGCTGCTTCCTCCCTGGGGCGCAGACAAGAGACTTCACAAAGAAGATCCCTAACCAGCTGTGCCCCTCTGGTTACTGCCCATTGCTGATCTTTCAGGTGGGCAGTGAGGGCATCGCTAGAAGTCTGAAGGGAATCAAGAATGACTTTAGAGCTTTGGGGAGACTAATCCGGAATGTGGGAGCCCAAATAATCTCCTCCATCCTGCCTGGCGCAGGAGATGATCAAGGAGAATCTCAGAGATCAACACCTGGTGCCATCAACAGAACTTTGGGTCCTTTGACCGTGGATCAGTATGTGCAGGACAGAGTCTGATCGTAGGAGGTGGGGTAAGACCTGTCTCAGGGCAGGAAGAGCCGATGCCTAGAAGGCTGCTTTAAATGGTGATTTTAGAATTAAGGATTTAGAATTAGAATTTTAGAATCCATATCATGGTTTCCAGAGTGTTTGTAGGTGATGTCAGGGATGGTGGTAGCAAGGCTTTATTTTGCTTTGATAAGACAGGGCATGGTAATGGCTATGGATTCAGATTTGAAATACATGCTGTTGGAACAGGAGATTCCAGTTGTTTAGATATAGCGGTTAATGAGAGCTCTGATAGCTCTCTGGAGATGCATAAAAGACTTCTAATGACTGCTTCATTTATAAGTGATGAAGATCCCTCCAGATCAAAATCCTTCAAAAAATACAGTAAGCAGAGAGCTGTGAACTTGCGGAGGTCTTGGCAGCAGTGCAGCGTCACTGTCACCCCACTGCTGAGATTTCTTTACTGCTCAGCTTTTAATTTTTCATTTGAAACATCTTGCAAGACATTTAGTTTACCTTTTCCTTCTGCTTTGCATCTCTGCTTCGCTCAGTCTGGTGGTTTATGGCTACCGTATGTCAATATTTTCACAGACCACATCTTTTTTTCTACCTGGAACTATAGTTTGAGTGAAGTTAGAAGGTTTTGCACAATTCTTTGCAAGTGCAATGTGTTCAGTGCTCATTCAGACACTGGAGTGCTCATAGCCTCCACACCACAAATGAATCATAGAATCATAGAACCATCAGAGATTGGAAGGGACCTCAAAAGATCATCCAGTCCTGCCCCCTGTCACAGCAGGATCACCCAGACCAAGTCAGGTGGGTTTCAAAAGTCTCCAGAGAAGGAGACTCCACAACCCCCCTGAGCAGCCCCCTCCAATGCCACATCACCCTCCCTGGGAAGAAGTTATAGAATCGGTCAGGGTTGGAAGGGACCACAGGATCATCCAGTTCCNTCCTCTTCTCCAGACTGAATAGTATCACAGTATCACAGTGATGATGAGGCTGGAAAAAACCTTAAAGATTGTCCAGTCCAACCTAAAACCAACCAGGTAACCCTAAACATCTGACATCTAGCTCATGCCACTCAGCACTTCATCCAGCCTAACCTTAAACACTTCCAGAGAATGCTCAATGAAACAGGGAGAAATGACTGCTCTTCTTTGCAGGTAGCTCAGTCTTACCCACACAGGAAGAATGGCAGCACTGCCATTAAGTCTAAGAACTTCCCAGCAACTGAGGACCAAACTTCCCAGTGAGGGTAATGGAGCACTGGAACAGGCTGCCCAGGGGGTTGTGGAGTCTCCTTCTCTGGAGATGTTCCAGACCCGCCTGGATGTTGGTCTAGGTGATTGGACTGGATAATCTTTCAAGGTCCCTTCCCATCCCTACTGATTCTATGATTTGAAAGTGAACTCAAGTTGCAATGGGCAGTATCATTGTTTCATGACCTGAAAACTATTGGGCACCTGTAACTTTCACTGAAGTCAAATGGTAAATGCTGACATCTCCCAGAGCTTGTCCTGCTCTTCTGGAAAGTAGATGGTGACTTCAGGAGAGGAAATTACAGTTTAGCAGGACTATTTCCTCAGAGTTAAGCAATCAGAAAATCCATCAGCAGTTGCACTGTGCTTCAGCTGGCTCAGATGGATGGCACAGATCTCTTCCTACTGAAACTAAAATTTTAATATGCCATCATGAATGAGCAGGATTTCGACCATTATGTCACTATAAAATTAATATAGCTGCGAATAGCAATGGTAAGCCTTTCCACTAACTTCAATATTTATATAATATTGCCATCTGATATGGTTAAGGCAGTAAGGACTTGCAATTACCACTATTGATTAACCCTAAATCATGCATATTGAAGGCTAATACTGGAATAATATGTTGTTTTCAAAATCTCCTCTTCCACTTTCGCTTATTGCTTCTCTATCTCTTTCAGCTCTAAACCTCTCCATTAGTAAGGGTATTTCTGAGGGCACAGACACTCACCTTTTATGAAGTATAACAAGGGTCAATGCAGAGTCTGGCATCTGGGTAAGAGCAATGCCAGGGACCAGGATAGGGTGGGGACTGACCTGTTGGAGAAAGGGACCTGGGGGTCCTAGTGGCCAGCAGGATAACTCTGAGCCAGCAATGTGCCCTTGTGGCCAAGAGGGCTGACAGCATCCTGGGCGGGATCAGAAGGGGGATGGTTAGCAGATTGAGAGAGGTTCTTCTCCCCCTCTACTCTGTGCTAGTGAGACCCCATCTGGAGTATTGTGTCCAGTTCTGGGCCCCTCAGTTCAAGAAGCCCAAGGCCCATTTTCAGTGGTAGGAATCATTGCTCTCCCTTGTACCATCAGTTGCTCTAGTGTCACAGGGCACTGTTAGGAAGATCCATGGATGTTGATTTCTGATGAAATACATATTTTATTATAGGGTAAGAATTTTACTACTTAATTGCAGAAATTGAAATGTTGAAAGAATTGAAAGAAATGTTTCATTAATCTAACCCAGAATGTGAGTTATTTAGAGAAAATACAGAGTTGAAAAGACAAGAGGGTGGTACAGGCTTGCCTTTCAAACTTTCAACCTTCTTAGAAGTCAGTTGTTAGGGGTAGGTAATGATCCTGTTGAAGCTGTGAAATAATAAGCACCCAAAATGTTTCCCTCGAGGATTGTACCTAAAGTTGATCTATGGGTGCTCGAGCATATTCAGTAAACAGGACTATATTTCTTACTTGATCAGCCTGATGAATTGCAGGGTATGAGACCTTTCATCCTGCAACGTGTGGCCACAAGTGAGTGCAGTGATCTCACTCCCATTTCTAGTGGTCAGACGTCCACTCTGTCGTTGGCCTCTGCAGTTCTTTGTGGGGACAGGACGTCAGCTTACTTGTTCTGGAGATGACTGCAGAATAAATAGCCCTGCTAACATGCTTGTCAATCCATGACAAAGAACTCTCTGTTCTCTCCTGCTCATCGTTCTCTTTCCTGTACACTGTAGTATAGGAGCACATCCAGGAGCAGAGCATTTTCACAGGTCAAGCTCTCTGCTGCCTATGTCTCGTGCAGCCACACTAAAACAATTAACCCTGTTACAAAACACTCCAGGAGGAGGGAAATTTTCCTTCATCTTCTCGGTGGCTTTTGATGCCATTAAAACACTACTTTTACACTCTTTTTCTTCATTAGAGTCACAGAATGATTGAGGATGAAAGGGACCACTAGAAGCCAAGCCTGGTCACCAGTTGTTTTATAGGTAACCCTCTCTTGGCAGGTGCACTGTCATACAATGAAATCACAGACACTATTGTTCTAACAAACCTCAGTAACCAAGACCACTGTCTTTCCAGACTTTTTCGTAGGAGTAATCCCTGTGCCAATTCCCAAGCTGTTACTGGTCATTGCTTGGGGGAGTGCTGGTTGCCATAGGCCAGAGAGGCACCAGGGGCCATCTGAATGATTTAACAGCTCATGGAGAGAATTGAATACCTGTGTCCGGGAACGGTTCCTGGCACTGACTACTGCTCTGTGTGTCTGTCTATACAGCACATATCCATAAATTCTATGTGAAAGCTACATTAATGTGGCTCTTAGGCAAATAGGAAGGAACCTTTGACCTTAGCAAATGCTTTCAGTGTTACTCTACCATTGCTAGCGTTGATCTTTTAGAGAAATCAGTACATGGGAAGCCAACCTGCCCCAACATTTCAAGGTCCCTTCCAATCCCTAATGATTCTATGATTTGCTGTGAGTATTACTGGGGGTTTATAGGAAGGGGGAGATCTGGCAGTGTAAACCCTCTGCTAAAATTTAACCTCACAGTTAACTTGATTGATACAGAAGTAAATTATCATTTCAGATAAATTAAGCGAAGAATGGCAGGACAGAGGAGTACATCCCTCTTCCACACCATCTTGTTATTTGCCTTAAAAGACTTCAAAGAGGAAATCAGGAGTTTGTGCACACTGGGCTTTGAAGGTGAGCTGCTTTGTGAAATCTCCCTGCAGTGATGTGTTACTGAAACTAGCAGTTAGGAAATGTAAGCTGTGCTTTGTTATAACCCATCATTTAAGTGACTCTAGAGACTAAACACAAATCAAGGCGGTTCTTCAGCTACAGCTGAAAACAAAACCCAAAACCCAAACAAAAAGCCCTCAACAATCTGTGCTGTGTTTCCCAGCTCCTGCATTCAAGCCCTGCTTACATTTGATATTGTGTCCTGATGAGACTCAGATACCCTTTCTTTCTTCCCTTTATCCATGAACATACAAACGGCCCCCAACCGGGCTCGGGAGAGTTCCCAGTCTGGAAGATCAGGGGCTTTGGAGAAACTGGATGAGGTCTTGGAGATTGAACAGCAATGCCTGCAGCTGCACCTAACAGCATCACTAGGAATAGATAGAGAGGACTGTTTGTCGTTGCTTATACTGTTTGTACTTGTTTCAGTCCTTCAGACCAGCAACAGCATCAGACTGTGTTTAATGCTTACAGGAAAATAGTAATAGATGTGCTGCTGCAGGAGCTGATCCTTGTTTTCAGGGTTTACTCGTCTGCTGTATCAGCATGCCGAGCAGTGAGAGGACCTGTGCAGTGGAAAGTATTGTCTCTGTTAATCATACAATAATTAACTTCGTTAGAAAGAACTGCTGATGTACAGGTATTGTGTACAAATGATTTGTATAAATTGGTTCGTAGCATTCCTTACTCAACTGACAAACTTTAAAGCTACGCAGCATTTCTCTCCATCTATCTGATGTCCACTGAAGACAATGAGTTATAAGAGGTCTTTTAACGGCAAATTCACTTTTCTAGTGGATTAAATGGCTTTAGGTGAACGGCAAATTAAGTAGTGTAAACTGTCATTAGCCTAAAGCATCGCTTAATACTATTAGCTTTAATACAGTTTCCAGGCCAGGGTCTCATCTCAGTTACACCGGCAGGAATGCAGATAGCAGTTGATTTAGAACGACTCCAATTTTTCTGAACATTTCCTGGTGCAATAGATGAAATAGATGTCATTCTTAGTGGGATTTAAAATGCAGGTTTCATTGGCAGATGTTCCAGCTGGTGTTTCTGGTGGGCTCTACAGCAGTCAAATACACTGTTCTTTATTGGAATCCCGCTTGTTGCAAGAGAGGGGTTGTTTTCCCTTTTGCCATCCTGTGCTCTTTTCTTGGAGAAGAAAGAACGATGCAGTGGCACAGTTAATAGTTTTTTACCTTAGCACTGCTTTAAATCCTCACTTTCTCTAAGAAGTTATTTAAAAACCCCCAAAACAACAAAAAGCTGAGCTGTTTCTCTAGCTACTATTGAAAAAGGACAAGGAAAACATCATTTCTACCAGTCTGGAATGACAATACTACTGTCTCTTTCCCCTATAAAAGCTAGGGGAAGTTTATTTTCCCTTGGTAGTCTTGCCTGTACATAAATAACAAGGTTTATAAACAAGTGTCCCAATCCATATGGACACCCATCTGGTGGGGAAGAATCCCAAGAGAGATAGCAATTAGTGTGAGGGCAAACATGAAGTTAGGAAAAGCTACCAAGCCTGTTATTTCAATGGTTCACAAATGAAGATGAGGAAGGAAGTAGAACAGCTCCCTGACGAGGAAAGGCTGAGGGAGCTGGGTCTCTTGAGCTTGGAGAAGAGGAGGCTGAGGGGGGACCTCATTCATGTCTATAAGTCTGTGAGGGGTGGGTATCAGGGGGATGGAGCCAGGTTCTTCTCAAGGTCATCTGGTGGTGGGACAAGGGGCAATGGGTGCCAGCTGGAACAGAGGAGGTTCCATATCAACATCAGCGGGAGCTGATTTCAATATCAAGACCGGAGCACTGGAACAGGCTGCCCAGGGGGGGTTGTGGAGTCTCCTTCTCTGGAGATGTTCCACACCCGCCTGGCTGTGTTCCTGTGCGACTTGGTCTAGGAGATCCTGCTCTGGCAGGGGGATTGGACTGGATGATCTTTCGAGGTCCCTTCCTATCCCTAAAGATTCTATGATAAATCCCAGTATCACGATGATAACTGGTGTTTTTCCAAGTGTCTTTCATCTTGAACAACTCTGTTGGTACTTTCCAGGGAGAAATTATTAGAAACAGAATCACATGATGAATCTTTGATATACAAAGGAATTAAAAATAAAAGAACTTTCTGGGGGAGATTAAGGGATGAGCACCTATGTGACTCTGCTGTTAAAGAGCCGCCTCCCTCTGCTTAAACTCAGAGCCGTCCCTTGAATATGACTGCTTGCAATGCAATAGAAAGGATAAACTAGACTTGTGGGAAGAGTGAGCACAGGACTTGCATGCCCTCGGGTGAGTGTTTGCATCATCTTAGAGTAGCAAGCCCTAGACCCCCTTCTTTGATTATTTCTTATCCGTGTACCTTTCTACCTTCCATCAGACAACAGGTGAAGGAGCAGGGACTTGAAATCAGTATGAACACACTCTGCAAACACACAGATATACCCTCATCCCATACTCTTGGGCAAGGCAAGGCTTGAATTTGGGAATTTGTTGGAGTGTGTCTGTGCTAACTGCCAACGTGCTTCAGGAGAGTTGGTGGATACAGCTTGACAGCCCTCTCCTAAACCCGTCTGCTCTTCTATTTGGATTACATTTGGATTTAGTATTGCTAAAAAGAAGCTAGAGTGTGTAAGGAGCCAGAGCAGAGGTGGTTTTGAGCTGCATAAAGCTCTGTCCAGAGCTATCCCAACAATGCCTTTTTATTGACAACACCTGGGTGGCTGCACTCTAAGCACAAACACTCCTGTCAGCTTGCTGCCTAGCACAATAGCTGCCCTGAGTCTCATTTTATGGTGTGTTATTCTCCACATCTCATACCCAGAGTCCAGACACTCAGCACAGCGTTTTGGATTCTGCCTAGTGGGAGTCAGACCTCTAAATGTCATATATTAGCTTCTGGGCTTTGGAGTCTCTTATGGAATGTAGCTGAGGAAGCAAAAGGCACTCTCTGAGCATCTTTGATGCAGATTTTCACGTCCTTTTCCACGGCAAATGCAGGATAGTGCTGCTAATGCTTTCTGCTAATTTTTATTACTTAGGCAGTCTTCAACTGCCGTCTGAGGAAATTAAAAGACTCTCAACTGAATATTTTGGAATACGGAATGATTAATCTCCCAGCAAGATCTGAAAGAATTTCTTATGTACAGAGTGATTTGATTGGTAGTCATGGGGAAGATTTTCAAAGGTCGAGGCAGAAGAGGAATGAAGAATTTATCCAGGGAAACATTGAGGTTTGCTCTATAAGCAACTTAAACTTACATCAAACCTAAGGAGAGGTTAATATCGAAGCGTTGGGTGCTGACACCGCCTGTAACGTGCCCTCCTTTACCACAGCGGTGCACCCCACCTGCAATAAAGCTTAGGGAGCTCAAGCTATTATTGTAGACTCGTATGGTTATTGCAAAACTTGGGATCAGAGTTTCAGGTTTTGCCAGGTTTTCTGGGTTCAGCGAGCTTCTATAACACAGATATCTGCATTGAAAGGAGTTATAGCAACTCACATTTCTCCTCTGATTACTGCCTGCAAGGGCTGTAACGTATCATTCCAGAGGCATGGTGTTTCAGGGGCTTTGAGTCAAATGTGATCGCTTTAGCAGCAAAAAAGATCCGTACTCATTTCTTTTCCTTAGCTGCCAGAGGTGGTAACTCAGTTTGGATGGAATGCTGCAGTCCAACTGTGCTTTTCTCTGCTGGCCCTTTATTACCAGCAGTAACAACTCAATAACCTCCATAACCCTATTGCTATTTGCTTGTCCCCACCGTTACACCAAGAGAAAACTGCTCTGCAGAAAATGTTCTTGAAGGGATGGAAATTAACACCATGTGGAGACGGCGAAACATAACCTGAAGCCAGTGTGGGCAAAAATGTGACAACACCTTCACTGCAAGTAGTGACACACAAGAAGCAAAAAAGCATCTGAGCCGTTCTCAGTTGGTCTATATAGCAGAGCTGGGAAGATGACTCCACGAGGCAGGAGCTCTGGGTGTGTAAGTACACGCCGGAGCAAACATGACCTTGAAACACAGCTGCCAGACACATTCTGTTTCCATGCTATGGAAAATCCCAGCTCTGCTGGTTATCATAGCAGGACCTCAGACTTTGTAGAGCTGGCTGAAAGCAATGAAGGAAAAACCCCTCCGATTTTAAATGGAACATATTTGATATGAAGATGAGGAAATATACAGTGCTTACAGAGCTCCACAGTCGCTTTGAGGAGCAGCAGCACAGTGTAAATAGCTATCAGAGAGAACTTATAGGTCTAAAATTATCTGCAGCAAAACAGGCATAATGAGACACTGAACAAAAACGAAGCCTGTGCTTGCATTGTTAGGATGGATGAAGGGTATGGATTTGTGTCTCTGAATAGCATGTTATTACTTATCAACTGGGATGACATCTAGAGATAGCTCAACTTTTATGGTTCCCATATTTCATACTGCACTTAACACAAATTCTCATCTGAATGTGTTACTGGTTGTGATAATGGAGTTTCATTGGAGTTCTTAGCTCTGTTGACTTAAATATGACTACTTCACATTTGCATGTAATAGTTAGACATGCAGGCTGTTCTCTGCTCATTGTATTCTCCCTCAGAATTTCTCTGAAGATGTGAAGCGAGAACTGCCTAGTTTAAATCCGCAGAGAATGAAGGGGTAATTGGTAGCTGAAAAGAAATAACTATGAGAAATCCAGACAGACCGATGACCCAGTAGGAAGAAATCTTTACTGAGCAAGAGCAGTTTCCTGAGCTGGACATTGTTTGCCTGTGATTTATCAATTTTGAGATATTTTTGTTTAATAATAAAGAAGCTGTTATCGTGTTCTACTAAGGAAATGACTGAAGAATCCTGTCAGATGTGGGGAGGAGGTGAGTAACCTTGAACAGTGGCCTGTAGTGCTGGAAAAGGGTCTGTTCTCCATAACAGCTAGAAACAAGCAGTTTTCTACTCAAAGGGCTTGTTTATGGGCAAGACATCAATGTGATTCTTTATAACATTGATTTTTCTCTGAGAAGCTGAGACAGTGAGAAGGATATTAGCTGATGCAGTGGTAAGGATCTCAGATGACTTGAGTGTTGACACTAGCAGTCTAATGGAAGGAATCCAGTGTAGCGCTCATTTATCATCAGAGATGAGAGACATAGGAGAACACTTGAACTGCAATTTCCTGAGGAGAACCAGGGAGGTTTGCCCAAAATGCAGCCTCCAAGCCTGAACAGGCAATTCTGAGTTGACGCACAAGAGGAAGCAGTGGTCAGCTAACTCATAAAACCTCCGCAGCTGTAATCACAGAGTCACAGAATATTAGGGATTGGAAGGGTCTTGGAAAGATCATCCAGTCCAATCCCCCTGCCAGAGCAGGGTCACCTAGGTCAGGTTGCACAGGAACATGATCAATCCTATTGCCTGGGAAGGAAGCAGGGGATTCTCTTCTAAATTACTGGAGTATTAATATACATTCCCAGATTTAGAGGACTTACTGTCTCATTTTGTCCTATTTTTCCCCAAAAGTGTTAATTTTTAAGGTTTTCAAGACACAGTTGTATAAAGACCTGAGCGACCTGGACTGACTACAGTGCTGATGTTGACAGAGTCTGGGCTGGAGATGTCCCGAGGGCCTTGCTTTCCCAAGTTATTCCAGTTTTCTATGGTTCTAATTAACTATTAGTCATACTCTTTCATAGTAAGCAACCAAGAGTGGGTCTGTGTTTAACAGAGCACAGCACCAGTTCATGATTGTAGACAGTGGCTTTGATTATCTCCTTTGTTTCTTGATACCTACTTGGCTTCTCTCATACTGCATTCCTTGACCATGAAAGGTTCTAGTTCTAATAACACATGACAGGAACGGCATCTGCTTCTTCAAACATAAAGGAAAAGTGTGAATTTTTTAATGGATGATTTAAAAATTAACTTTACTTGCAAAAAACCTTCTGTCCTGGAACTTGTCATAGATTATCCTTCAGAGAGCTTTGCTCTTATACTGTGTGATGTAGCCTTTCACTCATCTGAGAAGTGAGGTTTATTTAACAGACCAAAAAATCAGAAGAGAGATGGTTAGCAGATTGAGGGAGGTTCTTCTCCTGCTCTACTCTGCACTGGTGAGACTGCATCTGGAGTACTGTGTCCAGTTCTGGGCCCCTCAGTTCACACAGAGCTGCTGGAGGGTGTCCAGTGTAGAGCAACAAAAATGATGAAGGAAGTAGAACAGCTCCCTGATGAGGAAAGGCTGAGGGAGCTGGGTCTCTTGAGCTTGGAGAAGAGGAGGCTGAGTGGGCACCTCATTCATGTCTAGAAACAGGTGAGGGGTGGGTGTCAGGAGGATGGATCCAGGCTCTTCTCAAGGTCATCTGATGACAGGACAAGGGGCAATGGGTGCCAGCTGGAACACAGCAGGTTCCATATGAATATCAGCAGGAACTTCTTCCCAGGTAGGGTACCAGAGCACTGGAACAGGCTGCCCACGGGGGTTGTGGAGTCCCCTTCTCTGGAGATGTTCCAGACCCACCTGGATGTGTTCCTGCTGTGGCAGGGGGATTGGACTGGATGATTTTTTGAGGTCTCTTCTGATCCCTAATGATTCTTTGAAAAATACATCTAATATTTATGATGTTAGCAGTGAGACCAGTCTTTAGCAGCATAAATCAACGCGACTCCTTTGAAATCCATGGAGATATAGCAGTATGTCAGAAAACAGTGCAACCATGCCATCTTTGCATGTCTGTAAGGCTGATCTTGCTCACACAGAGTACCTTATAGAGGGTTTCACTTCACTGTGGTGTTTTAATAGTTGCAGAATTTAAGCATGTTGGTCAGTTGGTTGAAAAGGGAGTCCTGGTGTATCTTACCCTGCTGAACCATGGTAAGAAAAACATGAGAGACAGAAAGTATAATTTTAAATAGCAGAGTATGCCTCCCAGCATACAGGAAAGCTCTGAAATCTGGATGTTCTCTTTTCTCTAAAAAACAAAGAGAAAACCAGAAAAGTGCAACTTCTCTGCAGGGTCCCTGCTGAAGGATCTGTAAAGTCAGCAAATTCCTTTACTGTTTGCTTTGCTCCGCATTACCTTCACTTTCCAGTTGCTTTCCCTGTAACACATACCTGTTCTTTGTTGCTTGACCTCCCCAGTTTGTCTGTTTCTGCAAGAACTGCTTTTTTAAAAAGCCCTTCTGCTCTGAAGACTGTCAAGCGCTGAGGTTTCTATTTTCAGCTGGCAGTTAAATATTCTTTATTATTTTCACCAAAAATCCTGCCTGTTCGAGTCTTTCACACCACACAAAGGCTATCTAATTCCTACCGCAACAATCCTGGCCTAAAGCACTCATCAAATTAGGCCGACTGAAAGCAAGAGCAAATCCTATCATGTCTTAGATTGCATTTGGAGCGATGTTCTTGAGCCACTGAACAGTAACAGTACACAAGAAACACTCAGACAATAAGTTCGGGGAGAGAGAGGCTGGTGGGTTCCTTGTGGCAGCACAACGTTGTGCTTTCACAGTCATCGCAGCGGTTTACTAACTAAAAAGCACCAAATGAAGGTCTCAGTGTGATCCAGCACCACCACTGGTAACTGTGGAGCCACTTTGAGGGGGTCTCTGCAGCACGCCAAGAAACTTGTGTAAACACAGAGATGTCATTAAATATAGGGTAGATTTGACTTTGTGGGAGCAGGCATGAGCAAGTGACTCAACAAGTGACTCAAGCTCTGAATGTGTGACATTATCCTTTGTTGTTGTTGTTTCTGTTTGCAACGACTGATGGACTAATAACAGTTATTTGACACACAAGACAATTGATGCGTTGTGCATGGGTGTCCGTGTCCAGAAGCTTCGCCAGTGCCCAGTGAGTCTTGTTCAGTCACCTCAGCCAGTCTTTAAGGTTTAAATCAATTGAGAGAATGGTAATAGTTTTACCAAGCCTTCACACTTTGGACTTGCACAGTTTCAGTTATTCATAGAATCGTAGGACTGATTAGGCTGGGGAAAAACCTTTCAGATAATCAAATACAACCTAAGGCCCCACTAAATCCTGTCTGTAAGTTCCAGATCTACATCACTTTTAAACACATCCAGGGATGGAGATGCAACCCCCTTCCTGGCCTGTCCCAAGGCCTGTTAGCCCTTTCCATTAAGAGTTTTCCTAAAGTCTAGCCTAAACCTCCCCATGGGCAACTTCAAGCTGTTTCCTTTTGCCCTAATTGCTTGCCAAAGAGCTACGCTAGTTTTAGACCTCATCCAACCTACGTGTGTTCTAAGTGTTCTTTTTCCAGCTGTGCCCTTCAGAAACCACTTCACTGAAGTTGCCAACTGGTTACCTGTGATTCTTCTTCCTTTCAGTCTGCTCTTTGGTGTGCACAGTATGCAGAAATCCACACAATCCCCTTTCTCACATCGGTTGGCTATGAATTATAACAGACAATGGCAACTGCTGAGTGTGATATGGATGGGAATGCAGAAGATCTAGATCAGATTCTTGGTTCTTCACCAGAATCTACCCAACACCTTCCACAGAGTCAACCACAGGTCATCAAGTTCAACCTTTGACCCAGCGCTTTGAACAGTCTCCCCAACCACCCCTCCAAGGATTGTGACTCCATCACTGCCCTGAGCAGCCTGTTCCAATGTCTGATAAACCGTTCAGTGAAGAAACTTTTCCTAATATCCAGCCTCAACCTCCCCTGACATAGGTTCCCTTTCATTTTTGCTCCAACTAAACTCCACCTCAGGGATATAACCCTTCCTTCTCTTCTGTTCTGCGCTCTGCTGTTATTGCTCTATTTTTCAGTGAATCTATATAGCCACTCAAACAATGAGCTCCAGCCTTTATTGCCTCACTCACCACTGATCAGATCACTCACCAACACTGTGTTATTTACTTGCTTTTTCAATAATGAGAAAAATATGTAAGAAGAATTAGCACTAACTTCTCCTTGAAAACAGACCACACTTTGAAGACGATGCGTTCAGCAGATCTGCTTTTTATGTTATTCTCTCCTCTCCTGACAAACAGTTTTATCTCTTGACAGTTATGTGATGTCAGCACTTCACAGAGTGCAGAAAAATGTTTACTCCGTTTGCTACATCATCTTTCTTTCAGTTACAGCAGATGTGTTTGCATCACTTTTCTACTGAGAGGTGTGTGTGAGCACATTCAGGTTCGGCTTAAGGCTAGACTCGGCTCTCGGCTGAACAAATTGCTCTGTGTGCTGACAGTGGTAGCTGTTTGTGAAGGCATGTAAGAATAACAGTGGCATTAAGATTACAAGATTTATGGGGCAGTGAAGATGTCTTTTTCTTCTGCTCGAACATGTGTCTCAATGAAATGGTTCCAGTAATTCAAAAGGCTGCGGTACTAGCAGTGAAGAAGCCCAGTGAGTATTTAGTTGCAGGGTATGGTGATGAGATAACTTTACTTCTTTTCTCCCTGATTTCTGTTCCTAAGCTGAAACAGTTTTCCTGAATTTTGATGGTTTGAAAAGAAAAGGAACAAAAGAAACCCCAAACCCCACCAAACCCCCAAATCAACAAATCTTTGGGATCTGATCTTGGTTAACATCTAGTTTGAACCTGGAGGTTGGGGGATTCTGTTTTGCTATTTCTGAGCTTTGTGTCATTATTTTGAAGGTATTTTACAGTAAATAAGAAAATAAATCGTTGAGGACAGCAGCTTTGCTGCAGCTGGCTGGGGTGGGGTTGTGGGAAGTGATTGCCACCTTCAGGGGTCCAGTCGTTTCAGAGTTATTAAAACTGAATGGGTGAATTGTGGAGTCTCCTTCTCTGGAGACGTTCCAGACCCACCTGGCTGTGTTCCTGTGTGACTTGATCTAGGTGATCCTGCTGTGGCAGGGGGATTGGACTTTAGAGGTCCCTTCCGATCCCTAATGATTCTATAATTCTATGATCTCTTGTTAATGAAACCAGCTGATGCTTGGAAAGTTGATGTTACTGTGATACTGTGATCTGTGATGTAAAACTACAGCAAAATGTAGCCCACACAAATAAGATGTCTGGACATTCACCTTCTTGGCAAAAGCCTCTGGAAATGATCAATGGCTCCTAGCCCAGCAAAAGCACGACAGACTGCTAGCACTGTAAATTCCTCTGTTGTCTGTACATCCAGATTAAAACCTCAGCACTGTTCCTGCCGCCCGTGAACCACTAGCAGGCTTAGTGCATCGGCAGGAACAGCAAACAAACTGGTGCAAACTAAATGGACTCAACTAATTAAATGCCTGGCCATGCTAAAAGAACAGAGCTTGGGGCTTTCAAAAAAACATAGAATCCTTACGGATCAGAAGTGACCTCGAAAGATCATCCAGTCCGATCCTCCTGCCACAGCAGGACCTAGACCAAGTCGCACAGGAACACAGCCAGGCGGGTAAAAGAAGGGGGGAAAGATGATGGGGAAATATAGACTTGTTTTCCAGAGGGGAAAAAAAAGGACAAATTTGAAGGGAAGTCATCAGGAAAGAGGAATCTTTCCAGGATCACGTGTGTACGCACTGAGCGCTTCAGTTTTAACACGTAATCTGCTGTTGCTTGGCGGGTGGGCAGGGATAAGTCTGAGAAGGATGTGTGCCAGATGAAAACAGAAAGCTATCAAAGATTTAACCATGCAGTAGAGGGAAGAAAATGCCCTTGAGGGTTTTTTTTTCCTTTCAATAACACAAATTGAAGGAACACAAAGTGGCAGAGAAGCACTTGGAAGGAAAATGCAGAGTAATTGCCTTGGTTTGAGGTTCCGTGGAGATTTTGTTGCAGGGCCAAGTTCTTCACTTTCACTGTGGTGACTCAAAGCGAAATTTATCCCTAAGTATTAGTGATCCCAGTGTGGCAGCCGTGAGCATCCTTAATTATGGTTATCCCTAACCAGAGAGAGAGAATACCCTTGATACTGCCTTGGCTTGGACTGATCCTGTAGAAACTGCTCAGGCAGGAAAATCAAAGGGATCATAACTTTTTCCTCCGATCATCGTATTTCTGACAGCCTCTGCAACACCTTTCTTGGTGGTTTTATTTTTCACTGAAAGAATCTGACCTGTAAAGTGAGGGGAGAAGAAGTCCATGCCCCTGCCCCAACTCCCTCAGCACTTCTGCAGAAGAACTAATAACAGGGAGGTTTTTCTCTGGACTCCAGGGTTTCTCATTTGTCCTGCCAGCTCTGCAGCCCTCCTGCAGCTGGAATTCTGCTTCCAATAGGACTGTTTCCAGCCACACTGTAGCAAGGCAATAAAAAATCTGGCTGCATTAATAATATCCTCCTTTTCCCCCAGGGCTGATGGGTCTTTACATAACTTATCCCATCTCTGCCTCTCTGCTCAGATTTACTTTCTCATCCATCAGCCCTTACCTTGAACCGAGAGCAGATTTAGCCATAGGTTTGAACCACAGAGAAGCAGAAAGATCTGCACTAGGAAACTAGAAATCTATTCTTCCACTAGATCATGAGAGTTACAGGCATTTCTGGGCTGCTATCTGTGAGGGTCGGCCAATTTTCAACCGGGAGGTATAATATGTGGTTATGAGATCACTCACAAAGACCTTGTTTGGAAGAGTATTCTGACATGGAGCTCTGCTCCCAGTTCCACGAAGTGGCTAAATGGAACAGGATGAAATTATGTTTAATGAAATCAAATTTCCACCGCTGTAAGCAATTCCATCTCTAAAGCAGCCAGCTCTTGCCAAGTTTTTCACAAAAGAGTTTCTTTCACCTGGCGTTTGTATCTCCAATAAAGCTGTAGTCGAGATCAGTGTGTTTTCATGCTGGGATGGTTAGCAAACTGAAAATAGGCAGAAAAGTTTTGGCCTTTGCAGCAGGACAGCCACGCTGAGTTTGTTAACAAGGACAAAGCAGAACAAAACGAAACCACGCGTGTATTCCTTTCACTGAAGGGGATTACTGCAAGGGGACATCTGGGGCTTTAAAGAGCAGGTTGCAAAGCGACTCCGCTGTATTGTTTTAATCCCCACCAGTAAACGTTCCCTTCCAGCTTCCTCTCCTGTATGGGTTATTCTCCTGCTTTTTGTCCTTGTCTATGGGAAGAACAAATCCAAGGGCAAAATGCTGACAAGCGATTTGATTTTGTAGACGCTAGTGTCAAGCTCTATCCCCAGAACTCCTGTGGATGCGGGGAGAGGAGTGAGGCTATGCTGCGTGGCTAAATCACATGCTTTAACATCTCAGCTTCACCTCAATACGACACGACTTCAGGCAGACCGGGAATTTCATGTGAAAACAGCTAAATAACTGAGAACATCTAAAACAGAGCAGAACGAAATCGGGCAGTGAGGGGTAAGTGCCTACAGGCAGGCCAATTCCACAGCAGAAAATTGCAGAGCTGCGTATTCTGCATAACAAAAGGAATGTACTTGTGATGAAGGCTGGCTAAATTGGTATGAGTTGTGGATGGGAGATAACAATTATTGCCTTTGTAATCCTGAATAATTCCTCGGTGTAATTATCAGACTCACCAAAGTTTATTACACACAAGGTGGCTGGAGATTTGAGAAGTCTCTGTGGAGATAGGAGAAGCCTGGATAGTTGCTTCCCTTTGGATCAGGGTAATGTTCTGGGGATTTTTGGTTTGTTTTAATCTGCTGTTTCAAAAAACAAATTATTTCCTGTTTTATGTTTAAAAAGGACTCTTCAGAACAGATAAATAAGCTTTCTCTGGGTAGACAGACCATATCTATATTTGAAAAACATGACAGCAGGATGACTCTGAGCCAGCAATGTGCTCTTGTGGCCAAGAGGGCCAACAGCATCCTGGGG
>VZRI01014009.1:181656-199318 GCA_013397515.1 Upupa epops | reverse complement strand
CTTCCAATCCCTAAGGATTCTATGAAAACTCTTTTGAGTTGTACTGCAGAAAGCACAGACTGATATTAGTGATTGTCGTGCTTCTTTCTAAACGCTGTTTCTGCTAAACATGCATTTGCTGTGTAAGAGAACAACCATCTGTGTGTTCCCGAATTCATTAGACTGATGATAAGTTTTTAGTGGTAATGATTTCATTAAACAAATGCTCCTATTTTGTTTTCCACAGGATTAATACATTTCATACACAAGAATTATCATAAACCACTATAGACTCAGCCAATTTGCTGACTAGAAATAGGCCCAAAAATATAACACTTGTTCAGTCGAGTTGCATTAATGAAGAATAACAAGTTACATGTCTTAATTGTTATTAAAAATTCCTTGCAAATTAAATAAGAGATGTAGTTTCTTTGCAACTTTACCAGTTGATTTCAGAATGGCTCGCACTGCTTTTGACATCACTTAGCGTGGCTGTGATGTTTTTGTAAACACAGCTGTTCTCTCACAAGTATTTTAAGTGAGAGATTTTTCTATGTCTTTTAGTAAAAACTCAAGCAGAAAGGCTTTCAAACAGTCTGAGCACTGTTCAGACATGAACAAGTGTTTTCCCTTTACTTAGGAAAGCTGCTCAGGTGGCAGAGAGGGTCTAACTGAGACATCAGATCGGATATACTCCCTCACTAAGTGAGCAAAACCAAAGGAGGGCACTGACAGCTTGAAGTGCCGTGTTAGACTCCCAGTGCAGAGCTAATGCTGACAAAGAGCGTGACCTGATGCAGGCAAGAGGGAACCTGAAACACTTGAATAGTTTTTACCTTGTTTCTGTTGCCCACACTTGCAGAATCCATTTGTTTATCTGCCATGGTGTAGCTGCTTCCTACAGCAATGAGTTTGAGATCATCTTTGCTCCATTACCATGACGTCCAGCTCTTCTCCTGTTTGCTAAAGCCTGAGTAGTAAATAACTCCATGCCTTCCTAGTCCTCCTTGCAGTGCCTCCCTTCCTTTAATAGGAACCGAGTAAACCAGCTGAAATTTATTTTCCCATTTACTTCTCCTCAGGGTTGCCAGCTGATTCCATCTTTCTTCTCCATTCATAGCAAGAACTTTCATTATCAGTCAGTAATACGTGACCCTGCCCTCAGGACCAGTGAGTAGCACCCCATTTCTAGTATGGCAGGGCTGCTGTGTTGCACCCATGCAGTCCTGGTCTGTGCTCAGGTCAATGGAGAATCTCAGTAGCCTTATTATGCTGAATTCAGTAATTAAAATATTAGTGACAGGCCTGGAGGAACTCTGGAGAACTTCCCTAATGTCTTACCTTCAGCATGACACCTCCCTACTGGAGTGCACTTGTCTCTGAGCTCCCCTTAGCTACAGCTCTTCCCACTTTACAGATGTTCCTCTGATTTTCCATTTTTCTACCTCACTAGTGTTTTCCCAAGTGGCACCATGTCTAATGCCCCAGTTAAATTCAGACAGATTTAATCTACCACGTTTCCTTTGTCTGGGTAATCAGTTATGCTATCAAAGGGAGATATCTTATTATTCAAACATTAGCTACCCTTGGTAAACTATTTAGCATTTTATCTCATTTTCTGTTTACCTCACGTAGCTGATGTTCTTCGATTATATTGGAATATAACGTAATATTGGAGCCAAAGCTTTGGGCTCTAACTGATTCTAGTCATTTCCCCTCTCCTTCGCTTAAAGGTGAACAGTGTACCAGGCAGGTATGCTGACACACACCCTCCCGTCTCATTTACAGCTCAACTTCATCTCTCAGACTTCCTGGAGTCTGCAGAAGGAGCTGGTCCAGCCTGGTTGCTGGATTTCATTCCACATCAGAGATGGAGCTTTCCTTTTCCGTAACCTCTCATTATCCCTTTGCTCCGTGCTCAGTGCCATCCTCCCAATGAATAATGAAGACACTGAAGACCCAGAGGAGCACAAACAGCTTGAAGAAATGCTTTATCTGGTGCTCACTGGGAGTAAGAGTTCTTCTCCACAGCTCTCATAGCTGTAGAGGAACACTGTGCTATTTTTCTTTATGTAAACAAGACATTCTTTACATCCACTCAAAGTAATTGCGAGCAGCGTTTTGGCTGTGAGAGCACAGAGGACTTCCTAGACTTAGATGAAAGTAGCTAGTTGAGGTTTATATAATTCTTGTTTGAATTCATTATACATGCGTGGATACATGAATCTTGCAAGAACTTCTCTAACTATGTATTTTGGTGCCTAAGGAATACCGTTCTGCGGAGATAAAAGCCCAAACCCAGCAGACCCTTGTATCAGAAATCCTTATCTAATTTCCCACATTTATAGAAGGATAATTACCTTCGTCCTCTGACCCCCACTGCTTTAACAAGGAGCTGGATAAACTTTTTCTTGTAGAGGATGTAGCAAATGGTTGAGATTCAGTTAACCCCTACCGGTAATCCCAATGCCCTCACTGGCTTATACTGGGATTCTCATCAAGTCACTTACCTCAACATTTTCAAGGGTCTTTCACAGGCTAATTGCCTTCACTTCTTCCTTATTACTAACATAAGAAACTCAGCATGTAGTTTCAGTGCTCCAAAGCTGTGTTACTAGCAGGTCAAAGAGGTGGACTCGAGAGGGTGCCAGGCTCCTGGCTGCCAATTTATGCTCATTGTGAGACGCATTGTTCAGAGACCCTCGGCTTACACATGGGCTAAGCAACAGCAGTAGACCTGATGTGACACAGCGTCGTCTGGACCATTACAATTTACCACACTTACAGGGATCACATGAATGAGGGAAAGATAGGAAATGATTACACTGCAGGAGTTCAAATCAATCCCTCCCCATTCTATACCAGACCTGGAAACATTTGCCTCTTGCAAATACTCTTTAATCAGATAGGTCATGCTGCTACAGTCAATGGCTCCTTCTGCGAATAAGGGCTACTCAGCAGGCTAAACATTTGCTGAGCTGATTTCTAAGCCTTAAAATACACAAAAATATTTAGTATAAATTCCTGTTGCTGATTTTCCCACTTTACTGTGGAGTTACCATCTAATAGGAAAAAAATGTAAAGAAATATGAATAGGATCCAGGTGGTATCGTGCTCTTCACATGAGTGTGAGGTCCTGATCTTACAGGTGATGCACGTTATGTGCCAAGCAAACGCGTGACCCTGTCACTGCACTCTCGGCATGGTGATGGCATCTGTGTCACAAAAACCTGAGTAACAGTCCCAAATGAAAACAGATAAATTAATGGTTGTCTCAACAATAGCTAAAAGGTCCTGCGATAGATTAGTTCTCAGCAGACAAGAAGCCAGGAAGGATTGTAGCGCTGGTGTGAAATGCTCCAGAGAAAAGCAAGTGGTGTGACAGCAGTCAGACAAGATCACAGGGGCATTTAAGCCAGCTGGCAAAGATTTCACCATGCGCCTTGGGAACATCTGAAAGCAGCACTCAGAACCTGCTATGATGCTTTTCTTTGCCATGCAGAGAACAATAACACTCGAGAGCGTCTTTGCTGTCTGTGGGTTTGTTGTGAAGAGTTACTGAATTAAACTAGGGACAGGAAGAGACAGTCAGAGTGTTCCTGCAGCACTGCAGAAAAGACATCACACCTGTGGCACCATGGCCTGTGTAGGAAGGGAAGGAGACTCGCAGTTCAAACCCTGCAATGGCTGCACAATTAGGAGCTGAAACTGCAAAGTGCCGCTCTAGGATTAGTGTGCTGTGGGACTGAGACGGCATCGATGGCTACAAAAGTGGTCGTAATGATCACCACTCCAAACTACAGTCACTGTCAAACCAAGAACAGCAGTTGTGCTCCAGCCTGTAAAGTCCTGTGTGAAGATCTTGCCTTGGATCTTGTTGATGGACTGGCTGCAGATGATAGTGACTATGCAGACATCTAGTAAGGATGATTTCCTGCAAGGAGGGATGATAACTGGCCCTTTGCCTACCCCATGGGGTTTGGCAGTGGCTAGTCAGAACAGTCTCCACCTCCAAGCTTTCCATTTTCAGCCAATCTGCTGCAAAGCCCTGAAGTGACCACCCTGGGGAGGAAGATCCTCTATGTCCTGAGATTTTGTGTAGGCAGGGAAGAGCAGATCCTCTGCAGAACTGGAGGAGCAGCCTCTGTTTGGCTTCNTCCACCTCCAAGCTTTCCATTTTCTGCCAATCTGCAGAACTGGAGACGCAGCCTCTGTTTGGCTTTAGTTTACCTCTTCCTCTGAGTGACTACCCCTGCCAGGGTAGCAGTTTGGGCTGGAACCAGTGTTAATGTCATTGGTCTGAGGCCACCTAAACCATGCTGGCCGTGTAAATCACTGAAGCCTAGATGTCACCTCTTTCCAAGAACTGAGGACCACATTCGCCTCTTGTATAATCCCCAAAGCATCTGATTTCTGCCTGTTGATGTTCACATGCTGCTCAGGTCCTTAGCTGCAGAGGAAGACCTGAAATAGTATGTTCAAAGGCTTTTTCTTCTGAGCACAGCTGAGATCTTACAGAAGAAGCACCTGGAGTGCAGCCAGCGACTACTTCCTAGCGTACTCATAGAACTGCCTTACCAAGCAGGAGGCGTGGATTCCCTTTTTTATTCTACAGAGGTCTTTGAACCCACACCCCAGGCAAGGAGCTGACTACTAGGCTGCTGGATGCTTTGGTGCTAATTTCTGAGCTTTTGTTTTGGTGCCGGCCCAAACTTTTATGAATTAGCATTTTTATAGCAGCTGAGTTGTCTGATTATTTGAGTAGAGCCCTAGGCTTCTTTTTTTTTCCTCCTAAGTCATGAAACCTCTGTTTATTTTTGGAAAGTACCCGATCCCTAATGATTCTCTGATTCTAAGGTGCGGGGAAATGCACAGGTATTACCTGCAGAGCTTTGGGAACTTCCTGTTGAGGATGTCAGTAAGCTCCTGCGCTGCTTTCTTAGGAGGACAGGAACAGATCTATGCTTCACTGCTCAGATGCTTTTAAAACCCAGAGTGCAACAGAGTGAAGATCTGAAGACAATGATTTTTATAAAATCTGAGGTGTTACCTACTATAGATAGTTTTGAAGACCTCTGATGTGAAGATTCTCAGTGATGCCTGACTTTGAATTTGGGTACAGGAGGAGAGTTTGGCAATACCCAGAGATGCAAAAAAAAGCTTCCTAACCTGAGAAAAATCTACCGACGATGAATTCCACATAAAGCACTTATAAATACAGTCACAAAAGAACACCATGGCAACGAAGAAAGAAAAAAGATCAAATTACTCATTATGAAAGACAAATCATATGCTATCTTTATTGCAAGCTTTATAATCTCTCTGTCTGTGCTCTCTTACAGCATCACTATACACAATCCTGGTTAAAGAACCGGGAACAGTTTGTTTCCCTCCTAGAGGAAAGGCATTGACTTACAGAAACTTTTCACTATGCAAATGTTAGCAAAACAAACTGCTGCCTTTTAAAACTGGGTATTCACATGGAATCCACAAACAACCATAACATAGACATTTGAAGCTAGGCGAGAAATCTCAAGGCAGATGAAAAGCACCAAAGGTCAACAGCAAGCCAAAAATGTAAAGGCTTGCTGCAAAAGATGAGCACCTTCCTCTGAACTTGCTGCTTGGCATGAGCTAGATGTCAGATGTTATGGTTTACTTGGTTGGTTTTAGGTTGGACTGGATGATCTTTAAGGTCTTTTCCAGCCTCATCAGCACTGTGAGACTGTGGTACTGTGCTGACCCTTCCACATCTCTCTGGTGTTACAGCCATGTGCTGGTCCTTAGGTACCGGGCACCTCCAGTGTACTGTATTTTCACTCAGAGCAACCTGCAGTCTTACAAGTCTTTAAACTGCTTCAAATGTATGAAAGGGACTATAGTTAAGATCTTCTTTTGCATTAAGTTTCTGCTCTCAGCACTCCCTACAAGTGCTGTCTCTCTCCAACAGTCAGTTCCAACCAGTTACCGATACCAGGTTACAAAATATGGTCTGTAAATGAGTTGGACTCAGATCCAGTGTCGTAGGGCATCCTGCATGACACCTGCCTGAAATTCCATGAGGATCTGAGTCTCCAAAGAGTCCTGTCCTATACCTGTTTCCAAAATGAGATGCCTGAGGTGCTCTGACACATCTCAAAGAAGTGCTGTCAGCACCTTTATCAGCACCTTTGTTGTTCTGCCAATCATTTGGATTAAATTTATCCCCATTGTTATCTTTTTGTCTGGGACATCTCAGAGCAGCTGATGATAGGGCAAAGAATTGCTGTGGGGTTTATTGGCGTCCTTGTTTGTTTTTCTTTAGAACTTACAGCTGTAGAACTTGAAACACTACATAAAACACCCAAGTTACTCTGAAATGGTGTAATAATATAACATAAAAACATGCTGCCTTACATTGAAATCTACGTCTATTCTTACCTCTGCGTGCTGATCCTTTTTCAAAGCACCAGCAAGATTTGTTATTACTCTGTGGCTAGAAAATAGACTCCGGTAGTATTGTGGAAGTATATATTGTGGCTGATAAAACCAAGAGAAAAGGAATTAAGTTCTGCCACATAAATTAAAAAGAATCTCTTACTGGGGAAATTGCATCATCAATTCATTCCCCTGCGTTGATGAAAGTGGTCACTTCCACTCTCTTTTTGACTTGCTGAGATACTTTTTACGTAATCCAGTTAAGAGTTAGATCTGTTAGATCCTAAGTTGTCTGTGGAATGTGAATTTCAGCTCTTGAGGAGGTTTGCACATATATATATACACATATATATGTGTGTGTGTGTCTGTGTCCCAAAGCCAGATCATTATTCTAAAAAGACATGTCATTCACAATCCATTTCTGAAGGTTATTTCCTTGTGTTTCTTATGCTAGAAGAGAGCTGAGAGTCAGGTCAGTCCTCAGTGCACGGTGCAGGGCATCCTTCTCATTAGCTACATCATTTTATGAAAAAACCCATCCAGTGGTTGTAGCAGTTGATGGAAAGGCAACAGTAAGAGAGCAGGGGGGAGGCTGTGTTCAGACTGGTCATCTTTACACTTGGAATTTAGAAAATGAATGTCAGATGGTGAGTAAGAGAGAGATACAGATCGTCAAAGATCCTCGTCTTCTGGACAGGTGCTGTAGTGAGTTATAGGAAGCACAGGTGGAGGGCACTCTTGAAGAGACTTTAAAGAGGGATTTGAAAGAGGGATGAACTTGATAGAACCCAGAGGTGTTGAATAGACATAAAGAGCCTTGTTGAAAAGGGACTCTGTAGGAGAGCAGTGTGAAGAGGAGAGACCCGGGAAGAGGGAGGTCATGAAAATGTACAACGGTGAATGCAACTATTTTTGTACAAACAAAGATGCAGCACTAACCCCCATCTGATGTCAGCGTCTCACAAAAGAAGTTCAAAGGGACTCAAGAAAATAGGTGTAGTGCCTATAAAAAGCTGTATCAGACTTAAAAGCAGGGTAGCAATCAGGAGGTCAGGGGTGAAATCTAGACTAACATGCTTTCTGCAATGCACATGGAAAGGATTGTGTGGGTATGAGGCCAAAGCAACCTCAACTACGTTTAGTTACTATCAAGTGGAAAAGTACCACAGACAAAGGTTGGTGGAAGAGATTGAAAAGCATTTTTGCAGGCACCAGTCAAAATTGGTTGAGTAAAATCGTGGCCAGTGCAGAGGTTGAGTTTCTGAGGGGTATGAAGGTAGAAAAGTAAAATAGTACTATCTCAAAAATAGGAAGAGTGAAAGCACAAACAGGAAATAACAAGGAGTAACCTGGAGTTACAAGCTGCTTACAGAGAGCCAGAAAAACTCTGATTTGGAGTAAGAATTTGTCTGACTGTAAGAAGTGTCTGTGGGGTCAAGGCAGATGAGAAGAAAACAGGCATTTGAGTTTTATTATGACTGAGAGCTCTCTGAAGACCTTGAACAACAAAGCAGATAGAAGGAGCAACAGCCAACCAGAAAGGGTCCAGAATCCAGAAGGAGCTCAGCACCTCTTGTAAATAGAAAGAGCTGTGCCCGCCACAAATTTCATCCTGTGGAGTCCTGTAGTACCAGAACAGCATTTCAAAAATAGCATTTCGTGGCTGAGAAAAGCATCTCAGTGGGTTCTTGCCTGAGAATACAGCCAGACTCCCTGACATTTACAGGAGATATCTCAAGGTCATTTACAGCGCTCAGAGACTGGGCACTTTCAGTCTCTGCCTCTTTACTTCAGCTCTTGTTTCAGTGACATCCTCTGTTGGTTTGGATAATGCTAAGTGGCAGACTGACCAGGAGCTCCTGCCTCCCTCCACGCAGGAGATTCCGTGCTCTTTGACTAATTACAAACCGGGGACGGCTATGCTGTCCCTTGAAATGAGTGTAAATCAGGAGTCAATTGTCCATTCTAATCAGATTTATCCAGAATGTATGCTATGTGAAGTTTCAAGTGACTAGAATTAGCTTACACACAGTAAACATTTCAGGTCTAATCTGATCATTTTATCTGAAAACGAGTGAGCTTTAACTGTAGGAAGAAAAAGCCATGCTATAATCAATAAACAAGGAATACTCTAAGAGAGGAGTCCGGTCTGTCTGATTAATCATACTATCAGCTGATCAGACTTATGCTGTGAAGGAAATGAATCACGTGCTTTCAAGGAACTGGGGTGTAAGTATACAAACCTTACCCACAGCCTTTGCTATGGTGTTTTGATGTGTGAAGGCTCCCTATTACACAGCAGTGGAATGCATTTACAGCTGAAACATACACAAATCATCATCATTCTTTGCTAACAGCTGTTGTATTCACGTCTTGCTGCTCACTTTTGCTTCAAGTGAGGGTCCCTTGTGACTGGACACTCCATTTTCCTTCTCAATGCTTCCACGTGAAGGACAAGATGTAATGTGGACTCTTCACTCAAATGTAATGTCTTACATGAATCATGTTCTCGTCACTGCAATAACAAGTTTGTTTCCAGACTGATATCATGTTTTGCTTTGTTCCTATCATGTTTTCCTTTGTTCCTGGAGTCTCGTACGCAGTGTGTAGGATCACTGTTACTGATATACTGATTTTTACGTTATATGAAGCATCAGTTTCACGGTACAAACCTGTTGTCTCTTCCCTTACCACATTCTAATGGATCTGTTAGGGAAGGGAATGCCCTTTTCTAATAGTGCTTTTTACCTCTGCAGTGTAGACACCCTGCAAAAAAGTCTCTTGCATTTCTCCTTGCATTTGTTGTTTAACTCAAATTGCATTGCATAGAATCATTGAGGCTGGAAGAGTCCCCTAAGATCTTCAAGTTGAGCCTGTGGATGATTCCATGTGGATGATGCTCAGTCCTTCCCTTCCCAAAGAAAGGACAGGGCTGTAGTCCACTAAAGAGGACAGACTAGAGATCTGAGTAAAGTTTATTTGGATACCTTGCATTTTGCAAAGGGAATGTTTCGACAAACCCAAGCACAACTTTTCAATGCATCTGTAATGCAATTCTTAATAGGAATCAAGTAGCAAAACCTCTGTGATCTGCTGGAGACAGAGTGGGTCTTTGTGTTCAAATTCAGATAAGCAGAGACTCCTCTCTTCCTTAATCCAAGACACGTATGTTAATGAGGCAGGGAGAAGAGAAAGGTCAAGAAACTGAATAATTTTTTCCTTATCTATAAACATGTCCAGCTCTCTGAATTTCCCCACACCAGCTCTTTTGGCTTGCAGTTGGTACACATTTATGGTATCCAGCCAGGAGGGAAGTCAACAAACCCTTTCCTCCTGAATACCCTGTAACAAAACAGAAAATGAACTGATATACTAACACACAGTTGGGAAGCCTCTCGGGCATTGCAGCATCCATGGCAGGCAGCATCCGCTTGGGTGTCTGCGCTTCACTGCTGGAATGTTCACTTATGCATGAAAGGGATGGACTGCATCCCTATGGATCATACCACACTGGTATGGTCCCAGCATTTGTACCTGTGGCTTCCTTACCAAAATCACACAAAACTTGGAGGTAAAGTTTCATTCTCAGAGCAGCTCTTTCCAGCTGTGCTCTGATGAGTATCTCCCTCTTCATAACAAACTGCTTTAGATTTGTTGATAACTCTCTATAGAGCAATGAAGATGATGAAGGAAGTAGAGCTGCCCAGGGTGGGTTGTGGAGTCTCCTTCTCTGGAGACATTCCAGACCCGCCTGGCTGTGTTCCTGTGCGACTTGGTCTGGGTGATCCTGCTGTGGCAGGGGGATTGGACTGGGTGATCTTTCGAGGTCCCTTCCCATCCCTGATGATCCTATGTCTCTATGATGTAGTGCTGCAGTTTAAGTCCCAATTTGATAAAAGGTCAAACTTGTACGAAGTGAGGAATCAACCCTGGTCAGAACCTTATCTGCCAAAAGAGAGTCTCCTAACAGCAACAAATGTTGTTAACCATTTCTTACTGGGAAGGACTTGAAGTAGAGGAGCGTAAGTGGTCTACCCGAGACTGTACAGGACTCCTCTGTGAAAGGCAGAATAGAATTAAGGGGATACCATGTTCCATGAACAACTGGGTTTAATTTTTCTCTAAAGCCTGAAACAAGCTCATCCATGCTTTAGTACACTTAATACAGCATTCCTTTATCCATTTGAGCAATGCCTATGTTCTTAGCTATGGACATTCTCTTGTACCAATGCATTTTTGACCATGCCTTTTCACTACCTGATTCCTTTCCCAGCTTTCTCCCTCTCCATCACCTCTAGCATAGACTTTCTTTCTTCATTTTCATGGTCCTTCACTGCCTGGACCTTGCTCATGATCTATTAATATGGCAGCTCCCTGCCACCCATACCCTCGCCAGATATGAGCGTTCCAGGTGTCCTGTTCACATAGAAGCATCTCCCTCTCAAAATTCCCAAAGTTACTCCATCTCACTCCTTCAAATCCTAATTTAAGGTTCCTCTTTAGTTATGATAAGCTTGGCGCTGCTGGGATGCAGTTGTGCTGAGACCAGGACTAACCACAGAGACCAGTGATGCATTGCTTCCTCCTGCACACCCATGTGCCTGCATCACCTATGTCCCACTGGAACTGCTTTGAGCACTATACTGCTATTTCATGGTGGTGAAGCACCTAGAACAAGAGTGGCATCTATTTCTAAAGCAAGCACAACAGTGTCGTGACACTGGCAATTCATTTGGTCAGTAAGATCAGAACCAAAAGCAATACATCACTGCCACTGAGCCCAAGCCCGAGCCTGAGCCAAGCTCAGTGACAGCCCTACAGCACATTTTTAATGTATTGCACTTCCATGAATTCAACCTGGTGCAAATTTCCCCCTTTTATGACAGCACTGCAGTGTTGGCGTGCATTCAATATCACACCCTTTCTAACCCCCAAATACTTCTGTGTGGTACTGCTGTTGCCATCACTCATTTGAGGGATGATCTATTTGACTGCTGAATATCCTAACAATAAGATAGCTTGTGGAAATAGGAGCCTGGCCAAACGACTTCTCTTTGGGAGGCATCCTTTGCCAATAAGGATCAGCAAAAGCTGTCATGACGGGGCAGATGCATGCATGTTGCTCTCCCAGTCCAACACAACTGAAATGAAGGTGCCAATTTCACCATTGGGGTTCAAACAATAGAGAGGGTCAGGTCAATGACAGAGTTGCCACAGCACTATAGCACATAGGACCTGTCATTTCCCCGTGAGTTTTTCTGCCCAACTCAGCCATATAAAATCACTGACATTAATTTAATGAGTGAGTTTACAGGAGATTAGTCTCACCATGAGTTGGATGGTTCTGAACATATGGAGACCCAGTCTGGCTATATGAAAGGATGGTAGAGATCTGGAAATGCAGACATTTGGGGCTGTGTGATTTTTGTGTTAAATACTTTAACTCTTCCTAACACTTCTCTTTGGTTCTGTGGGTTTAGTTCAATCTATGGCAATGCCAATCATTGCAGTTAACTCCAGTTTAGGTTTGTGACAAGTCACAGGGCAGGCCTGGGAATGTGTATTTCTGAGATTTATATGGAAAACGTGTCAGGAGGATGGAGCCAGGCTCTTCTCAAGGTCATCTGGTGATGGGACAAGGGGCAATGGGTGCCAGCTGGAACAGAGGACGTTCCATATCAATATCAGCAGGACCTTCTTCCCAGGGAGGGTACCAGAGCACTGGACCAGGCTGCCCAGGGGGGTTGTGGAGTCTCCTTCTCTGCAGACGTTTCAGACCCACCTGGCTGTGTTCCTGTGCCACTTGGTCTGAGTGATCCTGCTGTGGTAGGGGGATTAGACTGGATGATCTTTCGAGGTCCCTTCCAATCCCTAATGATTCTATGAAAGATATTTGGGCTCTGTCTGTGATCATTTGTGATCAACACCCACTGAACTTAAATTCCAGAGAAAAAAAATCTCACAGGCATCCAAGAGAGCGAGAAGCCTTAAATTACAGGGAGTTTTGTTGTTTTATAATTATTTTAGTGCTCAATCCATGGAAGGAGTTAGGTGGCTAACTGCTGCATAATTACCATCATATAATGTATGCTACACAGCCCCTCGATTGCTAACCAACTTCTGAAGGACCTGGGAGCCTCATCTTTTGATGGTAACATTGTCCAGGATCAGACACTGTGAATAACCTGTGTTGATCTCATCACTGTTCTTTGCTTAAATTCTCAATGAAGAGATTTTTATACCACCAGCTTTGTTAGCTGTGGGACCCATCTTCAAAAGAATTTCAGGGGTGAGCAGGCTTATTGTACAGAACATTTCATTCTATAATCTATTGAGCAGAACAGATACAAGGCTTGGGAGATGCAGCAGCATCTCTGTCCTCTGCCTATGAGATCTCTAACTCTTAGGAAATAAACTGAAGGACAACTGTAATAAACTATTTAGAGGAAACCTTTATAATTTCCTTTTCTCCTGTTAGGAATGTAATAATAATAATAATAATAATGTAGTAATGTAATAATTCCTGTTAGGAAATTTTAAGGAGTAGTTGAGTAACAGTTGAATAGTAATCGTGGTGATTAGTTGTAGCAAGCACTCACATTCAGTTTCTCTCCTTTCCTGCTTGGTGCCTCAGTCTCTGCATTTGCAGAACCATTTCATGAGCTGTCTATCCCAGTGGTCCAGTAAATATTTAGGGAATGCAGAGTGAAATATCTGAAATGGAACAACTTTACAGCCTCTTTGCCAGGGATCCAGAGCTCCCCTTCAGGTCCTTTCTTGCTTAGTAGATCACACAGCCTTATGGCAAAGATGAGAATGCATCTTCAGTGACAGAGGAGACCAGAAGGCTGCACTATCCATGAGTTTAAGAATGGGGAAGGTAGGACACCCTGGAAAATTAAGGTGTTCTATTGCCTAAAGCCTGGAGTTGGTGACATGCTCAGCCCTAGTGGGCATGGCTCACACCAGCCTATCTTAGGAATTTTGGTTGACTACAGGGGATGTGAGGGGTACAGTCTCAATCTAAAGCTCTTGGGATTCTCTGAGACATCTGTCTCTCTGCCTGGTAAAAGTCATTTCAGAAGCTTCATTAGAGCTGTCTGACTTCGGATGTGTTTTCTGAAGCCTGTTGTATGAGTTTTGGGTTGGTTCTGTGTCTATGTCAGATGGTTCACAGTCACTGAGGTCATACCATAACGTGTGCTTTAAATAGTCAGAAGCCATTATGCTTTCTGCTCTTGCCCATAGATGCAGTTCCCTGTGCTTCAATGGGCAACGCTTATTTTTTTGACAAAGACTTTGTCCCTTCAATGTTAAAAAGCACTCAGATAGCACGTAGCTGTGATACAAGGCGTACAGCTGACACAACTGATCTTCCAGCTTCCAGTTTACTTGAAGTCTTTAAAATAAACCATAAATTATACTTAATCAGTGTGCTCTCAACCAGCTGAAAGCTAAGGGGCTGGAGCAAGTACTGAGGTGGAGTAAGAGGAAAAGCTGACAGTGTTCTGGCTTCTTATTCCCTGGATGCACAGAAAACTGATATACCTGAAACTCTTACTCAGAACTACAATGCAGAATGAAAAAGGCCCTTCAGTATCTTTTATTAAACACAAGGAAAGCTATTTCAAAAGAAGGAAAAGGATAAGTCTTCTGCAAGCTCACCACAGGCTCCCATTACAAGTTAACCAATTATTTCTGTCTCAGCAGAGATGATAATTAATCCCAGCTATTGTTCAGGTATGCTGCAACCTGGGCAGTTCAGTGGGTTTGCTAGACTTGAAAAAAGCTGCCCAGCCTGCTCTCTGTTCAGTTCATACCTGCACGAGTATCTCTTACCTCAGTGAGGAAGCTGTTAGACTGCTCTCTGCTATTTGTCAGGACAATTCAATTGATGTTCTACCTAGAACCCTGCAGGACCACAGCTACTGCAGTGGCTAGACCTTCGTTAAGCTTTAAGTAACTGATTTAACAAGCTGTGCTAATGAAATGGGGCTTTAATGAGGTGCTTTTAGCTAAGCTAAATCTATTTTCCTCTTCATCTCAGCCCAAATTTTCCTGAACCTTTTTTACAATACAGCTTAGCAGATCCCTTCATATTTCAACTGGAATAACCATTAATATCTCACTTAATACAAACTTAATACAAACATTCTGATCACCTTCAACAGTGGATGTGGTCTTTCTCTGAGCAGCAGCTACTCACCAGGCTAAGAAACATGATCACAGAATCACAGAATCATCAGGGATCCATGGAGACCTCGAAAGATCATCCAGTCCAATCCCCCTACCACAGCAGGATCACTCAGACCAAGTTGCACAGGAACACAGCCAAGCGGGTCTGGAATGTCTGCAGAGAAGGAGACTCCACAGCCCCCCTGGGCAGCCTGTTTTCAGTGCTCCGGTACCCTTCCTGTGAATAAGTTCCATCTGACATTGATAGGGAACCTCCCCTGTTCCAGCTGGCACCCATTGCCCCTTGTCCTATCACCAGATGATCTTGAGAAGAGCCTGGCTTCATCCTCCTGACACCCACCTCTCACATCTCTATAGACATAAATGAGGTCACTCCTCAGCCTCCTCAAGTTCAAGAGATCCAGCTCCCACAGCCTTTCCTCATCAGGGAGCTGCTCTACTTCTTTCATCATCTTCGATGCTCTACGCTGGACACCCTCCAGCAGCTCTGTGTCTTTCTTGACCTGAGGGTCCAAGAACTGGACCCAATACTCCAGATGTAGTCTCACTAGTGTAGAGTACCTAGTCTGTTAACTAACCCCTTCTGATCTCCTCAGGATGCTGTTGGCCCTCTTGGCCACAAGAGCAGACTGGAGGGTGTTCACTGGTTAAACACAGATCCTCTGCTTGTTAAAGTGATACCTTTAACAAGTCATATGTCTTCTCTTCCACAGTTATAGTGTAGCTTTTAGAAAGCTGTGTCACTTCTTTAATGACAAACATTTGACTCATGCTCTTTGATAGTACTGTGCTAGAAATCAACATGTTTATTTATCAGCTGCTCAGTTTGATCCAGATTTGCATAGTCATTAGCAGCGGTAATGACACATCACCCCATGTGACTGGGATGTGAGCTGAAACCTCAAGCAATGGTGAAGCAGTACACAGATCACCTGGCATAACTGCCTAACTTGAAAGCTACTCTCACTTTGTGAAGGGAGCTGTGAAATCCATGTCACTACTGTCAAACAAAACAATCTATTTTGTAAAGGAATGCCTCAAAAAGCGGCGAGGAAATGCACGTGCAGCATGGCATCTGTTTGATTTCATTCCTCAGGCAGTGCCGTAAAAATTGATCAGACCACATTTAATGGAGAAATCATTAGAAGTCTTATTCAACCAGCTCCAGAAATATTTATGAAGAGCAGTTAAAAACCACTGATAGGATACAGGAGGAGGCTTGTTGCAGTATTATTAATGGCGAGGAGGACACAGCTACCTCCTATGATAACTACAGGAACTCTGTGATGTATTTCCAGCAGCTTTTGTGCAATGGATTGGTATTAAAACAGCACAGTCTTCCAATTTGCTGTTAGCTAACGATGGGCTTGGTATGGCCTGATATTTATCCATTTTGACCTTTAAATCAAGTGAAAATCTACTGTATTCGTCTTGCCCTGATGGAAATGTGACTGCCAGCTCTCCCCAGTCAGCTCTATGGCAGCCTGTTACCGAATGCTGCCTGTTTAACTCCTCCTTCCCCATGTGTTGGTCCTCCCCGGTCACTAATGAACTGCACAGCATGATTTGCATATAAATATTGTTAATTAAGCAGGCTGATAAACTGTGATTGCCATTTTCTAATACTACAGACCTGTGTGAAATCTTCTTATTCGGGTTTTCTAGTCACAGGATCATAGAATCCTTAGGGATCAGAAGGGACCTTGAAAGATCATCCAGTCCAATCCCCCTGCCACAGCAGGATCACCCAGACCAAGTTGCACAGGAACACAGCCAGGTGGGTCTGGAACGTCTCCAGAGAAGGAGACTCCACAACCCCCCTGGGCAGCCTGTTGCAGTGCTCCGGTACCCTCCTTGGGAAGAAGTTCGTTGTGAGATTGATAGGGAACCTCCTCTGTTCCAGCTGGCACCCAGTGCCCCTTGTCCTGTCACAGGATGACCTTGAGAAGAGCCTGGCTCCATCCTCCTGACACTCACCCCTCACATAATTATAGACATGAATGAGGTCCCCCCTGTGATAAAGGCAACCAGATTTTTAGCTCGTTGAAAGGCCTGTCTCGTGTTCCTCAGCTGTGTTTCAATCGCTCTTCTCCTCTCCTTCCTTCATTAAAAATTTTACACATCCTTGGAAAAAAATCAAACCCTGAAGAAGTGAAAATGGATTTTTTCCTCTAAAGGACTGTCATCCTAGAGAGCTCCTGCCAGGGCTGGAGTTCAGCAGAGCATGTCTTGGATGTGCAGCACCTACTGTTAGAAGAAAAATATCTGCTTTTTGAGGTAGCCTACATCTCCCACGGTATGAACTGGTCCAACATAATGCGCTTCTCTTCACAACTGTTCTAGCCCGTGGGGCTGGACAGGAAGGCTCTGTGGGGTGCAGCTGAGATGATTCCATCCTTTTTCATACCTAGCCAGTGCCAACAGATGCTCACAGTAAAGATAAAGCCTTGCTCTTAGTCCAAGGACCACAGATACAAGATGGTAGGTATGGTGAAACCCATTTACATACCCAGACACGTGAAATATTCACTCTAATCAAAGGACCAGGTTCCCAGATTCCTTCATGCTCCTCTGCACACACTCAGCATGAAACGCTAAAACACAAGTAATGTGGCATGAAAGAGAATACTGTCTAAAGTTCAACCTTTTACACTTTGATCTCATGTCCCTAGCTCACTACAATCAGGTTAAACCACTGGGAGATCAAAAATAGCCATTGATTGGCAGGAATTTTATCTACGTGAGGATTTTACGCTTTAATTCTTCCAATGGGCAAAGGATCTCCACACACGCTTCTCTCAATGGCCCAGGGGTTCCACACATTCAAATGTGAAATGTGCTTTGGACTGCACATAGCAGCCTGGATTGCTTTGCTTAGAGAAAGCTCAGCTGGGACAGAGGTTGAAAGCCCTCTGGAGGGACTGCAGCCGTGTTCTATAGTGCTGTATACTGGGTTTTCCAGGTGTCCCTGTCTTACATCCTGATGCTAAGACAAAAAATTATGATGAAGGTATCAGGCACCTGGACTACTGCATCCAGTTCTGGAGCCCTCATTACAAGAAGGATGTGG
>VZRI01014009.1:158068-174411 GCA_013397515.1 Upupa epops | reverse complement strand
CCTTCTCTGGAGATGTTCAAGACCCGCCTATGGGACTTGGTCTAGGTGATCCTGCTGTAGTGGGGGGATTTGACTGGATGATCTTTTGAGGTCCCTTCCAATCCCAAAGGATTCTATGATCTGCCACTACCAAACCAGATTGCCCTCACTGTCTGGGAAGTGACTATGAGGATGGTTTCTTGAATGAATTTTTTTGTCTTCCTGTGCATGAGGTAGCCAGGAGAAAGTCATTCCCAGAGTAAGTTCCTTACTGATTTCCGTCCATCTGGTTGCCTGCATGAATACTTAGGTCTAACTGTTAAGCCAGTCAAAGACTCTCACCTCTCTTACTTCAAGTCACACAACCCTGTGGTAGGGACTGAACTTCAGTGGCAGCATAGAGATGATCAAGGCCAAGACCTCAGGTGGGTGCAGTGGGTTTAAATGTACTCAACTTTAGAAATCAGGAGACAGCTGCTGGTCAGAGGTACCCAAAGAGAGACTCTCAGAAAGTTTATGATGTCACTCACCGCAGAATAGATGACCACCTCTTCCCATTGCTGACCCTACCTGAAATTGGAACAAAGATCAGAAAATTTGTCTCCTTCTGACCCTAAGGAGAAATCGAGCTTTGATTCTAGAAGACTCCACAAAATCCCGGAGACTTTGCTCTTGATATTAGTTATATGTGATAAGCTGTCAAAATCTGCAGCGGCAGTTCTGCTAGACAGACTGAAGAGACTGCCTGCAGGGTTATAAACCATAATATAGGTATAAATAACTCCCAGGAAAATAGAGTAAAGGAGATTGCTCAGTGTGAATGCTTCAGAAGCAGAGGGAAACAAAAATCATTGAGTTGTTAAGGAAAAAATAAGGAGCATTTGAAAAGTGAAGGAATGGCTGCCTGTGGAATTGTCACTCAATGAGCCTAAACACAGGGAAGTAATAAACTGGGGGGGACACCCAAGACACAGGTAGGTCTGCTACTATCACTGTTGCAACCCTAACGAAGAGGCAGAAGAAGGGATGGCACGTTGCTGCTGTAACAACATGCTTGAGATTTCCTCTCGAAAGCGCTTGAGCACTGGTTCTGGAAGATACCACACCTTGGTTTGAATGTGTTGCAAAAATAAGTCACTCTGGCTAGTGCTTGAGGTTTTAAGGTTTTCCTTTGCTCTGAAGTCACTGAGTGTTATACAGGACCTTGATGGAGCTGATGCAGTTTGCAAACAGGACTGTGAGCAAGGCTGTTGCATGAGCAGGGATACACACAGGCTTTTTGGTCCTGGATGGAACTAGCTATTCCCACATGTTGTGGTTTAACCTCTCTTTGCCAAGATCTACTGCAACTTTACCATCACAACATTATTCATAGATCATGGACTCACTGGGATTAGTATTCAAGCTCAGAAGAACTTTCTAATTAAGTAAAATCTTTAAATGTTTGCCTGATGTCAAGAGGAGTTGGTAACAGGATCGTGTACAGGTGGTGTAAGAAATCAGACGGCCTCCTGCTCTTTCCAGAGTGAAAGATTTGGACTGCAGAGCAGGACTGTGCTCTTGTCACAGCCTATGGAGCACTGACATCATACAGATTTGCTGTTGTTTATTGGTAAGAATAACAATGCCATTTTGCCTTCAACTGTGTTCAGGGTGAGCTGATTGTCTTAACAACCCTTAGACTCTCACTCCGAACTGCATGTCTTCTGCGAAGGCCCATACAGGTCTATGTAACTGTACATGTAAACTCAACGGAGTTGAAGCACATGCTTAGTGTAAGCTCATATTTAGCTGCCCCCTTGAATTTCCCTCCTCTGTTTCAGGAGAGCATGCAGCTTAACTCAGGAGAGCAGTGAGATTTCCTGGCCCCAGCTGCCATTCTGACCCCTTTCCACTAGCCAATCTGCAGCAATGGTTCATCTGCTGTTGCAGCAGCTGAATCTCTGTGATCTATAAGCTGGTGTTTTACAGTAAATCAGGACCACTTTTGGCCTGCGAACTCTGGCAGTCAAGATATTTAGCTGTACCCCAAGAAGGCAGATACCTCAGGAAGATACCTAAGTATAGAAGGTGGTGGTGAGGCTGCCCAGCTGTACAGACCCTGTCTCAGACTCCACACTATCATTTTCCTGGGTTGTCTCTTGAATCTGAACTGTGAGGTGAACACTTTTGCATCCAATAAGCCTGAATATTAAATCAAAATGCAGAGTCACTTGTAAAAGGTAACTCTGGTCCTGTAAGCTTTCATCAGTCTTTTCAAACCATCTTTCTATTGAGATCTCTCTGCTCTGATGTGCAAAAGTCAGTCGTGGAAAAAGGTGGATGAAAACCTGCCTCCCAAGTGCTTTCACAGCTTTGAAATGACAGTTTATTTTTCCACCTTATTCTCCCACTTTGTGATAATCACGATTATCTCCTTTTCCTACATCCTTTAGACAGAATGACACCGTTAATAGTCGAGCAGGTTTTGTGCTCCCTTATTATTCCTCTCCACTTTTTAGGGAGCAACATTCATTTAAAAATTCAAACTGGCAACCTCCATCTGGGGCTCCGTGGGGCTCAGGGCTATAAACATGGAGGTTCCGCTTTGCTTTTCGTTTTTAAGCAGGATAAAATACAGCTTATTTAGGTCACTGCACACTCCTTTTATATTTTTGAGGGGGTTTTTTTTTGTTTTCCTTTTATGTGAGAGATAAAGATTCAAAACAAAACTGTTTGCCACCGACTTCAATCTTTCATGCTGTACTGCACGTGGAGTACAAGCTACATATCAAGGTTTTCCTGAGGTTACCTATCACCCTGCTATTTGAACATCGTCTACATGATCCAGAAACCTGGCAAGGGTTAATCTAGGTCAATCTGCCCAGCATGAGAAAAACTGTGGTCTTATCGCAGGTTAAAATAGCAGTGAAAACCAACAAGAACCAAACAGCAAAATCAGCCTTTGTTTGGCTTGGCAGGGTACTCTCTGAGGGTTTTGTCATGAGCTGAAACTGCTGGTTCCAAAGGCACTGTCCTTGTCCGGGCAGCTTTTCCTATCCTGAGTTAGTAAACACCTTTATCTATGCATTTACGTGGATGTACCACACCTATGCCAGCTTTGTCATCGGGAACAAGCTGAAGGTTATTGAGGAGAATGTCTTTATTTACCTTGTCTCGCAGGCAAGCAATAAACGCAAGCCAGCGTGTGCATTCGAGGGAGGTGCCGTGAGAGGGCAAAGTCAGACACATCAGTTTGCATTTTGCTTGGAAAGAGACTCAGAGGATGTTGGCCCTCCTTGAAGCATCCCGCAGCCTCGGTGCAGCTCTTGCAGCTTACACATCTCCCTCCCGCTCAGTCAGACTGTTGTGCCCCGGCTGTCTCACAAACCCCCCCAGGTGTACACAGTAAAAGGAGCAACACTGGGTAGAGGACAAATCCCAGCCCGTCTCACATCATGTCAAATGAAGAAGACACAAGAAGAAGCAACGCTCTCCCTGAAGACCTGTACAGTGATATATTTAAAGCAGATGTGGTCACCCTAGCCTGTTCAGCTGGCAAGCCAGCTGCATTGCTCGCTAGGCTTTGAGCCTGCAGGGCACAGAGCTTTATTCCAAGGTGTTCAAGTTCAAAGACTTCATAGCAAACCCTTTTTTCTTGTGCTGCCTCCCCTTCGTGTCCACTGAGGTATTTTTCATTAAAAATCTGCTAGGTTTCTGCATTATCTTTCCACTGACAAGGAATTTTGCATTCCTATAAGTTGGATCTGGTCTTTACAGTCGTAATAGGATGGGCAAATAAGATTTGGCAGCAGTAAGTGTTTCAGAAACAACAGGATCTGCCTTGGCATTCCTTTAGTTTAAAAGATACCTCACTGCAATTAATTAGCTGGAATCTGAGAGCTTCCAGAAGGAAAGTTTGATGAGTTACCTCTTTCCTCTGGGAAGGAATCATTCAAGCCAAATCGCAGTTAACTGACATATTCACTCTTGAATTCTTTCAACTCAGCATCCACCCAGACTGTTTTCTCTCTTCAGAAGAGAAGTGCCTGTGGAAAGTTATGCACTTTTATCAGCTTCTTTCTGATTCTTGACACTTATTTATTTATTTTCTGAAGAAGAGAGGAAAAAGTACATTCACTGGTGATGTCACTGCTTTTGACACAGAAGTTTTCACTCTGCCTGCGGAACAGATGGAGAGTTATAATGCCAGCAGGGCAGGCTCCCCTCGCTGCACAGTGCATCTTCTTTTCTTCATTGAATACCAGAAGCATAAACAGGAGTGCTGGCATCTACAGCATTTCCCCTCTGCCCCTCCTCAGTGGGAAACAGAGCCCACTCTATGACCCACACTCGTGAGGAGTCCTCTCCTCAAGAATATCAGCAGTAGAGGACTCCCCAGACATCAAGACCAGGGCTGACTTCCAGCCAGCATCTCTGTGAGGAAGGTTGCCTCAGAGAGCACCGCTTCTGTAGTCCTTCTCCTTTGTTTTTTCTGATTTCTAGGAAACTCAGAGCAGGTCCTGAGAAGGTGGGTTAGGCTCTGAGCCTTTAACCCAGCTCCTTGCCTACCTGAAAAGAGGCAAATTGCCTGGGAGCTCTCCTCTGCCCTATGACAGCTCTGCCATGTGAACACAGGTAAAGAACACCACTGTGGAAAGGGCTGCAACCAGCTCCTCTTCTCCAGGAGGAGTCATTGTGCTTCCTCCTCCTCTGGATGCTGATGTTTATAGAGAGTTTAAGGAGAAGCTGTAGAAACCTCCCTATTTTTTTCTGCTGTTGCTCCTCCCCTGATTTATTGCAACAAGCTCAAACCTAACCATTATGGTCTTAATGGTAGCTCCATATTTTTCTCCTGACCCAGGAAAGCAAAGGTTAATGTGACTCCTGTGAAAACTTAATGTTTCCTTTATCCTTCAAGGATCATGCAAGGCTCTTTAAGTTCAAGTCATGTAAGCCATGGTTGCTGAGAGATTCATCGCTTGATAAATAGCCCTTCTCAACAGCATGATTAATAACGGGATTGATATTGTCAGTGGTTCTGTTTCATGCTGTACACTTGCAATTGTATTACCATCTTGCTTTGGGTGTAGGATGCCTCTTTATCAAACCCTCTAAAGCTGGGGAGTATAAGATACCGTGGCAACATAAATTTTTAAATATAGCCTGTTTGAAAGCAGACTGATTTCCTGTCTGACTTGCTCATCTATTACCTAGAGAGGATGAAAGCGAAGTTCTTTCTTGTTATGTAACCTTACCCTGATCTGATTACTATGCACAGAGCCGCACTGCAAGCACTTCGGTGTGAAAAAACTTGGGGAACTGTTATAGTAAACAAGGAGAAACTAAATGCATGGATTGGATTCCAGCAGGAAATCTTAACTCTAAAATCCACAACACGTGGTCTGAAATGTCACACAGTTAATTAAAGTTTAATTTATGCAACAACTCGTTATGGTATGAGCAGGGACGGATAATCTGAGCAGAATTAAACAGTCCCTTTGGCTGTAGACTGTATTACCAAGACTTTGGATATGACCCACAGCTCCAGAATTGAGCTGGCTTTTGAATCATAGAATCATCAGGGATTAAAAGGGACCTCGAAAGATCACCCAGTCCAATCCCCCTGCCACAGCAGGATCACCCAGACCAAGTTGCACAGGAACACAGCCAGGCGGGTCTGGAACGTCTCCAGAGAAGGAGACTCCACAACCACCCTAGGCAGCCTGGTCCAATGCTCTGGGACCCTCCCTGGGAAGAAGAAGTTCCTGCTGATATTTATATGAACCTTCTCTGTTCCAGCTGGCACCCATTGCCCCTTGTCCTATCACCAGGTGACCTTGAGAAGAGCCTGGCTCCATCCTCCTGACACCCACCCCTCACATATTTAGAGACCTGAATGAGGTCACCCCTTAGCCTCCTCCAAGCTAAAGAGACCCAGCTCCCTCATACTGACTGTCCCTAATGACCCTCCTGTCCCTGATGTGCCTAGAGACAGCATCCAGGACAAATTGTTCCATCACCTTTCCTGGGATGGAGGTGAGGCTGACTGGCCTATAGTTACATGGGTCCTCCTTCTTACCCCTTTTGAAGATTGGAGTGACATTTGCTAACCTCCAGTCTCTAGGCACCTCTCCTGATCCCCTTGACATAGAAAAGATAACAGAGACAGCAAAGAAGTGACACTTCTGGGTCTTACTGTTTTGCCTTGAGTAACTGGAAAATCGAGGAGGGTAAGAAAACATTTTCATGCCAAAAAGTAATGATTTCATATGCTAAACCTCAAGAAAGAGCCTCTTTATTTCCATGCCCGAGTCAGCATGCAGCCTTTTAAGTACCCCAGGGCTGATGAGTGAAAGAATTACTAGATGTCAGCTAGTGCAGCTCATTCTCTCTTTGCAACGTATGCAAAGAAATGACAGAGAAGAAATAATAGATATATCCTGTGTTCTGCAAAAGCAGGTGTTCCAGGCTGGCCCTTGATACTCACATTTAATCTCTCACAAACCAGGAAAGGGACTGACTCACTGTCTTCTGAGCAGGGTATGTTCATCCTGCAGACCGTTGCTTCACAGGAGCCGTGTCTCAACCTGGGACAGACTCCGTATTTGATTTTAAAGTTTGTACATATCACCCCACTGGATGTGAAAGGTCTATACATGCTCTCCGAAGATGTGGCTGAAGAGAAGAGTCTCTGCACTGGTCTGGAAACAGAGGATAAAAATCAAAGAAACCTCCCATGGAAGACAGTCCCCATGAACTTTTTCAACGGGAATCCTTCCCACAGATTGCAATTCTTCATGAATGGCTCATATGCTGCTCTCTTGCATGCAGCAAAGAACAGACTGCTCCAGCATGGGCCCCCATGGGGTCACTAATCCTGCCAGCAAGAACAAGCTGCTCCAGAGCAAGCTCCTCTCTGCATGGGACTACTACCTGGTAGACTCTGCAGATTGCATCAGAGTTATTAAGGGTCACCTCTTAGGCAGTTTGGTTTAGCCATGAGAGTTCAGCTTCTTACCCACACCTTTGTATTGCTTTGAGATGAGCATGAAGACAAATTAACAGACCATTAAGCTGTAGAGTTTACAGTGCTCCTTAGGGAAAGTGATTGTAGAAGACTCAGAATGGGTTTTTCTGCATTTTAGAAGAGGTTTGGGAGGGATGAAGCCTGGATTTTTCAGTGGGCAGAGCACAGTGGCTGATGCTGAACACTTGGCCACTCTCAGGTTGGTGTGAGTCCAGGAGAGATCACAGCCAGCAGATAAGGGGTCAGTAAGAGTCACTGACACCACAGAGCATAACTTAGCATTTTTTACTGGTTAATCTTCTCTAGTCTTTGAAGTTGCCCTCTAGATTTGACATTAAGCTCTGAGGCCACACACAGAGTGCAGACTGGTCTTTTGGTGCTTTAATGTTTGAAATGCTCACTGGTACTCTACCTTTCCAAGGGAAAGAAAGACAAGAAACCATGACTATGATTCTCAAGGACAAACTTGGAACGCCTCAGTTCTTGAATCCTGAAGCATAGAGTCTTCTGCAAATGCTCTTCAAAAGAAATCCAGCTAACAGATTAGGAGCAGGTCCTGATGGAGTTGAAGAAATTAAGAGGCATGCATTCTTTTCTAAAATCGATTGGAATCAATTGCACAGGAGAGAAATTCATCCCCCTTTCAAACCTGAGGATACATTTTATTTTGACCCTGAGTTTACAGCAAAACCTCCAAAAGATTCATCTGGTATCCCACCCAGGGCTAATGCACATCAGCTTTTGTGGGGATTTAGCATCTTTGCTGTTACATCAGATGATGAAAGCCAATGCAGACAGAGTGCATTCAATGGTCCAGCAGTTGCACAGAAACAGCACTCAGTTTACTGAATCTAAGCCTAATCGTGGCTCTGGAGAGAAGAACAACCCTGTGCTGTAAGCAGGCTGTTAGGGAACAGCCTATTCTCAGACAGACTGTTGACTTCACAGGCAGTGAGATGAAGATGAGGAGATGGTGTCATGCACATGGCAGTCACGTAGCTGACTGCGAAGGGCTGTGTAGATGTCACTGCATGTAGCAGCAATACAGCAAAGTCATCGGTGACTGAGGAACGTGCCAGCATGCCAGTGCTAATTTAATTTTAGCTAATTTAATTTGATGTGGGTAAAATAGAGTGAAAATCTGTCTTTATTTTCTCTGACGTTTTCTGCTCTGTCTTCTTTAACTAGAGCTGGGAGAGACCTCCTCACTCAAGTGTAAAGTGGTACAAAAGTGTCCCTAAGGCAGCTCTGCAATGCTCTGGGAACAAAGGTGAAGGCTTTGACTGTGAGTGGAAGCAATCAAGACCTATTAGGACTCCAAAGGAATACAGGAATCTTGGGAAGCTTAAGAAGTGTCCTGAGAAGAGCACCGATTTACTCTTTTAACTGGGTACCTCCTATTTGGGGAGAGTTCTATGTGTAAATTTGGGATTTGTTGATGTGTCTGAATCACTGGGTTGAAGGAGAAAGGTCAAATTATCTGCTTGTCATAAAACTCCTGCATGACTCAGGGTTAGCCATCCAGTCTCTGTGACCCAGACCCTTAAAACAGGAAGAACCCCTCTTTTTGTTGTTGTGTAATATTGTCGTCAATGTCATGAGGCTGGGGCTGGCTCTTATTTACCGTTATGCAGCTCATTGCGGATGGAATACACAGCACATTTATTTCCACGTAGCCTTGGTCTTTCCTGTGATGTTTATAAATAGCGGGTAAACATAGAAAGGAAGAAGGTTTGACACCTCTTGTAAACTGCAATTCAGGATTCAGCTGTTGAGCTGAGCCCCTGGAGCCAAAGCCTTTAGCATGCTTTCAGGTCTACCCTGCACTTGCTGTCTTTTTAAGTCAAACCCTTTTATCCAAGCACTGACTGATGCAAGGATATGTGGAACGTAAGGACATCTGGTGTTAACAGCTATCAGCATAAGAGACAAAGACAACACACAAAGATAAGAGGCCAAAAAAACAAACCCCTCATATTAAACACCTAGATATAGAAGCCCTAAGGAAAACCAGAGATAACACAATAGCACAGACCTCATCTCTCAGGTCACAGGCTGAGGGGCCATTAAATAAATGACTGGAGCCTTTAGAGGGTTCAACCAGGATTTCCTGAGTGATAGAAAGGGAGAAAAAAAGTTTCTCACAAATCCCACAGGAAAGCAAACCACTCATGGGATATTGGACTGGGCTTGTGGAGTTGCATAAAGCTTCTTACGGAAAGCTTTGAGGCAAGTTTGGGAAGGCTTATAAATGGTTATGGGACATTTGTATGAAGGAGCAGATGTGAAAAAGAGGGAGAGCCGGTTTGATTGGAGTGGAGCAAACTTGGGAAAACTAAGTGCAAGCTTTTTATTAGGTCCTTTGTCCATGTTCATGCAATTCTCTGGGTTAGAAGGGACATTTAATGCTCATGTGGTCCAGGGACACCTTCAACTACATCAAGTTGCTCAGACTTCAGTTCAGCTTGACCTTGAATATTTCTAAGGATAGAGTATCTGACACCTCTCCAGGCAACTTATTCCTGTGTTTCCCTACCCTCATTATGAAAAACTTTCTTCCTTAGATCTAGTATAAATCTACCCTCTTTTCATTTAAGGACAATCCTCCTCGTTCTGTTACTACATAACCTTCTAAAAAGTCTCTCTGTGCCTTTCTTATAAGTCCTTTTCAAGAATTGAAGAGATGTAATAAGGCCTTTCCAGACTTCTCTTCTCTGGATTGAGCAGCTCCAACTCTCAACTTTTCTTGATAGTAGAGGCATTCCGTCCCTGTGATTAGTTTGTGACCCTACTCTGGGCCTGCTCCAGTATGCCTATATTTGTATTGTACTGGGAACTGCAGAACTAGATGCAGTGGTGATAGGGAACCCCACGTGGGGTCTCATGAGAATAAAGTAGACAGGAAGAATCACCCCCTGGCCACACTTCTTTTTATGCAGACCAGGCTTTTTCTCCTGCAAGTAAATGTTATGGGCTCCCCTGCAATTTTTCATTACGCATGTCCCTACATCTCTCTCTACAGGATTGCTGTCACTCCACTCATCAGCCCAGAGTTTCTTTAATGTTTATTTCTCACTGTTGAAACTTAATTCAATTTACAATAGAACAAATTCATTTTCTCCAAGTCATCTCTGTTCTGCCCATGAAGGTGTTGTTATCTTTACTGAAGGCATTTTCCTTCCAGCAGTCCTATAGAGCAGGGGCAGTGGGAGAGTGGTTGGGTGAGCATCTGGATTCTGGCCAAGTCAACCCACTATAATTCTGGTTTAGTTTAGTAATATAATAAAGAGGTCTGGCTAAGCAATAATGGCTTGAATGGGCTTCTGGTACTGTGTGATCTTGGGTGCTTCATTTCCTGTCCACAGACACGTACTTCTGCAACTCAAAGAGGTTCTGGAAGATCTGAAGTAAATTAGGTAGTGTTTGAAGATCTGCAGCTGAAAATGGCTATGTAAAAGTAGGATACTAATATTAGTACCTTAAGGGAGATGGTTTTGGTTCTGGTTCAGATCAGAATGACGTAGACGCATGAATAAATGATGAGATGTTCTGAACTTTCACATTTCCAAGTGCCTAATTCAGCCCATCGTTTAGCTCAGGGCCTGTTTTACATGAGCATCACGTGCCCTGGTCCCATGAAACGAGTTAAACTCCACAGAACTAATTGTGCATGAGTCACTGTGCATCAGTAGGCCTCAAGGTCTTCCATCCTGACCCAAGAGGATTGGCTTTCATAGGCGATGAAGTGAGAGTCACCTTGAGGTCATCACTTACTGGTTTAGAGGAAGGGCATGATTTGTGATGGCACTTGAGTGTATGTATGCTGTGTATCTCTTCACAAAGAGAGGGAATCATCATGCAGAGCTGAAAGAGTAGCATACTTTCAGGAGAAAGACACCTGCCATGTCTTCTTTCCTTAAGAGAGAAGATAAATAGAAACCATATTTTCCTAACACCAGGTGTTATAGCAAGTTTGGCACTAAGTCATCTTCTCTGGCGTTATGTTTAGCATCACACAACTGGAATTGCCAGCTTTGTTAACAGCCCAAACATCATACTGATCGTGGCCAGACTGCTGTACTCATCAGCTGAAAGCAGAAAAAGGTTTTAGTGCCTTTTTGTTAAAATCACTACTTACTCTCTCCAGCTAATGGCAGTGTCTGCTGTGTCTCCGTATACTTTGAGGCTCCAGATCCTCACTAACAATTCTGAGGCTTAGATTATTTGTTGCATTCGTTTCTGTACACAGATGAGGCTTTTACAGCTGATATCACCTTGTTTCCATTAGTTTCATGCATGAAATTCAAAGACAGTATATGGGGTTGGATGAACGCCTAGTCAGGTGCAATGCAATAAATCCATAGACCTTTTCTAGCCACAGCTCAACTTTTGGAAGAACGTGCACCCACACACTGTGAATAGAAAACCCAAACTACTTAGAGTCTGCTGCAAACTTGTTTCATCCCCTTGAACTTATTGTTGTATTTAACTCTTTCTACTTCTTCTATACAGTAAACTGGTGATTTATAGCAATTATAGTGCCTACTTTACTTTGTCATTACTTACATGCCACACGTGAAACAGTTTCTACAGAGAAAAGATGTTAAGTCTGTATCTCTAGTCAAACAGGACCCTGGAACTGGGAGTACAGGCTGTGAACAGTCCACATGTGAATGAGTCTAAACATTGTGGTTTCATAGGTTTCATACCTCTAAAATCCATCTCCTCTCTGTCTCCTGACATTCCCACAATAGAGCTCACAATAGGTTTTATCATATTGAAACCAGGCACTGGAAGATTATCTCCCCTCACCCCGTCCAGGGGTTGTGGGGATGGAAGCCGTGGTGTTCTAGAGAGTCTCCTCTCAACACAGCTAACAGCAAAATGTTTTAACTGATTGCTTTAGGGAGATCACTGTGCATCACAAAGAAGGCACATGATAAAAACCAACAGCAGTGAAGCTTCCCAGAGCTTTGTCCACTCTCCCATTCTCCCATTCCTCCATCCAAACGTTACCATTTAGGGTGTTTTCCCACAGGCAACAGTTTCCCTCAGGTGTAAGGCTGACAGGTTACGCTCAGCTCTGTGGTGCCTCATCATTCGCTTGAGGTTCAGAATATTGCAAATAGAGAGACAGGATGAGCGGTGCCTTGTAGCAGGAAACACTGGTCATAATGAAATAATAATTTCATTTCTATTTATGGAAGAGCCATGCGGGAGCAAGCTGGGAAATGTTCAGTCAATCAGCCATGGTTTGAAGTTCATACTGTTCATACCCAGCAGGTCCAGATCGACACATAAAGGGATTAAAAAAAATCAGAACGAAAGGAAAAGAATGATGCAGGAGAACTGAGCTGGGGGATGCAGCAGGTGATGAAGGAAGATGATGCTGGAGCAAAAGGAAATGGATAGCGTATTCTGTGGGTTTCATCACATTATGATTAAATGGAAACACACAGAGCAAGACCTATTATGGAATGAGAACTGGTAAAATGGTGAATAAAACATAGTAGGGAGGAGAAGAAGGGAAGAAATTAATCTGTTAGAGTTGTGTTAGCTAGAAAGGGACAATGGATCCATTTCCTTTTCTTGTTGCATTGGCTTTGCATTAATTAAAAAAGGAAAGAATAGGAAAAAAGAAACCTCAGCTCCCTAACAAAACCAGTGGTCTGAGCAGAGAGAAGTGCCAAAGGTACTTCTGTCAAGAAGTTCCTATTAGCCTGAGTAGAAATCACAATCCACCTCCACGGGACAAAGGAAAATGAAATTCACCTGGAAACGCAGAGAAACAGCATGAAACTCCACACCATTTACTGCACGAGATCCTGTCGGCATTTTACAACCTTCTCAGACATTAACGTCTGCATATTTTTGTGTGGTGCTTTCAGTTTATTTCGTTGGGCAAAAGTAGATCTGATACCAAGCACTCTCCAAATCCTGCTTGAGGGGAAATACATAGTACAGCTGCTGGGAGTAAGTCAGAGAATACAGCACAGATACAGCTCCATCATTCGGATGAAGCTAGAGAGTAGTGGTCAGTCAGGCAGTCTGCAGGCTTCTATCTACTGGAGTCCCCCAGGGGACTCTGGAGATGTTTAAAACCTATCTGGACATGTTTCTGATGTTCCATGTGACTGAATCTAGAGGATCTTGCTGTGGCAGGGGGATTAGACTGGATGATCATTCAAGGTCCCTTCCAATCCAATTCATGGAGCTTTACTCTTTGTACACCTATGTCTTATTTTTAAAAGCATTCTTTGTTCAGTATGCTTTGTCCAGATGGAACTTCATGACAATGTAGATGGATTATGTGAGCTAAGAACTGAGCCACTTAAAAGCCTACAGCACATCACAGAGCGCCAGAGAAGAACTGAGATGTTGGCAACCAGCTGGAGACAGAGAGCACTTCAGTATCTCTGCTCTTGGTTAGAAGTAAATCCACTGGACTAGCAGCTCCTGGTTGAATTTTTGCTTTCAACTCTTGTATCCAAACCAAACAGTCCAAACATCTGTCTGTCACATCAGTATCCTGAGCTGGAAAATGAGAGCAGGGCAGTGACCAGCAGTCCTTGCGGTTGGTGTAATTGAAGCAACACAGATAGGTAAGCAAAAAGGCTTAAAAAAGGCTTAAACTAAAGTTTGATCATCTGTAGTGTGGGTGTCTACTCTGGAAATGACTTCTCAGCTTCTGAAGCATCAATACAGAAAGTGGGTGTGTACTTTGGTAGGAAATTAATCACACTGATCATCAAGGCAGTTGGATACTACTGATTCCAGTTGACATATCTGCCTTTTATTTGGCAAATGCTACTGGAATAACTAGATGGCATGAACCTTTTCCCTACAAGTGTCAGGGCTTTCTTAGGAAGGAGCTAAGAAATGCCACTGCATTCTTACGAAAAGGCCTGGTCAGTCTCTTCAGGAAAAGCTCTGCACTTAACAGTCCTGCAAGCATTCAAAAGGCATCTGTGACATCCCCAGAGAGGTCTCTTCTTCTGTAGGAGGAAAAATATCTCCACACTGAATCCATTCTATTATCTCATATGTCTGTGAAGATTTTATATCCAAGGGTTGGCCAGGAACACATGGGCAAATTGTCGAGAACATAGCTCCATTGACATAACAGTGGGTATCTGAGAAGTTTATTAGGCTGTAAGAAATGAGGATGAAGAGAGGGCAGAGGAGGAGAAATACAATGAGCAACACCAATGGTGGCTTCATTACTCATTCTGAGACAACTAGGGTGATAATCGATTCTGTCTCTGCCCCTGTGAGAGATTTAAATAGGTTGTTAGCTTTGGTCTCAGAAAGATTTCACTTCTGATCGAGAAGCCCAGCTGACTGCACAGATGGGCCCTGCTACAAGCACCTGAGATTCCTGTCACTTTTTGCACTGATTTTAGTCTATTGATTTCACTGCAGTCCTTCATTCAGTCAGACCAAGCTCGGTTGGAAATAGACGGAGATCTGAATTAATGATTGTCAATAACTGAGTTTCAAGCTCTGGTGGTAGCACTGGTGAAGTTATGCGGCTTAGTCTTAATTGGCTTTGTCCATAGTGATGCTAGAGATACCGACTCTACTAGTGATATTGATACTAGCCAGTGACACTGACCATAAGAGAATAAAATGGAAAGGTAGTGTAGAAATGTTTTGCTCCCAAAACCAGCTGAGATTGATTTGATTCTGAGCAGAATGTGGAGAAAAAATGATGCAAAAACCTATGTAAACATGAGGAAGAACCTCAGCTTCTGGTTGTTAGAACAGTTAGAACTGTCCCGACAAAATGCTTAAGAGGAAATTTTCAATGAAACAAGATTTTTCTTTGCTGATTTCTGTTTTACTTTTAAATTCTGGTCAGAGGTGTCTCAGGACATCAGCCTGGAGGACTGTGCAAGGTTTTCACTTGATGTGAGAAATCTGCCAAAGATGGAGTGAAATGTAAACTGTGCTTGCGGGGTGGCTGATCAGTAAAGTTTTATAGTGCCTGCTGAAACTAACAGAAAAAAAGTAATAGCTTGCCTGACATCAGTGATAATTGATAACATCACAGCAAGACGAACATGCAAACACCTAGGTGGTCATCCATGTGACACACAGACAGGAAATCACTAATCGAAGCATGAACCATTGAAGTTTTTCTGTATCAAAACAAATAGGGAAAAAAATGCCAAGAAGACACTTGGCTGTCAGTCAGAGAGAAGATGACCCTGGCTTTGCTGCTTCTCTGGGGCAGAGGAGAACGTGTGCTGTCATAACCAGTCAGAGTACCTCATGCCACTAGCAATTGTCCATCAGCATCAGTACAGATAACCTCCCTAGCTATGGGGAACATAGAACCATAGAGTCATTAGGGATCAGAAGGGACCTCAAAAGATCATCCAGTCCAATCCTCCTGCCACAGCAGGATCACCTGAGTTGCCTGATGTTGCCACACCAAGTACTGATGGACATTGGTGGTTCTGTCATCCCAGTACAGCTGGTTTGCAAATATGCTGGCACAGCTTGTGCTTGAATGACTGCGTACGTTCTTGTGGTAGGTGGGATACTGTTTGTCTATAAAAAGCACTTCTAACAGGATTATCAATAGTAGTTGGAACATTGTTTTATTCAATAAAGGATGGCAGCTCTAATCAGGAACCAACAGACAACCATCAAAGTTTGGGGATCAGCTGTCATCTGGGGGATCACATCCAAGCAAGGTAGAAAAGGCATTTAAACGATTGCTGTGTGTTCTTAAAACCATCAGTCTGGGTCACTTTTACCCTGTTTGTGCCCTCCTGGCCTGGACCCCCGTTGCAGCACTTCACAGTGTATATTTTAGCAGTAAAAAGTCTGAAAAGCTTTCATTACGAGGAGACTGGGAAATGTCAGAACTTGTTTATAGCATTTAGTTCTTGCTTTCCAGCTAGGCTTAGCTGTGAGGCTACCAACTGACCAGTCTGACACAGCATCGCAAATGATTTGGGTTTCTCTGCTGGGATGGACACCCTCCCTAAAGCAAGGTGTTCATGCTCTTTAGCAGTCTCTGGATAAAAGGGCAACCTTAAAATTTTCTCCTGCATCTCCCCTGCAGAACTGTCAAAATGCTTCTTTACAAGGGCTGCTTCATCTTCTGGGAGTTTTCACGGTGATAATTTTCCTTTGTCGGTGGCATTTCCACTTCCATTTCCTTGTCTTAGGCAATTACAGACACGGGATTTGACAAATGCATGGGCGGCTTTTCACAGCAGCTCCTGTAATTGTGTTGCTTGTTTGACTGTGGATTTTAGCTTTTCTGTGCATATAGAATCATAGAATCATTAGGGACTGGAAGGGACCTTGAAAGATCATCCAGTCCAATCCCCCTGCCACA
>VZRI01014009.1:56739-157697 GCA_013397515.1 Upupa epops | reverse complement strand
CCCCAGGACGCTGTTGGTCCTCTTGGCCACAAGAGCACATTTCTGGCTCAGAGTCATCCTGCTGGTCACTAGGACCCCCAGGTCCCTTTCTCTACAGTGCTCTCCAACAGGTCAGTCCCCAACCTATCCTGCTACCTGTGGATGAAGATTTAGGGGCTGTGCAGGAAGCAGCAGGACACTCTTCACCACTGATGCTATAATCACATTCAAACAGTTTTCACTGAAACCATTTCTATTTTCATGCAGTATATAACTTGTCCATAGTGCATTTTAATTAGTGCCTTGGCAATATAGGAGTGAAGACAAGGGCAACATCCCCTCTCCTCTGTTATTCAGGGTACGTGCAGTCCACCTGGGGAATGGATGAACAAGGATACCCAAACTTCTATGAACACAAGAAAAATCTCTCCTAATATTTAGGATACACGATAACTGTTATCATGAATCTTGCATGTTGTCAAGGTAAATGTTGTAGGGGGTGCCAGGGAAGCAAGATTCTCTTTGATTATGGGTTTCCTTTGTAACTTTGCGTTCTGTTGGAACACTAAGATGTTCGAAATCTGACCCTGAAACTCCCCCACTGTGCTTACACGACAAATAGAGACCAAATGTCAATGTCTTGACTGCTTTAATAATTACACAACGCTCCAGGGATTCTGCAACTGCCTGGGACATTCCACAGTATTGACATTTTGCCTCTAGACTTGAATCAAAACAGCTGTAACCCACTGGAGTGAGTGGGAGATGCCACAAAGGCTGAAGACTTCATCCAAGACTCCATTCCTGACTTTGACCACCTGGTGCAAAAAGGGCCAAGGAGGTTGAGGGTAAGGTGATCAGGGCAGGAGCGGAGCATCTCCCTGCTGAGGAAAGGCTGGGGAAGCTGGGTCTCTTGAGCTTGGAAAAAGGAGACTGAGGGGTGACCTCATTAATGTTGATCAATATGGAAAGGGTGGGTGTCAGGAGGAAGGAACCAGGCTCTGCTCAGTGTCATCCAGTGATGGGATTAGAGACAATGGGTGTCAACTGGAACAGAGGAGGTTCCACATAAATATGAGAAGAAACTTCTTCACAGTGAGGCTGCTGGAGCACTGAAGGGGCTGTCCTGGGGGGTTGTGGAGTCTCCTTCTCTTGAGATGTTCAAGACCTGCCTGGATGTGTTCCTGTGCTACAGGATCAAGGTGATCCATGGGGACTGAACTGGGTGATCTTTTAAGGTTCCTTCTGATCCCTAACACTCTGTGGGTCTGTGTTTCTGTGTTCCCCTTTCTGGGAAGGGGAAGAATTTGGGAAGAATAGATTGGGCAGGAAGGAAATCCCATAGTGGAGTTGGTCAGGTGGCAGCTTGGCTGGCTTAGGAGATGTGGAAATCTCTGAAACAAGGATGAGACACAAAGCTCATAGTGATAGTAACGTTGCCTTAGGCCATTTGATTTCAGCTTTCTGTCACAGCTCTCAAAGTCATTGCCACAGGCTCCTTCCCTGGGCAGGGGATATGATCTTCAGTTGCAACTTGTAAGAATTTACACATTGAATGTCCAGGCTCACAGTGGTTGAGGAAATGACGTGGTATTGACTATCAGGTCACCAGTGACTAGGTGAATAGACCTCTGAATGTGCCCACAGTGCCTGGTTGTTTCCAAGATCTGCATTCTCACAGGCAATGATGTATTCTGTGCTCTCCCATCTGATTCCTGGGTGTGTGATTCATGCCACACCGAGCAGTCTCGGATTATTTATACTCTGATTTCAGACCTCTGTCTGTAGAAGGAATTTCTCAAAAGCAGTACTAACTGGGCCCTTTGCTTCCTTGTTTTCAGAAAGCAGAGGCATCACTCACCTTTTCTCAGTAGCTGTTCTCAACACAAGGGAACAGTGGTCTGGAGTATTTATGCTCACAGTACCCTCTTCATGTTCACGTGGGCTGTACGACATCATTCCAACTCGAGGCTCCAGGTCTTCTTAGATAAAAATGGCCCTGTTACCTGAAGATTAACAGCTGTGGTGAAATGAGTGCTACTGGAATTTGCTGTGGTTTTGTTTTGTCACAGCCTAAGCACTGAAGTTGCTGTCAATGCTCCTCGGTGTCGCAGCATCTCACCCTCTCCGTATCTTAGCACACAGCTTAGACCTTCCATATTCTAGTGAGAAACCAGTCAGAGTAACTCACACCTTTGTCACTTTTCAAATGAACTGTGTGACAGGGAGGCTGTAACACTTGAGAAACCCTGGGTGCAGACATCCCCTGGGTGCTGTACCCACACCTTCCCCTGCCCACCATAACCGGCCAGCTAGCAGCAAAATGCAGTGACCTGATTGCTTTGATGTGTGCACCGAATTAAGTGTGAAACAGCAGATAAGGCTCTGGCATGGTGACAGGGGTTAGCAGGATTTATTTGGCAAGGAAATCAAGAATGGGAAAATATTTTGCTTAAGAATCAGAATTATTTCTTGCCAACTAGTCCCTACCTGTAAATGGCTCCCCAGAGTGCGTAAGAACCACGAAGAATATAGTTGTCTTCATTTTAAGAGCAACTACTTGCCTACTCTGGAGAGGGTGGATTCAGATCTAGTTCCTTAGCACAGACTCTGAGATGACCAGCTCAGAAACCAAGTCAGCCACTCTGGTGGCCAAACACCATGTCCTGCTGTGGGCTTTGTCTTCACAAAGCAACAGCACATTGGTTTGGGCAGATGAAGATGCTGTCATGGCTATAGAGCTGTAAGGCTGCTGTGGGCTTGTGTGTGGCTGGCTCAAGGGTAGAAGGATAGGATAGGATAGAAGAAAGACCTAGAGTTCATATCATAGTGTTCTGTTTCATAGGGTTTTTGTTCATGCACAGTCCACGTTTGGTGCAGCTCAGAGATAGAAGTAAATGCGTAAATAGCAAAGGGACTAGACCTCTGCTGCTTTATATCTTGCACATAATCATCTGCATCTCTGCAAAGCGCATGAAGAATTGTCCCAAAGAAGGGCTGGAACGTCTAGCACTCCCTTTTTTTCAGGTATAGATCACGGTGCAAAGTGCAATGCAGTGGAGAAACAAGCCTAGTGGAGTTGTTCATGTGCAAAACTGGTCCAAGAGAGATCTGACAGCAGCCATAGAGATTGAAATTAGAAGGAAAGGGTTAGGAACACTAAATGACTTCACAAATGATATGGGAAACCTCACCTTCTATAAGCTTGACTCATCTTTTATCCTTGGGGAATAGATTTTATTGTTCCTGATAATAATCCCTCTATAGACTGGGATGTAGACAGGGAAAAGGGAATTTAAAAAGGGAAGGAGATCATTGTTTTAAGGTTCTCTTGCCTGAAGAAAACACTTTCATTTTGTTTTTCTACTACAGGCAACAGAAAGGCTGGAGAAATCAGAAGTTGCTCTTGGTGTTGGGGACTTTTCTGAGCCAAACCTTACCCTGTAATCAGAGGAAAACTAAATTAGCAGCTTTTCATTAATGAGATTTACGGTCAAATTTTAATAGGTTGACTAAATTGTGTTTCATGAAAGGATTGCTGAATTTACTGACAGGAAAACAAAACAACTTTGTTCTCAGAGGCATGTGTCTTCAAAGGTCATTGATCTTCTTAACCGCATTGCCTTCGTGCTGTGTCTTCAAAGACTGATAGCACAGAGGCTGGGGGTAGGAACGGGAGTCAAATAGTCTTGTCAGCTTTATCAAATTTGGGTATAATGTTTGTTTTACTGAGGGTGAGTCTTCTTGGACTAAGAGATTCAATTCTCTCAAAATCCCTCAGATGATTATGGATCTTAGTAGCAAACACAGGCAATGTCCGCTCTTGTGGAACCATAGAACAGTTTTGGCTGCAAGAGACCTTCACGATCATCAAGTCCAACTTTTTCCTAGCTCTGCCATCAGCACTACAGCATGTCCTTCAACTGTTCCCCTCCAGCTTATGCTTACACACGCCTGAAACAAGGGCCTCAGGTCACAAACCACACAGGATGCGCCTTTGCTGTCAAACCTGGGCATTCTGCTGCACCGCACATCCTGTGGAAGCCTGTGGCACCTCCAGCTGGCATGGGCTCACTTCACACAACCCCTGTGCTCACAGCTCTGCTAACACCCACTTCCCCCTGTTCTGCAGGCAGTGGGGATTTTTTTGGCACGTTTCACAGAACTCTACAGATGGACAAAGTCTCCCCAGATTATTTTTGCCCTGAGGGCTGAAATCATATGTGGGAGCTGCATTGCATAGGAGTGACCCTTCACTACATGGTGAGCATCTCCCAGATAGCATGGACCTAGAGACTGGCCCTTCAGCTCAACTACCATCTTCCAGGTGATCAGCAGAGAAGCTGGAACCTCCAGGGTGCAGGGCACCTCAACATTGAGATACAGCTCCCTGCCTCTCAGGGATCCCAGTAACTCCCAAGCGTGGGGGGTTCTCCTACCTGAGACATGGGCTTTTGTCTTCTTTAGAAAGCCATGTGTCCTGTGCTTAAATCAATAAAACCCCCCAAAAATACAAACCCCCTGGGTTTGGATATTAACCACTCTCCAAAGTCTAAACATTTCATTTAGGTTGCTGCTCAAGATAAGAACTTATCTAAAACCAAAAGCTTGATAAATGATTAACAGAAAAGCAGGCTCGGGGTCTTGATCAAGCCACAGAGATGAAGGAATGTATGTCACCCTGAATTTCTCTTTCCTTGCATTTACTGGGAGGGCAGAAGTTGTGCACACTTGGTCTCTGGAATGCCCCAGAGCACAGCATCCTGTGTCTGTGTGCTGATTGTCCCTGCCACATTCAAAGCAGATAAGCTCAGGTCTGTGAAGTTTATCAGCTATAATTCTGTAGATCAGAGCGTGGAGTCAAGCCTGTTCTCCAGGGCCAGCACAATTCTTCAGGCACAGCGATTTTCCAGTGTGTTTTTTGTCTATTTATCAGTCTCTTCCACAGTGTGCCTGATGAATTTGGGGGGATACTCCTCAGTGAGTGGCTACATCTCCATAGTGAGGTATTTAGCTGGTAGGCACTTGGGAACCCTTTTGAAATTACCAGTCCTCTCTGCAGATTACGACTATTACTGCCTTGACTGTGGCTGGTTATTGGTTTGTGGAGGAGGTGTTTTTTTATAATCATTGTTTGTGCATGATATTTTTAATACTAGTAATTTTGGATCTCTTCCTTTTGTGGTGCCTGTATGCCCTTCAGCCCTTTTTGATGTCCAAGCCTGTTCAATCAGTGAATAAGTTCTTCATACATCACTGAATTCTTTCTCTCTGATTCACTTCTCGCTTCAAATTTTGCTTTCAGAGCTCTAACAGGACTTTGTTGGGTTTTGCCAGGATATGCCAAGCAGCCCAGCTTCTGAGTGAGAAGCTCTATTATTCTAGAATATACTGAGCTGCTTCTAAAAATGTGGCTTTCTTGGACTTGTAAACTTAATAAGGAAATAAAGAAATAAGATAGGGTAGATGGAAAGGTCATGTTTGGGTCATTCTTCTTTATTATTTAATGTTACACCCAACAGCCAGTGTCCCATGCAACTGGGTACAGTTCAACACAGGGACAGAGTTTGCTTTCTAGAGAGCTGGCAGCCCTGGTTTAATGGCAACCATAAAGAAAGAGGTTGGGGACCCGGAGGGCACTGCTTATTTATGCTTCCAGTAGAAGTGCCTCTCTCACAAGTGTAAATGCAGGCAGCAAATATTCCATTAGTCTGTATTTTATATTTAGACTGCTGTTTCCTTCACAAGGCTGTTAAAACCAGACCTTTATCCCTTAGAGCCTTGTCTTTATTTTTTACCTAAATGAACTTTTCCCCATCTTTTGTTTACTTTTACTGTCAGTCTGCTTGCTACTACAAATCCTCTTGACCAGCTTTCCCAGAAGAACACCAGCACTTCTTTCTTCTTTGCTCCCATCACTCAGCCTCATATTCCCAGCACATAGTATTCCCTCAGCCTTCCTCTTCTGAAGGTCCTTTTCCCACCACAACAAGGAATTTCACTGTTGACCTCGCAGTAGCTGGTAATACACCCATGAAACTGGGCTTGGCTGATTTTTCCTGCTACTTCAGGAAGACTAAGCCTCTAGGCAAGTCTGCACAGTTAGCAACAGCTAGGCAGAAGGAATGAAGGATGGAGTAATGCACTCTTTCACCAGTCACTGCAGCCATCTCTTGTCATTACTCAATTAATCTTGCTTTTATTTTAAAGATCCATACAAAATAGCCAAAAGCACTGACAGATAATGCACATCTCCTTCAAAAGAAATATCTACAAGGTACTTATCTGCATCTGAACACGTAACCTAGACGTCCCATGTAGTCAAAGAGAAGTAGGCAAGAGGTGATTCATCTCAGAGAGCTGAAATAGATCAGATGATTCACATACTGGCTGTCCTTATTGCCATTCATTGACTGTGCTTGGAGCTACTTCAGACAGATGTACCTACAATGTAAATGCTTGAAGTGGGTTAGAAGAGTCCCTCTCAATGGGGTTTTAAGGAGAGATCACTGAATAATCAGCTATATTTTAGATGTTCCCTAAGTTTGAGGCGTTATCGTTTGTGTCATCTAGCTTCCTGAGAAAGATAAACAAGGTCTGCAAGTTATAAGAAGGAATGCACATAGAGCTAAGGATATGTGATGGCTTTCTCTAGGGTCTGCTTCTGTAGATAATCGATAAATACCAATGACTCAAGTTCCCTTCTATTCAGAGATTGCAAGCCAATGGGAGAGAACTGCATGTTTTTGACTAAAGAGAGATTGAATCATCCAGTGGACTAAAGTCTGCACGTAATTAGTTCTTGTGTCCTCTTCAGGACCACTGTCCTTGAACTCATGCTTGAGGTCATCCTTCAAACCTACTCTAGTCAAAGTCCAAGACTTCTGTCTTGGCTAGCTGGCTCCTCCAGTTAATTGTGTCTCAGTAGTACCTGTGTCAAACTTGTCACTACTTAGCTTTGCACACAGGAAGAGTGTAATCGGCGGTGTAACTTCCCTTCTACATTTCAAGGATTCTTATCACCTGGTGATGAGTTGACTGCAGTGTGCTCTGTGTGCCAGCCAGCTTAGGTGCTTTTGTGGATATACCCAATAAAAGAACGGACTAGTAAAGCAGGGATCAGGGTATTTGCTGTCCTTCTGTAACTGATGTTCATTTCTTACAATAACTGCCCTGTGTGAAGGACACGATTGAAGGTCTCCTACCTTTAGAAGCCTGTTTGGTGAGATGGCTGGTGATTTAGGCCTTGTTAGAGCACTTTGTAGTGCAAATACTGTGATGAGACACCTTCACTCAAGGAGACTTCCATAGGAAAAGTGTACAGATCCCTCCAAGGGCAACTCAACAATAAGACCATTAAATCTAAAGTATTACAACTAGGTCATGGGGAATAAGGTCAGAGCTGCATGGCTTTTGTATTGTACAATGACTGTGAATGAGAACGGAGCTGCTGAAGATAGTAGTAATAAAAAGCATGTTATCAGAACTAGTTTGTTACACAAACTAGCTGACACATCTCGGGGGTCAGCGTGGGTATTTCAAGCGTGAAAATTTGCTGAACGGACAGTACGTTGATGATAAAGTACACGATTGCAAATGGGACTTAATGACGGTTGAAGAGAGCGCGCTGTCTTTATACACGTTGGGAGTTCTCAGTAGGCAGTGTCTACAGAGAGACATGCTGACATCATAGTCGCACGAGGGGAATAAAAAGAATACAAAGAGGGAGGAAAAAAGTGAAACGAGCCCTCCTGCTATCACTGTAAGCCAGAAAATGCACTGGTAGCATTGTATTTTCTCTGCAAGCCAGGGGCCACCCTTCAAAGCAGCATGGAGGCAGATGAGATGGAAGTGGGTAGAGAAGCAGATCATGTTCTTCTTACTGTAATGATTTATGTCTAGGTTTGTTTGTCTTTGATATGATTAATAGCTTCCAAATAGCTGCTACCACAAAGTCTGCTCTTGTGAGTGGGGTCTCTTATCTTTGGTCAAATCAGCCCTGAAAATGTGCCAGTGATCTGGTGTCTGACTGACACATTTATTCCTGTATAAGAGAGACAACTATGAGAAGCTCAATCACAGGAAGCAACCTGAGAGGGAAAGACAGACATCCAGGCAAAGGTTTTTATCCCTGAATTTTCAGGTTTATGTGTGTTCCTAATTCTTTTGCACTTTTTCTCACTCTCCCCTCATTTTAATTATACAAATGCCAGAAGCACAACTGCCCTGTACTCAGCCACCAGGTTACGAAGGGAGCAGAGGGGAGAGGCAGTGTACTGTATGGAGTCACCCGGATCCAGTTCTTGATCCAGCTCACAAACAGACATTGTCATCCCACTCCTCACCTGTTGCTGGAGTCCAGGAGGCAATCAACTGTTGTTGACTGGGAACTGTCATCCTTCTATAACAGTGAGGTCAGGTCTGTGTCTTGCTTGGTTTTCTTTTTCCCTGAGCAGTAAAGAATTATTCGTGATACTGCCAAGTAGGGGGTTGTTTCAGACATTGTGACCCAGTAGCCATAAGGACACAAGCTTGCTAAACCGGTCCTTTATTTCTCATACACTGCTGAAGGAGAGGGAAAGGACTAACGTGGCTGCATGGAGTTCTGGGTTTTAGATTTGTTTTGGCTGTGGTCTGCAATGAGGAAGAAGTTCTGTTTCAGGTCACTTTGTCTTTTTGCTTCTGGAATTTTCTCAGCACTTTACCATTGCTCCCGGCTTTTCCACTGACCTACATTTATCTTGGCTTTTGCCCTTCTGCTCAACGTGTGGCAATGCTTTGGACGCCTTGTCTCCCTCACCAATCCAACCTTCCCTCAAGGTTCTGTGCACTCACTTGTATTTTATCAGATACTATTAACCACATAAATTCACCATGAATTGAGGATTTTTAGGTTCTTTATATCAGGAAGGAGCATCTCTAATGTAACAGGATTGCATGTCAGGCCTGATAAGGACACCAGAAGTTTTCTGTTCCACTCCCAAATGCGTTATAGGTCATGTTCTGACTTTGGTAGAAAGACACTTCAGTGGCTGCAACCCAGGGTAAAATTTAGCCTGTAGCACAACCTCATTGTTAGAGCCAACTATTTGCTATCAGGTTTGTGGGTAGCATGGAATTAAGCAGAACCTCTCTTACAGTGTAATAAAATCTATTGACATCCAAATGATGTATTATGCATATGCAGTCTGTTATCCCGAGGTTTGACAGTAACCTAATGAAGGAATGCAAAAGAAATAGGTTTTAAATAAAGACCTGCAAAAAAGGACAGAAAAGGTAGCCGATAGCCAAAGGGCTGGTTCCCTTGAAGGTCTGTTTCAAGAAAGTGCAGTTCTGGGAGCAGAGAGAGAAATTATGGGGGCATCATAAGGAAGATTAAGGGGAAGAGAATGCAAGTGATTGCAAGGGATGAAGATTTTGTTAGGAAATGGGTGTCAAGGCTACAGGAGATGATGGTGCAGAGCAGTCAGAGCACAAAATGAATGACTGTGCTGATGCACTGGGCCTGGGAGTAACTGATGTAACTGATGTAACTGGGGCTCCAGATTAAGTACTTGAGAGGCTGAGGGGTGATATCATTCATGTCTATAAATCTGTGAGGGGTGGGTGTCAGGAGGATGGAGCCAGGCTCTTCTCAAGGTCATCTGGTGATAGGACAAGGGGCACTGGGTGCCAGCTGGAACAGAGGAGGTTCCATCTCAATATCAGAAGGAACTTCTTCCCAGGGAGGGTACTGGAGCACTGGCACAGACTGCCCAGGGGAGTTGTGGAGTCTCCTTCTCTGAGAAGTTCCAGACCCTCCAGGCTGTGTTCCTGTGTGACTTGGTCTGGGTGATCCTGCTGTGGCAGGGGGATGGGACTGGATGATCTTTTGAGATCCCTTCTGATCCCTACTGATTCTATGATGAGCAGGAAAGGGCTACTCCTTGGTTTAGGAAATTCCTGTTCAGTTACTTTATCAACTCCGACCAGAAAGAACCAGTGCAGCAATTCTTTTTTCCACTCAGCTGGCTTCATGGATGGAGATTGAATTGACACAAATTAGAGTCCAAAAAAAGCAGACTAGACAATGAGACAGAAGCTAGCTCCCACAGGACGACGTATTTGCATATTAGCAGTCTCTCCATGCTGCAGCCTACGATCCTATGGAGCTTTTTTTTAACGCTCTTGCAATAGCACAAAGGAAAAAGTGTTGAGATCCCATCCTGGAGAGAAAAGGCTAACTAACTGTCTTCAGGAATGATTTTGTTCTGCATTTATTTTTTACCACAGCTTTTGCTAATCACTTTTTTCTATCTCACTTACTTACTTAAAAGTTAGCAGTCATCAACATTCCCATCCTTAATCTAAAATGTGTCAACAGGCTGAATCCTACTGGGATTTTTACAATTTATTTTTAATGTGTAAATTGTCTTTGAGAATTAAGGGGACTGTGATGTTCATAAAAAGCATATTCTTGCTATCACTGGAGAAACAGAACTAAATAATAAATTAAAGCCTTGCTACAAAAACATTAGTTCTTTGCATACATTTGTTTTTAAAGCTCCCTTGTTTGTGAACAGTGATAAAAAAGATTCTGCACACTTTTGTTCTGATAGCGAGATGAGAAAAATATAATAGGAGAGTGAAATTAAATTATATTTCATTACTGATGACGACCTGAATAAAACATGGAGAGGGCATTATCAGGCTTCAAGAACTTTTGGCACCTTGACAACAAACAGAACAAATCTATATCCACTTAAAAGCTCCCACACATTAAAGTACCCCAAAATAATCATCTCTCTCTTTTCTCTAGCTGCAAACTAGATGAACTGGCAGTGAACAAAAGGAAAGCATTTCCTCTTGAATTTTTCATAAGAGCCGTGTTTCAAAAAGAGCCTATCGCATAGCCATCGTTATTTCATACCAGGGCACCCTCTAATACTGCACTTAAAAACCTTAGACGTCTCTCTGGAAAGAAAGATTCTGCGGGCACCTAGTTTCAATTACACGATGACTTTATCACCACTGATCCAGATCAAGAGTAAACAGCATACGAGGACATCACATTCATACTGATACATGATCTTTTGGTTTGCTCTGAAGGCAGCCACAAGATGCAGTGCTGCACAGGGCAGGAGGATGGAGCCAGGCTCTTCTCAGGGTCATCTGGTGATAGGACACGGGGCAGTGGGTGCCAGCTGGAACAGAGGAGGTTCCCTATCAATATCAGCAGGAACTTCTTCCCAGTGAGGGTACCAGAGCACTGGAACAGGCTGCCCAGGGGGGTTGTGGAGTCTCCTTTTCTGGAGATGTTCCAGACCCGCCTGGCTGTGTTCCTGTGTGACTTGGTCTAGGTGATCCTGCTGTGGCAGGGGGGTTGGACTGGATGATCTTTCAGGGTCCCTTCCCATCCCTAAGGATTCTATGACTCTATAAATAAAACTAAAATTGTGTGACTTGGCTAAAAATGCAAAATAGAGAGGCATAAGCAACAAGAAGAGAGTGATTCAGTATATGAAGTAGGAGTATAAGTAATAGCATGAAATTAAGCTCAGGGTAGTATAAAAGGAGGGTAATTCAAACAAATACTGAAGACTTGATTTTTTGAGGAATCATCTTCTCAGGCAATAGTGAAACCATATGAAAATTGAAAAAGTAAATACATGGACAACAGGGAACTTCTTTACTTTTGGAGAGCACGATGTATTTACGCATCCATGCTGTCTCTTTATGAAAATGCTTTGGCTGCAAAAGCAGGTACTACTGAAATAAACATCAGACCTCCAGCAACCAAATAGCACTTGAGACAGGTAGCCCAAAAGTGGGACAAAGAAGATGAATCTAGGAAGCGATTGATTTTTGAGCTAATGTGTGCTGGAGAACCAGCTAGGAATAATATCAGTAGATATGTGGTCATGACCAACTGCAGGAGAAGGATTGGTAAATAACAAATTGAGCTCCCAGGATCAAGCAATAAAAGCATTAAGCAGTCTGGCTGGCTTTCCCAAGGTAATCCATCACAATAAGAATTTAGGAAGAGTATCAGGGGTTGAGAATTTTGTATTTTGCTTCTTTTTTTTTCTTTCCCTTGAAAACGTAACATACGAACCCCAGGTATTTATTCCAGAGAAATCTCTGTGCGTTTCAGAACATAAATGTAGCATTTCCTTTCACCGAGGAAAGCCTAAATAACTGAAAGGCAAAGAAGCTATCAAGCACCTGTTCCCATACCAGCATTTCTAATCTGACCACATTTACACTGTCATAAGCAGAAGGAACATTTAACACTGCCCACAAAATCCCCCAGCACTCTGATCCTCCCATTCCATCATCCCTGCTTCCACATGGGTTCTCTCAGGTTGCTACATACCTCATCTGTTTTGTGGTAAAATCTGTGTGAATTAGTTTTGTACTGAGACAGCTAGCTGTGATTTTCACCATTTGATTGCTCTGTGGTCTGGAGCCCTTCCAGGAATGCTCCTGTTTCCCAGACTTGCATTCTGTGGATTTGACCCAATTTCTGCCAGTGTCGGTTTCTAGAGGAGAATAGGCAACACTGATTGCTGCTATAATTTATTGAAGCAGTGGTAGACACTGTGGTTTGGAAGAGATTTGTGGTCACTGAGAGCCTGCGTGCTGTCTTCCATTTGGGATTTCTCTTCTAGTTGTCTACAGAAGTTAGAGTCACTGGCACAACATAAAGAACTCAGAGGACAGGGGAGGCTGATTTCATCTGGCCTCTCACAACTGCTTTAATTTCATTATAGATATTGACCTTCAGGTCTCGTGAGACAGGGCAGTCACACCCTTAGTTTTGGGAATGACCATGTCCACAGTGCTAAAGTGACTGTGTTCAAGACCTGCCTGGATATGCTGCTGTGTGACTTGGTCTGGGTGATCCTGCTGTGGCAGGGGGATTGGACTGGATGATCTTTCAAGGTCCCTAGTGATTCTATGATTCTATGAAGGCAGAGATGATGAAACAAACCATGTTCCCATTCTACAACTGCTACCTAGGAAATTTAAAATATCATCATTATGCTTGCTACTGCTGCTTTCCTGAGTCTAACCCATGGTCTAGTCTCAGTCTTTGTCTTCACATGCTGCTATGTCTTCCTACCTTTGTGGAACAAGTAAAGATTTAAATTAGGGGTTAGGTACTCATGTAAGTGAAAGCCATGTGACAACATAACTGAAAGTTCAGACCATTTCCTTAGGGGACTGACAATCTCAGTTTCAGTAAACCAGGAGGAGCAATTTAACCACCTCAGCAGATTAGCTGATATCACTCACACCATGAAGATTGTCTGTCTTGTTTAGTCCCCTGGCTGTATTAGATAGTGATGTTCTTATGGAAGGTCATTCTTGCAATAAAGAACTTCATCTTTGGAAGCTTTTGAGAATGTCTCAGGAATAGACTAGGTAGAACTGGTATTTCCACACAACAGAGATAGGAAATAGAGTAGTTCTGGAGATTTCCCTGTCTTGGTTCCCATTCTGAACTGAACAAGCTACACCTGAAAACCAGATGGGCACCCCTAGAGAAAGGCAAACCAGCAGAGAGAGCTCATGGAATTCAGAGAAAACAATGGAACAAATATTTTGAGAAGAAGCAAGAGAGAAAAGAGCTTCAGAGGATGGGAAAGCAAAGCTACTTCAATGGTGGTATATGCACTGTACTTGGACCAAAAATAGGTTGTTTGGCTTCATCCGCTTTTTTCTGTAGGATGCTTCCTTACGAGTCCTTTAAGACCCTTATGAACATCATGACTACCTGGTAAATGATGGTGGTACATGGCTAGTATTAAAGCTGGTGTCACTTGCCAGTAACAGGGTAAGGTAAAGGCAATCAAATGATCCTTCTCTTTAGGACATTAGATAAACATGTAATCATTTTAAAAGTCAAAGCAGAAACTACACAAGTGCTGGCAGTAGTCCCCTTGCTACCAGGCAAAGCACTGAGAGTAAAGGTGAATGTCAACAATTTTTTCCATCCTTGCCTGGCCAGGGTGGAGACTGACTTATTGATGGGCACGTGTGGAAAAGCTTCTGTTGCTTGCTGCCCGCTGCACCTGTTTTTGTAAGAGGGAACTTCAGAGTTAAGGGCTGTCAGTGAAGCACCTAGAATAAGCACGATATGCATTTCAAAAGGAAACGTACCCGAAAAATAAATGACAGGTTAAACTTCACATCTTTACAAGCAGAACTGTTGATCTCCCAAGATAGTCTTCCCAGCCTACACACCCCTCACACTACCATGTGCTGTTGCTTCTTTTCTTCTTTTTTTTCCCCCATTCTACATTAGGTTTCCTTGGCAGAAATTCCACCGTGGGAGCCGGCAATAGCCTTGCCGTGGTACTGCTCATCACACTCCTGTGACAGCTTAATACCTCATTATCCACGTTACTAATAAACGTGTGTTTCTCTGAATACGCAATGTGAGAATCCAATACCTGCATATGGGACCTCACGCTGCGTGCATTTCGATGTGTGATGGCTGGCATAAAGGCAGGCTGGGAGTGCTGCGAGCGAGGACACGACTGGCATGCAGAACCAACCCCAAACAAGAGCGATGACATAGACCCTAAGGTAAGTTATTTCATAGAATCATTAGGGATCGGAAGGGACCTTGACCCCATGCAAACCCTTTTCCTTTTTCTCTAAATCCCTCTTGCACGTTGAGGGGATGATTTTAGTTTGGTTTGCTACACCCTGCAATGTTTAAATATGCTGTCCAAGTGGCATTACAATCTTAGTCGTCATATGACTGTCGGATAGTCACAACCACAGGCTGATTGCTATAGAAACTCTGATATGTTCATTTCTGAGGAGATGTGTGGAAGAATGCTTAATGGCTTGTTTTCCCTGTGTGTGCTGGCTAATGATAAATAAAGCTTTCCAACAAAAATCAGCTTTTATTTTTATACCAACTCTTTCCATTGATTTATTTAAAAGTTTCTATTTTTGAACAAACTGAAGTATTTTAATATAACTTCACGTACCAAGCGCTGACACACTACCACAACAGTTTCATAGTTGAATTAAGAAAAAGCAGAGCACAAAATAAAAGCTGGGTATGAAAGCAGCTCTTAAAAAACTAATTTCTTTGTTTAATTTCTGAGAATATTTTTATGGATATTTCAATTTCTAGTAGCCAGGACTGGGCAGGTTTTAGAACTCCTTATAGAACACAGTAGTTAAAAGGACTACTCCTTTAATGGATATTGGAAACTACTGCTTGTTTGTCCTTATTGTGACAGAAGACATGCTGGTGGAAATCCTCAAACACGGATACTGAGGAGAACTCTATCCATGCCGAAGGCATATTCCAGCCGAAGGACAGCACACAGTATTACTACAACCAATATATATGGTTTATATATGGTATTTATATAACACTGAGGTAAGCAGCCTGCAAGGTGTTTGCACTTCAAGCTAAACTAATAAAATTAACAAAATCTGCAAAATTCTAACCTAATGGTCAAAATATCTTAAGCCATCTCTGGAGGTGTTCAAGGTCAGTCTGGATGAAGTGCTGAGTGCCATGATCTAGATGTTAGATGTTAGGTTTACTTGGTTGGTTTTAGGTCAGACTGGATGATTTTTAAGGTCTTTTCCAGCCTCATCACTACTGTGAGACTGTGGTCTTAAAATACTTCCATTTATTTCCTATTACCAATTGACAGTGGATCCATTGATCTTAGCAACTGTGTACTGACTTCAGTTTGTCCTGGCTGACAGATTTTCTGAAGAGGATATGAATGTCTAAGTTCATGCAGAATATCTAGAAAACAATAGAAATAAGCTGAGACAGTGTCACTCATGCAGCTCTGTGTCTCCCTACACATTCCCAAAGCAACTCCTGTGAAGCATCTCTTGCTTAAAGTTCAAAACATGGGAGTAGGGAGTCTACTCTCCAGAAAGGAGTACACTCTAGAAAGAAAGGTCGACATGTGCTTAAAGCATTATGTCACATCACAATGGAACTTCCAAAACAGGGAGGAGGATAAGCACTAGGAATGCCAGCACCAAGGATGCTATCTGCCTTCCTATGGGAAAATAACCTCATTTTCAAGTATGAATGCAGTGTTTAGCTCTTCACTGAAATGCAAACTCAGGAGCCCCACTTTTATTTGAAAGATGTCAAAAACAATAGATGTTTTTCAATTTACCAAGTTAAAAAGCCAGGGAAGCAGAACTCCTCAGCTCAGATTTGTTTCCCACACCCCTGACACCTTTTTGAGTTCACTCTAAAGATGAAGCCATCATTGTTTCTTTGAAATTGAGTCTACAAGAAACGCAAGTTAAACAAGCACTCTAAATCACATGAAGAAAGGACTGAACAGAAACAGAACATTGTTTTGAAGTTGTTTTTTCTTACTGAAGAACATTTCTCCCCTAAACTGTAACTCAAGTCCAAAACTGTTTTCAGAACAGAAAGTTCTTCAGAACTATGCTGGAATGAAGAGTGTTCCACGTCTAAGATTTATACATAAATTTGTCTGGAATCATTGACACGATGGAGCAGCTGCAATTGGAAAGGTGTCTAATGCAGAAATACCTGGAGAATCCAGTCTGATGACCTTGGAAGGGATCTTCAAACAATGGGATTAGAGAGCAAAGAGCAAAAATCATCGGCCTTGACTTGCTCTTCAGTGACATGCACTTCTGTTTCTCTTTATTTAACCTCCTAAATAATAGCACAACACAAATTCTACTCCTTACACACTCAGTTCATGTGTAATTGTTCATTTTGTGGGACAATGAAAGCAGTTTCACCTGTTAAAACTAACTCCCCAGACATAGGTACAGCCAGGGTTAAAATGCAGGTCCCCAGGAAAAGCTCCTTGGTGTCCTACAGAACAGAACCATTCTCCTCTGGCATGTTGTCAACTCACACAACGTGCCATCTCTTCTCCTGATGGAGAGAACCATAGAATTCCCAAATGTATTTCCTATGTATTCATCTCCTAATCTTTTCTAAGATCCTTGGAAGGCTGGTTTCAAACTTACCCACCCAAGTCAAAGTCATATTAATTCTTGCGACTTGCCTCTGTCCTCACACCTGGATGGCCTCAAGCTGAAACCAAAGCCAGCTGAAAGCAGAGTACTTGATTTATCTTCATTTCTTGCCTTATACACTTTTTACACCACAGACTTTTAAGTGCCTTGTTTAGATCAGGACTGCAGAGCCTGAACTTGCTGAAGGACTAAGCTGAAAGACTATTGCAGTATGAACTTGGTTAGAGTCTCTGAGTATCACTCTGTTATGAATATTAAATAACAAAGATAATAACCCTGTTTTTGCCAATTTCTGCTCTGCTTCATTCAGCCCATGCAGAGTGCATTGAGATCTCCATCCATCCATGAAACCCTGGAAGGTCGTGCTGGCTGCTGGTGTTACTAACAAACGGAGAACATCGGGAAGTGCAAATCTTGCTGAAAAAGTTTTTATGAAAAATGATACTCGCGCAAAGCTGTGACTTGTTTGTACAAGGATCACGGTTTCTCCACGTGTCTCTCTGTCCCAATGTCTGCCTAATGGTTCCTTTTCTATTACTAGCAATAGCTTCTCAAACTAGTAGCCAATTCCAATCTTGCTTGCCAAAGGAGTCGAGTTCTGGCACATTCAGTCATCATGAACATCACACCCATAAGAAAGACAAGGTTACCACCACACTGAAGTAGTACAGTCAGGGCAAGTTAATAGCTCTCTTTCTTGTTTGGTCTGTCTTGACAAGCATTTGTGTGTAAGGTAGCCAATCTGCCTAGGTACTACTGATAATCCACTTCAGCACTTGTTAACTCACCCAGAGAGCATCAGGTGACTGCTGGACAGACATGACAGAGCTATGAAAAGGGCATGACATCAAAGCTATGTTGAGACAGGGTAACGTGCTGTGGTTTATGTAAGTCCAGAGAGACTAGGCTGAGCGAGCTGCAGCTCAATACCAAATTGAATTAGGTTAAAATACTGTTTACAAGAGCATTTTGTGGCTGGGCAAGGGGTAGTGGTTTTAAACTGAGAGAGGATACATTCAAACTAGATGTAAGGAATACATTTTTCACTACATGAATTGAGAGACACAGGAACAGGTTGCCCAGAGATGATGTGGATGCCCCCTCCCTTAAAGTGTTCAAGACCATGTTGGATGACACTTTGAGCAACTTGATATAGAGGAAGTTGCCCTTGCCTATGGCAGCTGGGTTGGAGCTATAGGATCTTTAAGGTCTCTTCCAATCCAAACCATGCTATGATTCCAATTCGCTCTGATTCAGTGATTTGGTGAGTCAGTGATTCAATAATTCTGTTATTCTCTGACTCAGTTAGTCTTAAAAACATTATCTAAACTGTTAGATGAAACCATTTCTGGTTTGTGTTGTGCCTCACGCAGCTGTATTTTCTTAATGGTGGTTACAGAGCAGCCACGCTCAGCATGCGCGTCAGCGCTGTCTGCTGACTTGGCGTGTCGTGGATCCCCCCCGGATCCTTAAGTGCAGTTCTTATTCATCAGTCCTGGACACAAACAGTTGTGTGCAGCCCAGTTCAGCCTTCATAGGAAAGAAGAAATACTTTAGTTGCTGTGTTGCTTCAGTCTGAGTGCTCATTAGAAAAGCCTGCTCTGGAGTCAGGGGACAATTAGCAATGTCCTCACATAAGTCTGAGGTTCCCTTAGAGCTAGGCAAAGTTGACTCTATACTTTGTGCAAGGCCTGAGATTAACTGCTTTGTAGACAAGCGTCTTCATTCTCTTCCAGTGGGCTTGGTACAGCTGGGTTAATGGTTGGACTCAATGATCTTAAAGGTCTTTTCCAACCTAACCAGTTCTATGATTCTATGATTCACAGAGGTTATTGAGACAGCAGAGGATATTTTCCTGCAGTACTTGCTTCTGCAGTGAAAAGTTCCTCTTACTTCCTGCAGCTCAGTCAATCCACGTGGCAGAAGAAAAAACTTATTCTGGGTTTTGTTAAGACTTGTCCATTTCAAATGAAGGTGTGCTTCTGTATTTTGCAATAAAAACTAAATATTTGTTAGAAATGATGATCTCTGGTCACTGAAGGACTCAGCAACCTAGACCTACAGTGTCCTAGAGAGTTCAGTTCTGGAACAGGCAGGAGATCATAGAATCATAGAGTCATTAGGGATTGCAAGGACCTCAAAAGATCATCCAGTCCAATCCCCCTGCCACAGCAGGATCACCCAGACCAAGTCCAGGTGGGTTTCAAATGTCTCCAGAGAAGGAGACTCCACAACCACCCTGGGTAGCTCCCTCCAGTGCCCCATCACCCTCACTGGGAAGAAGTTACAGAATCAGTCAGGGTTGGAAGGGACCACAGGATCATCCAGTTCCAGCCCCACTGCCACGGGCAGGGACACCCCACCCTAGAGCAGGCTGGCCAGAGCCTCATCCTGCCCGGCCTTAAACACCTCCAGGGACGGGGCCCCAATCACCATCCTGGGCAACCCAGTCCAGGCTCTCCCCACTCTCATGGTGAAGAACTTCCTCCTCACATCAAGTCTAAATCTCCCCATCTCCATCTTTGCTCCATTCCCCCTAGTCCTGTCACTACCTGAGATCCTGAAAAGCCCCTCCCCAGCTTTTCTGTAGCCCCTTCAGATACTGGAGGCCACAATAAGGTCACCTGGGAGCCTCCTCTTCTGCAGACTGAACAGCCCCAACTCTCTCAGTCTGGCCTCAGTGAGATTGACTACATCCTAGGATGCTCACATATGAAACAGATGGTCAGGTGATTTGAAATCACTCAAGAATATGTGGACATTCACTCTCAGCAATTTGAAGAGTATCTGCTGCCCTGAAAAGGGAACAAAGACAGGGCTGTTGATTGGGCTGGAGAGTAAATGAGACTGCAGCAGAGATTTGGTTCCATAGACTGGAAAGAGTCATTTTCTGGGTTGTGGGTATGATACTCACCATGATACATACTTAGGGAAAGAAAGACACGTTCTGACAGGCAATGCTTAGTTGCAGGCAGTTTAAAATCAGTGCCAATATAGAAACAGGAAATTTATCCTATAAATAAACATGACTAAATGTATGAAGACTCCAGGAATTTGAAGTGACAGTTAAAGTGGCACCTTGTGGTTCGTTGTATTTGATCACACTGTGCCAATGTCACAGTGGCAGCTGGTATCAAAAATGGCTGGCGGGGAAGAGGATAATAAGCTCCTCTCCTCATCCCTGCCATCTTTGCTGACCACCTTATTCGTATTTCTGGAGGGTGGAAACTGGGACAGCAGTTTTTAAAACTAGACCAAAGAAGGGAAGTCCAGGCTCACAATACTCAGGTCATGCTTTCAAGTAACAGAGTTAAGATGTTTTAGTAGCAGGGAGGGAGGGAGAGAATAGCATTTACTCCTCTATAGGAATGCCATTCTCCTCTGAGTTCTTGCCTGTGGTCTTCAGTCCAGTCTTGCCCTAAATCCACCCTGCTGTACATACAATCCCAATGACCTGGGTAGCTGACTGCCTTGCATAATAGAGAATGCGCTTCCAAACCCCTTCAGGCAGTCAGATCTTCCTTTAGCTAGATGACCAGTTTGGCTATCCAGATGTGAGGTGATGAAAAGGTACAGCACTGCCTTCTCCTTCTTCCCTTAGGGGTTGGAATCTTCCTAGGCAATGTGTGGTGCTCCTAATGCACTTCACCCAGAAGCTGCAAGTTCCCATGGTTGACCAGACTCCTGAAAATCAGGTGTTACAATACTGCACTTCAAAGCTTTTCAACTGCCTGCCCTCTTCACTTTGAGCTAAATTCAGAATTGAGTAGCTTCAGGATTTCATACAAGAAACTGCTACAGCAGTTGTAGTGCTGCAGCACTACTAAGTAACTACCCACTAATACTGATGACCCCTGTCAGCCAACTCCACTAGATGTGTCAGAACTGCTTTCTTTACTGTTAGACTTAATTTCACTCAAGGAGAACCCCATGTCTTACTTGTTCAGTCTATGCACTGGATTATACTTGTCTCCACACCCCACAGTGAAAAGCCTGTGCAGGAATGTTGTAAACACAGCTTAGCATTCATCATGAGATTGTCAAAGCACATGATCTTCAGGGGAAAAGGCATAGTGATGACCCAGTATTCTGTTGAGCCTCCTAAAATCTTACCACGGGTCAGCAACAACCACAGCAAACATAAAGTGGTTGAAAGGACATCGTCTCCCAGCAACACTTGAAGACTGGCACTTCTACCTCTATGTTATCTCCAGCACTTGGCCTAAGTATCAGCATAGGGCATAAACCTGGGTCTAAGAAAAAGACACTTCTCTCTTTAAAGATGCTACCTTCCACCTTGATACCCTCAGCACTGAACTACCTACTGTCTTTTCTCTTTAGAGCTGTATTTATATTAAAAGTTGAACTGTGACTGTTGGAGGTGTGTAAGTTCACTTTTCATCCCCTCCAAACTGCACTCATTTCGTTGCAGTATATACATGGCATTCCCACACTCATCAGGATTTGAAATCTACCCTTTAAATTGTCCTATATATGCACATATATTTATAAGTTAATACAAATAAACCCTTTCCACAATTTTTTCCTACAATGAAATAGCCTGTGAGCAAATTACATTTTCTTTTTTACTGTTTACTCAGCACAGCAAGAGAATATATTGACTGCTAAGTTCCCATGACTTTTTCCTTTGCAGCTGAAGAAAATGGACTCCTACTAATTTCGAGCATTTCCTTGTTGTCCCATAAATTGTCAGTGCAGCTCTGACCTCTTTGCAGATTACACAGGTAGGAAGAATTAAGACACCTATTTATTTGCAGTCATTTCCAAGCCAGCTGTGCATCCACATGTTCCTCACAACTGTTTTATGCACTGCGGGTGTTTCAATCATAAAACCATGTGGCTGGCATATAAAACTAAACCTACTCCTGGAGCTGAATTTCTTAGTTGGATGACTGGAACCATTGTAACAGCCTGTAATCAAGATCTTACTTCTACTAACCGCCTCCTTACTGTCCTTTAGTCACATGAGTTGTGCCACCTACTGAATCGAAACTGTGCAGCAGAGGTTTTGCTCAAGGTTCTCCCTCATTTGTGGTCATAGGAATCAGTGCACTGGAAATGGAGGTCTGGCTCCACAACCCCCTGGGCAGCCTGTTCCAATGCTCCCTCACTCTCACCATGAAGTTTCTTCTCATCTTTATGTGGAAGCTCCTCTGTTCCAGCTTGCACCCATCGCCCCAGTTTTGGTAACATATTCAATTGTTTCATCATTAAAAGGTGATGAAAACTTGTGATAAGGACAATTCTTGATTTATAAAGTGCCTACATGATTTCAGATCAATTCAGAAAATAGTAGAGAACTACCTTTTTTTAAACAGCTTTGTTGTCTCCTGTACTCTGCCGCTAATGCAGACTTGTCTCTGGCTAAATGGCTCCTTCTAGAGATTTCTGGTTTCCTGCCAATTAAGCAAGAAAACAATAATTATTGCTATAGTTAATAATCACTGCTAGTTGTAATAATTATTGTAATGCTGTATCAGAGAGAATGGTTATGATTTAGACAGAAGCATGGAATTGTCAACAAGGCAAAGTTTTTCTGCTAATTAAATGAGTTCCAGAAAAAGTTCTACTTGCCCCTGCTGCAATGCAATGGAAGGAGTGCACACTCCAAACTGGTGATTAGGCTATAAAAAGACTCAACAATAACTAATTCATATGTAATAACATGAATTTATTTATAAGGTTACAAAGCCTGTAAAGTTCTTATTGTGACAGGGCAGATACTTTAGAGTAAACATAAGGCTGTCTGGATCACAGCGTCCTTCTAGTAACTTATGATTAAATCATGCAACAGATAGCAAACAAAGCCTTTATTGCTGGAAAATTATTTCATGTAGCACATAAAATTGTTGGAAGAGTCCATTACAAATTTTACTTAGCTCTCTGGTACTGCCACACAAATGCTTCCTTAGAAGAACAAGGATGGCCACACTAAAGTTGAAAAAAGAATCATGGGTTTATGAGCTGTTAAAGAGGCCTAAAGCACTTTGGGACTGTATTCTAGGTGTCTAGCCTGGAGAAGAGGAGGCTGAGGGGGGACCTCATTCATGTCTATAAATAGGTGAGAGGTGGGTATCAGGAGGATGGAGCCAGGCTCTTTTCAAGGTCATCTAGGGATAGGACAAGGGGTGCAAGCTGGAACAAAGGAGGTTCCCTATCAATATCAGCAGGAACTTCTTCCCAAGGAGGGTACTGGAGCATTAGAACAGGCTGCCCAGGGGGGTTGTGGAGTCTCCTTCTCTGGAGATGTTCCAGACCCTCCAGGATGTGTTCCTGTGTGACTTGGTCTGGGTGCTCCTGCTGTGGCAGGGGGATTGGACAGGATGCTCTTCTGAGGACCCTTCCAATCCCTAATGATCCTGTGATTCTATGTTTCTACACAAAGGAGAATATTTTCCTGCTTTGGTCAATACAATAATTCAGAGCAGATCAGAACGGAACACAAAATACCTATCAAAGCACCCATAGTTTCACAGCAGAGATGAACTTGAGCAAGTTTTCCCATCTCTGTTACACAGCTGAAGCTGCTCTCCTAAACGTGATAGATCTGCTCTCAACTGGTACAAGTGAGTTCAATCAAGCCTTAAAAACCCACTTTCCTGACATGCTGTAATTTTGAGGGAAAGTGTAAGAGAGGCTTCCCACAAAGTCCTTCCACATTAGCATCACTTCTTAAAGGAGGAAGATGCTGATTCCATGATCCCTTCCATTGATGTTGCCACCTAGTGCTTCACAGGAGGCTGTTGGGAGCAATACTGACTCCTGCCCAGGTTTGTCATTTCCCGTTACATCTAGTTCCATCGCAATTTTAGTTTCTCAGATCTTTAGAAATGATCCTTCTGTCCACACCTTTTTTTGACAACACCTTCCTCAAGCTTCCCTATGAATAAAAATAAGCCCAGTTGACATCAAGCCATCATTTGCATGAGATAGTTTTGCCAAATTCTGAAGAATTTGTTTGGGAGATGTTCCAACACATGAGGAGCTGAGAGAAAGCATCTCAAGGTCATCACAAAGAAGGAGGATGTAAGCGAGAGAGGTGTGACCAGACTCATCATCGGCATGTCTCATGCTCTAACAGAAGAGCAAAACCCTGCCCTTAGCACAGCTCCGTTGTGTAACTCCCAGCCTGGGTGGCCAGTACAGCCACACACACACTTGTTCGCATGAATGACTCATATTCTCACACCTGCTGCTGCTGACACGGTCTCTCTCTTTGCAGCCTGAGCTGTAGGTGCAGGTTGCAGGTTTGGGTGTTCGTACAGTCAGTGCCTGTCACCATGAGGCATCCTGGAAAGCTTCCCTGCATGGTACATTAGAGCTGACAGGCTGGTCACAGATGTGATGCCACTTTGCTGCTCAGGAGCCCCCTACAAGATTGTGTCTATCCTGTGATCATGCCAAGAAGGGTTTTGCAAGAGTCCTGTGCTGTGCTGAGAGTTAAATTAAATGTTGCTGATGCATTTGAAGACCCCTACGACAACAGGACCCCGTTGACCATATCATGTCTGGGAGCACAAAAGCAGCTGCCATTTATTGAGGTATCTTCTCCCAGCGTTGTTTTGTGCCCTAAGCTGCCAAGAAGGGAAGGAGTGTTATGGTAAATACTTTTTATTTATGTAGAATCATAGAAACATAGAATCATCAGGGATCAGAAGGGACCTGGAAAGATCATCCAGTCCAATCCCCCTGCCACAACAGGACTACTCAGACCAGGTCCAGACAGGTTTCAAACATCTTCAGAGAAGGAGACCTCACAAACCCCCCAGGCAGCCCCCTCCAGTGCCCCCTCACCCTCACTGGGAAGAAGTTATAGAATCACAGAATCAATCTGGGTTTCTTGACTTCTTTCACCCATTCCTAGGGCCCTGCACCCTGGCATGGAAGTGACTTGAAAACCTGACTGTAGTCCCTCATTGCATTTCAGACGAATGGGTCAAACAAAAATGAAGATGATTTTCAGAAAATGTTGAGGTTTCCAAAAATCAACTTCATTTTTACTAAGTTTTTGCATTCCCTTCTCATTCAGACAGCTCCCAAGGACTGTAGCTTTTATCATGGCATTTTCATTAGCAAAATGGACTTCAGGGGCAATTAGCAGTAGCACAATTGAGTCAAAAGAAAATGGAAGCTATGGAATTTTCCAAGATAAGGTAGAAAAGCACATCATTAAGTGACTTGATGATGCTGAGCAAAGTTAAAAAAGGGACACCCCTCCTTGAGATTTCTTTCTTTGTCCAAGTAATTAATATATTACTGGACTCCAAAAAGCATTAGACAACCTTGTCTCTTACTAAGAGTAACCTCACTCATAGTTCTCTTTCCCTGGTGAAAGGCAAATACATCTCTGCTGCTTTTCACCACTCAAGTACGTAGCTGGCAGTCCTTACTGCGACCCCTACCAGGACGAGCAAAACCCTCATGCACCTTTGAAGGGCAAATGTGTTGGCTGAGACATAGCAGTTAATTAATACTTCTCCTATTCACAGTGTCCCAGGCAAGGTCAGGGCTGCATTGTGCTAGGTATTGTATGGATTCACGGAAGGAGCGAGCTCAAAGCTCAACAGAAAGGAATGATGGAGGTAAGAGGGCAGGACAGGAGCACGGCCAAAGCAAATGCAAAAGACAGCACTTGTTACGTGAGCTTGAACCTCGGGTTCTGTCCAACTTGCCATTCAGCTGCATAAAACAAACACTCGATAACACAAAACCCTGTGATTTTAGGTTATCTCCTAAGGATGGCAGCTCAATTATCCTCTGGCACTGCAGTTGAAAGCTGTAGTCAGAAATCAGCTGGAGTGTTCAAGTGGCCAAAGTGACCACTGTGGCCTTTGCTAAGCTGAACGCAGCAATTTTATGCAGTCGCACGTGTGGGAATTGGGTGGAATCCTCAGGCTGAACGCTCCTGTGCTGAAACTCTGGTCTGAATCAGAATGAGGTTTGCAAGCAATACCCAAACGGAGGTTCTTATATAATATATATATATCTCTGGGAATCTGGGTATCCGTGGGTAATGAATGTAATACAACTTTAATGAGAATTTCATTTGATGACTCAGGATACAAGAAGACATAACTTCTCCTAATATAATTACCTTTGATTAATCTGGGGGAGTTATTAATTTCAGGCAAAAGTTTTGCTTTTTTTTGAATGTCCAGACTAATGAAATTATTATTTTGAGGGTAGATGATGACACAGATATAATAGGCAGTGAAACAGAGATGTATCGGACAGCTTACTGGAAATTGAAATCACTGCAAATGAATACTGCACATTGACCCATGAGCACAGCGGCCACTTTTTAATGAAGAATACTTTTATCTCCTCTCTGTTAACACTCTTAACACATAAGCAACACAATCTGCTTTAAGCTATCACCAGCAACCTCTCTGAAACACAAGGCAGGAATGAGAAGGAAGGACTATTAAAGGAACAAAAGTATTCTGCCCAGGCTTATTAACATCGTAATTTATATTCTAGGTTCTGATAGTGGCCAAGGGGTTGGAAGAAAATTGGGCTCCATTATGTGAGGAGCTGTTCAGACTCTCAAGAAAATGAAGTCTGAGCTCAGAAGAATTCAAGATCTTATTTCCAGCAAACCAAAGAAATGAACATAAGAAACAGTACCAGGGAATTCAGAGAGCTCTGAGGAGGGAGACACTATTAAAGAAGGATATGGTGATGGATTGTACAACTGTTTAATCTCTTTGCTTGCATTCTGCTCTGTTTTACTACGTGTTCTGCTCTGCTGAAAAGGGGTGCAGGCAGAGGAGATGCTGGCAGAGACAGATCTTCCTTGCACTCTGGTTTCAGGGGAATTTGTGCCCCTCCTGAGGGCAACTTGAGTGAAATAGCTGCAGAGCTGGAGTGCAGAGCAAGAGCTGGGCAACTGTAAACTTGCAGCAAAGACAGAGACAGGTAAACTCCTAGAGAGCAAGTACAAAGAGACTATTCCAGGGATCACATGCATCCTGCTCATACTGGTGTTTGTTACAGCCCAGTATCGCTGGACTGGGTCCAATGCTGTAAGAAGTAACCGCACCTGAAAACACCCTTTGCAAAAGGAGTGTGTGTGTGTGTGTAATCTGCCTGCAACCCTTTTTATTTCGATCAACCAACCAGATCTTTTAATGGAAACCTCAGTTTAAAAATCCACTTTCAAAACTCCTGTCTAATGATTTCATAAACACATCTGTGTTGATGGAGAGCCTCTATTGTGTTGGGTTGTGCTCCCAGTCCATCTGAGAGCTCTGACTTAGCCCAGGGCTCATCATACCCATGCATGGACCTAAATAAGCTGTAAAGTAAAAGTTAGAGGTGAAAAATAATTTGATAGAGGATTTCAGATTGTGTCTACCATGGTGCCACACAATACATGGAAAAATCCAATTAATTTGATAAATTTCATATGTGGAGGAGCAAAGGTCCTGGTTAGGGGATGAAAGCCCAAATGAACATGTTACTAAATGAATTTGCGTCAGAAATGAGCTGCATTCTGAATTCCTCACTTAGAAAAGCTTGCACTAAATGTTAACAAGTTTGCCTATAAAGGGCTGGGAGAAAATCGAATATTATTTCATTGAATTTGGTAGTGGATGAATATTTCTCATTCTGTCACAATGAAATTATTTACTTGCAAAGAGGTACTAAAATAAAATATTAGGAAAGATAAATGCTTATATCTAAATGGCAAACACTTTCCATGTATATTCTCACTTTGGGGCATAAACATTACAACGGTGTCTTCTCTTTTAAGCATTATTTTTCCTCCAACATTTTTACCATTATCTTCCCATATTTATCATTGCTGGCAAAATCCATCTCCAGGTTCATCTGTATTCCTGGATGCCCTACTTGCAATATGTTAGGTGAAAGCAATATGTGAGATTCAGGTACTCCTGCATTTCATATTGAAAGACTTCTGTTGTAGTCTACTACCCAAACCATCAAGAGGTATTTCATAGAATCATCAGGGATTGGAAGGGACCTGGAAAGATCATTCAGTCCAATTCCCCTGCCACAGCAGGATCACCCAGACCAAGTCACACAGGAACACATCCTGGAGGGTCTGGAACATCTCCAGAGAAGGAGACTCTACAGCAACACTAGGCAGCCTGTTCCAGTGCTCTGGTACCCTCCCTGGGAAGAAATTCCTGCAGATATTGATATGGAACCTCCTCTGTTCCAGCTGGCACTCATTACCCCTTGTCCTATCACCAGGTGACCTTGAGAAGAGCCTGGCTCCATCCTCCTGACATCCATCTCTCACATATTTATAGACATGAATGAGGTCACCCCTCAGCCTCCTTTTGTAGTGGCTCTTTACTTATTTCTGTGATTCTGTTAGACTGGGCTTGATCATCTCAGAGGTCTTTTCCAGCTTCAATAATCCTGTTATTCTCTTAGGCTTACCTTGATGATCTCAGGGATCTTTTCCAGCCTCAATAATTTTGTGATTCTTTAAAGTTATCTAACTTCCAAGTACTTGTGTTGATAAGCCAGCTCACTTATAAGTGAGTTTCTATTTATTACTGCAGGGAAGGGAGCCAAAACATGATTTTCCTAAGTTGAAGTGTGCTATCCCTTGCCCACCCTACATCCCTGAGTTTGGAAGAAGCTGTCTCATCTTGTGCCCGAGTTCCTGGAGACCGGCACACGGTAGAGAGAGGGTAACAAGAGCACTTGAGCTCCTCTGCCTTTGATTTAATTCCTAGATGCTTTCCTAGATTTCTTGTATAGCTTTTAGGAATTTATTCAGTGTGTGGATATTGTTGAGTGTGGCCTCACCTCCTCCCTATAAAATGGGAACTATTCCACGACCTCTGCAACAGTCCTTCAAGTTCATGTTGGCTCATCAGGTAACACACTCTTCAGAGCAGGAACTTGCACTCCCTGAGTGAGAGCATCTACCTTAGTGGTGTTCTGCCCATTGTGTTATAACACAAATAATTAATCACAGAATCATTAAGTTAGGAAAAGACCTGCATGATCACCAAGTAACAAAGAAAACCCAATAAAAGGAAAGACTATCAGTTAGATTTGTACTGTTCGGAGCTTCTTATAGGCATCTACATTAAAAGATGAAAATAACCATCCTACTTGAAAAATACTCCAAGCTCTTTCACTTCTACCATTTCCCTAATGAACATCTCCCTCCTCTACTTTTAATTATGGGTCTTCAGTCCATAAGCGTAGAACAAATAAAATTTCCTTACTTAGGCAATCCTATTACAAGTGATTCACATGTACCTCACAACTCTGTGATAAAGGAAATTGTGCCTTTTCCTTGTCAGCCTAGAAATAAGCAGAGTGTAGAACTGTCCTACTCTGCTTTCCAAATTACAGTGCAATAATTGGCTTGTAGTTCCTAATCACGACTGAGTTTCTGTATCTCCTACGTTGTTTTCTTCTCTTTTCCATTTCCATATCTACATCTTCATTTTAAGTTAAGAGACAAAGACTTTTTCAGCAGCACAAACCGACAATTTCTCTTTCCTTTATAACTTTCTTTCCTATTATAACTATTCACAGAGTCACAGAATTCTTGAGGCTGGAAAAGCCCTCTGAGCTCAGCCCAGTCCATGACCTAACATCATCACATCAGCCAGACCAGGGCACTAAGAGCCACAGCCAGGCTGTCCTTAAACTCCTCTGAGATAGAGACTCTACCACTGCCCTGGGCAGCCCCTTCCAGGGTCTGACCACTCTTTCCATGAGGAAGGGCTTCCTGACATCCAACCTAACCCTGGCACAGCTTCAGGCCCTGCCCTCTTGTCCTATTACTAGTTGCCCGGGATTGGAGCCTGACCTTAAAGATGCTGGGAATTGTGTGCATCAAAGACTACATGTACAGAAAGCTAAATCTCAAATCTGCTTGGCAGAATTTGTGTCTGCTCTTCCACCTCAGAAGACAACAGAAGATGACATTTGATTCCTGAAAAAATAAAGTGCTAACTGAGAAGTCACCTTAGCTGCAAACTCTGTAGATGTTAGAATGGTGGAAAGCATAGGAAAATGCACTGCCTTTCAGATATCACACTGATAGGGGTGGCCCACAGGCTAACTGATGATGATTCTTAGTATAAAAAAGTTGAACTCGGTATAAATAGACTTAATAAGTGATTACATCAGACTGTGAAGTTCAAAATCACAGAATCTTTAGGGGTCAGAAGGGACCTCGAAAGAACATCCAGTCCAATCCCCCTGCCACAGCAGGATCACCCAGACTAAGTCACACAGGAACACAGCCAGGTGGGTCTGGAACGTCTCCAGAGAAGGAGACTCCACAACCCCGCTGGGCAGCCTGTTCCAGTGCTCCATCACCCTCACCGTGAGGGTACCCTTCTGATATTGATATGGAACTCTCTCTGTTCCAGCTTGCACCCATTGTCCCTTGTCCTATCCTGCTATAAATGGAGAAAATGCCTTACTAATTAAAACTTCATCACACACTGATTTTTCACAGACATCTTGAAACACCAGGCTGGCACCATGTCACCAATGCGTGTGCAATGCCACTCGTGCTAAAAGGTATATCATTGTGTCCCACTGGGTCTCCCTGCATCATCAAATCAGCCAACAATTATGTATTGCAAAGCACAGGCCTGAGCTCCAGCATATCGAAGCCATCTGCTGAACGAATCAGACAGAAACTGCCACGATCACCAAACCACTAGATACTGCCAGCTTTACCTAAAAGGAAACACAACATGTCACACTAGTCTGACATTCCCTGTTGTCAAAGAATGTGACTCGCATACTGATCCAGCAAGCATCTGAGCAGCTTTAACACCGAAATGGTTTAGACTGATTTTGTCAACTGGACTGAAATAGAAGGAAAGGGAAAGGATCTAGGATCAAAGTGTTCCAGCTCCAGATTGCGGAGCTGCTATTCTCAGCACAGGCCATTCATTTTGCATGCCCTGCTTCAGCAAAAGGTCTCAAAGATAGGAATCTAAAATAAGGAACAAATTTATCACCTTAAAAAAGAAGAAAAAAGAAAAATCAAAGTATTCAGTCACAGCACAGTCACCAAATAGGATCTGAAATAAGAGCACTACATCTCAAAGAGATTGCCTGGCTTCATCGTGACAAGCTTGCGGTATCGGTTCTTTCAGCCTTTTCTAGACTATAGGGTCTACAAGACGTGGAAGAGAAGCTGGTGGCTACTAATCCATAATTTTTAGTGTCACAGTATTCCTGTGCCAGCCAGCAGCCTTCCCATCTTGCTTTGGGAATAAGTCAGGGGTCAGGGACCCTTCCTGTAACTCAGTGTAGTTAAACTCTCCCTGTTGGATAGGATGTCCTGGTTTCCCTAGGACAGAATGCTCTGCAGGCCCACAGCAGTTAGGAGTCAGCCAGGGCAGCTGCCCCAGGCTAGGTGAACCCCAGACCAGAAAACAGACATTTGTTATAAAGAGGAAAGGTTAGGGAGTGGAATGTCTTGTGCTTGGGCTCCTGCTCTTGGTTTCTGGAGCTTCCTCTGACCCTGCTTCTCTTCCTTCTCCTGAGGACTGTTTATTGTGATCACACTACACTCCCTCTGTTGAGTGCAACCTATTGCCATTTCATCCTGGGGGTTTCCTCTTATGCTCCCTGTTCCCCTTCTTGGATTGGGAGGAGTCATTGAGTGATAGAGTAACCGCTACAGTTTAGTCCTGGGTACAGGCTAAACATCAGCAGAGAAGGAGGGAGAAAGACTCAATCCCAATAGATGTGAACTGTGCCATGCTGACATCTCAGCAAAATTAAAACCAACCTGAAACAACAGCCCTTGTTTTAGCAGGAGATTTGTAGCCTTTCTGCCCACCACTGGAGGTATCGCACACGTGGTTCCACATCATAGTTTAGTGGTACCCACCACCCCGAATTCCTGTAAGGACTGGTGGAGGCTCTGATTTCTAGGACAGTATCTCTGACTTAAGGAAAGAATTTGATGCCAGAGTTTTCATGTTAAAGAAAACAAATTCCTCACATTTCAAGAAGAGAATGCTCTTTGTTTGCAAATCAGTAAAGAGCTTGAGAAACTTCTGCTCTTTATCCGCTGTGTTCCAGACAGCAAAGTCGCTGGAGCAAAGTGACTGAGCACTGCAAGAATGGCTTTACTGCAGCTTTGGTTTCCATCTGTAGCACACAAGTTGTCCAGCTTGTGTCTGATACAGTGCTGGACTGTGTCTTCTGTTCTGCAAGCCACTGGTGGTGAGTTTCCAATCTCCTAGCTCACCGTGTAATGATGGCTTTTTCTCCATTTTGCCCTGCTGTGCAAATTGAAAATCACAAAAGCCTGTAGAGACACACCAGGAAAGGGTACTGAGCAAAGGGATGCAGCATCCTCCAAGCCAGGGGACTATTGAATTTCATCTGTAGCTCTTAATGGACCTGTCTTTTAGTCTTAGAGCTCCTTGACATCACGTCATACACCTTGGGCTCTTTTCTTTCTGTATGTCAGGATGCCTTTTCAGCAGTTATTCCTCTCATCATGTCCTTGAAATAAAAGCGCGGAGCTGTTGCAGTGGCTGGCTGTCGCCAACACTCTCTTTGCCCTCTGTGCATTAAGCTCTTGGCTTCACCTGTGCCACTGTTAGGACGAGAAGTTCTTTGGGGCAGGCACCCTCTATCACTACGCGTTTGTAGTGATAGTCCTTAACAGAAGGAACCACATCATTTGTTGGCTGTTAGGCAAGACGATAATAAACATAATAAATAATAATAACCTTCTTAGCAGTCCACCAATTACCAGACATCAGAGTAAAACGTTGCAGGAAATGAGAGAGATGCCTGCCCTGGGATACTTTCTGTGCCATTCTTAGCACAAATTAAGGCCAAAAAGCAAATTGTTCATAATGAGCTCTAGATGAAAGTCTTTACAAGGAGGGAAGAACTATAGCGGAAACTGGCAGGGGGGGAGGAAGGGTTCCTCCTGGTCTCATCTCTGCTACAGGCAAATGGTCTTGGCCTAATTGCAATTTTGTCTTTTTGAATCTGACAGTAATTGTGGCACGAGAGCACTCTGAACGGGCTGTTGGTAGCGGTCTGCTCTTTCCACCTTTGCCCAGTGGGTTTGAAACAGGGCTGTGTTTTCAAATGCTGTCTCCCCAAACAGCTCTTGCCGTGTTCTTTTCCTCCTTCCTACACGCTCTACTTCTTCCTCACTTCAGTCTCTCACTCGGCACCCCAAAATCATCACTCACACCCCCACACAGCATGCAGACCTCCTCCCTTCCACTTTTTCTCACAAAGGCTCACGTACGTCTGCTGTGTGTATGGTGTTCCCAGGTGGTGATTAATGAGAGCTCTAGCTGGAGCTCAAAGCTGTGATGAGAGTCTGTATAATAACAAACATTAGCGCAGGCATGGGAGGCAGAAACACGGGTATCTCTTCCCCAGGCTGCCAACACACTATTTCATAGCAACCGATTTAAAATATGGAGTCCCTGGGCCTCCTTTCAGCAGGGCCATAGAATCACAGAATCATTAGGGATAAGAAGGGACCTCAAAAGATCCTCCAATCCAATCCCCCTGCCACAGCAGGATCCCCCAGACCAGGTCCAGGCGGGTTTCAAATGTCTCCAGAGAAGGAGACTCCACAACCCCTCTGGGCAGCCCCCTCCAGTGCTGCATCCCCCTCCCTGGGAAGAAGTTACAGAATTGGTGAGGGTTGGAAGGGACCACAGGATCATCCAGTGCCACCCCCCCTGCCATGGGCAGGGACACCCCACCCTAGAGCAGGCTGCCCAGAGCCTCATCCAGCCCAGCCTTAAACCCCTCCAGGGATGCAGCCCCAGCCACCTCCCTGGGCAACCCAGTCCAGGCTCTCCCCACTCTCCCAGCGAAGAACTTCCTCTTCACATCAAGTCTAAAGATCTACATGACTTTTGAACTCGCTCAGGGATGTTCATTCAACCACTGCTCTGGGCAGCCTGTTCCAATAAATAACAATAATAATTATAATAATGACAATGATAATAATGATGATGAATAAGCTCTTCCTACTGTCCAACCTAAACTTACCCTGAGAACTGAGTTCCCACCTCTATTAGAGTACCTCAAACGAGTAATTCCCATGCCAAGAGCTATGCTGGACAAATATCCCACCTCAGAACAATTTTCTTTTACTAGCATCTGACTGATATTTTGGTTCCTAAAACCAATTTCTACAACTTTTATTTAGACACATCTCCATTTAAAATCTGAATCAGATGAAAACATTCTTTTCTGGGCAGATAGAGCCAAATCTCAACTTCAGTGCAGCTGGAACATTTAGTTTTTTCCCCACTGAGTTACATGATCTTTTTAATGGAAATGTCATCTCTACCTTAATTATTGCGGCACAAGGAGAAGATGTTCTAATATTCATGACAGCAAGTAAAAAATAACTAGATGTAATGTATGGGAATATCTGCTTTCAAAGATTATTGATTTCTGCGGTAGAGGCTCTTGGCAACATCCAGTTCTGGAATATTTAACAGTGTATTTCAAAGAAAAATAAATGGAGAGGCAAAGCCTTATTTAAGCATCTGGGTTAGGAGAATTCAATCAGAGATGACACTGTGTCTTATTATTTCTCAGAATTGGGAACGAAAACTCTGGAATTCTTTTCCCTGAGGCTTGAACAGTATTTTTCTAAGTTTCTCCTTTCACTCTGTCCTATCTCCATAGAGAGTCAAGATCTACTTTTGCCTAGTTCAGAGCCTAAATGCTGAGTTTTGTTAATTATGCCCTTGTTCCGTTGAAGATTGTGGCAGACAATGTCACTGAGCACGAGTCAATTTTAATTAAATCTTAATATTTATGGATGCTGCTTTATACTGATAGGGCACTTATTTCATAGTCAGTCTCCATCCCTTAAACCTTGCTAATTTTGTCCTTATGTCTGCTGTTTATGGCTTTTCTCCCAGTGCTTGAAGCCCAGTATTTTTTAATCCTATGCTTTCCAGATATTAAGATTGCTCTTCTCCTCAGTCCTGTACAGACACAGCAGTACCAGATCACTTAGCCCCTCCTCACGGACCATGCTTTCTAGATCTCTGTTTAGTATGACTTTAAAATAGTTTAATCTCCCTGGTGCTGAAAAATCATCCAGAAGCAGCTAATAAAATGGAACTTTAATGAAATTGCCCCATGAAATTGCTCTAGAGGAAGCTCCACAGCTGTAAAAGGATCGGGGGTTTAAGAATGTTTTGAGTTAACTGTATTTTTAATTTGAGCATTTTAAATAAATCATTAAAGAGAGACCAGTGTGTGGAAAGGAGTGTGGAAGCTGCAGAGAAGTTCCATGCTAATAGAGACATCCTACCGTAGTCAAATAAAATCTGTGTCTACTTTTTCCTGCAGTTTTATTAACCAGTTGTTTGAATAAGATCTATCAGGAGCAGCACGTTGAGTCTTTCATTAAAACAGTATTGCCGAGGAGGCCATTCTAGTCAGTGACAAGGAAATGCTCAACAACAAACATGAAAATCCAGTGGAGATTAAATGCTTCAGCATACAGGTCCCCCAAGCAGTGCTCATATGAAGGTTCTGACTGGGTATGATCTGTATGATCTAGGAGATCTGTATCATCTCATGCTATGGCAGGGGAATTGGACTAGATGATCCTTCAGGGTCCCTTCCGATCCCTGATGATTCTATGATTCTATGAGTTGTTTCCAGTTTACCCCTCAGTTTTCCCACTTGGCAATTTCTCTGACTCCTTTCGATTTCAGGCAACCATTGTGCTTTCCACTGGAGAAAACACAGATCCTTAAGAATGACTTTAAATTTGTGACTTGTATGTTATCTTCTCTTAGTCACCTCTTATGAAGGCAGCTTGAGAGTAGTCCCTCAAACCATGAGGTTACTCAGGTCACAGATTTGGAGCTGCCTGCAGGCACGGTCTAATGAAAAAGCTCATCAAACATACTAATAGTTTATAAGTAGTTGAAACTAAGTCATAGGCACTTAGCAAAAAAGTTAAGATTAGTCTTCAGATTTTTCCCAAGCTGCTGTTCATGCGTGCATCGCCTAAAATCTGACCTCACACAGAGACAAGAAAGTAAAACATCCTTCTGTCATCCTGTTTGCTTTGAGATTTTCACGCTCCCCCAGGTGTTTGCATTGCGAGGGCATCTCGGGTCACCAATTGATCAGCTACAGCACTGAACACAAACGGAGAATAATGAAACCCTGCCCCCAGTTTAGCACAGGTACAACACAAAGGGCACCAGGTACGTGGTCTGGAAAGACAAATCACACAACAGGAGAGATGGCAGAATTTAATAATGGTGAATAGTCAGTACCCTGTACTGTCTGCTGGTAATTGAATTTCTCATCTTCTCTGTGTAGAGCTTCCAGACTTTCTAAAGAATAGCACAGGATCTCAACAACCTGCAGAATTAGCTGTGGGCTTTGTTGGAGATGTCTTAAAGCCTAAAAGACACGTGCAAAGAGAGCATAGGGCACACACACAAATATGAATACAAATCAGAGAATCATTAGGGATGTAAGGGACCTCGAAAGATCCTCCAGTCCAATCCCCCTGCCACAGCAGGATCACCCAGACCAAGTCACACAGGAACACAGCCAGGTGGGTCTGGAACATCTCCAGAGAAGGAGACTCCACAACCCCCCTGGGCAGCCTGTTCCAATGCTCCAGTATCCCCCCGGGAAGAAGTACCTTCTGATATTGCTATGGATATATCAATATGACTATGATCTGCTAACCACCCCCTTCTGATCCCCACCCAGGATGCTGTTGGACCTCTTGGCCACAAGACCACATCGCTGGCTCAGAGTCATCCTGCTGTCCACTAGGACTCCCAGGTCCCTTTCTCCTACAGTGCTTCTCCAAGCATTCTACAGCCCCATGCAGAGTGTTGCAATGCTTTGCAGAGGGAGTAACACAGCAGATAAAGCTGTCACAGAAAAGGAGATGTTTCAGTAGCCTGTGTCTCTGGAACCCCTATTTCTCACACGATACAATCAGACAAAGTTGTACAGCTAGCTTTGTTACCACAAACTTTTCTGTGTGTTTTACTAGTGAGTAACGTACAGACACACTCTTGTGGCTGTGCTTACACTCCCTGGACCTGAATATCTGACTTGCATGTTTCTGCTTGAAATGCTGACAAATTGAATCATTATGAACCACCCTCAGGAATTTCACTGCTTGAGTCTTGACAACTGCTGATGACATTCAAGCAGTGAAACTAGCAAGAGGTGCACAAATGGTTTTAAATCTCTGGCTCTTTCTCCTTCTCACTTGAAATACAAAGGGTCAGCTGAACTTTAGTGCAGAGGTAATCGATAGGAATCAAGCAGAAGAGAGAAGGCCATGGCAGAGTGGATGGATACTTCAAAGGAGGCAGTGTCAATATGCTTATCTTTTCCTCACACCACAAAAAGACCAATCTGCCTCACAGACAGCATCGTGTTCTCCATCGTGAATTAGTGACTCCTACAGGGTGGCTCTTCACCTTTTCGCTTGCAGAATAGGGTTGGCATCATGCTTGTTTAGCCTCTGGAAGGAAGGAGGCAAGTACGTGCTTTGTAACCACCAGTGTTTCCTCTGAATGTTTCTCACACCAAATCTCAGGTACTCTCACTGCAAATAGAAACCTCCAAACCTGCGGACAGCTTGAAGAGTGTGAACTGCATAAAAATTCCAGATGGACTGGTCTTGCTCTTTAGCTGTCAAAGTGGCACAGTTCCTACTTAATCCTACTTGTGCTGGCACACTTTCCCCTCAGATATGTGAGTGAACAAATAGCGTGTTTCTGGGTACCCTGGACTCCATCCAGAGATCAGTCTGTGCATTTAGATGTAGACAGCACCCATCAGCAAGAGATGAGACAGAGAGTGTCTCTGCAAGGGGCAGCACAAGTGCCACAGACACTGGAAGATCCAAGGTTGATTTACTCTTTTGTAAGAATGAGGATGATATGACAGTGCAGGAACAGCTAGATTGGGCCAGACCAAAGCTCTGTCTGTCCAACATCCTCTATTCCACAGTGGACAAGCGGTGCAGGGATATGTAGAGACAGCATGTCATGATCATCTCCACAACACCCTTACAATCTCAACATAGATTCATAGAATCATTAGGGATTGGAAGGGACCTTGAAAGATCACCTAGTTCAATCCCCCTGCCACAGCACGATCACCCAGACCAAGTCGCACAGGAACACAGCCAGGAGGGTCTGAAACATCTCCAGAGAAGGAGACTCCACAACCACCTTGGGCAGCCTGTTCCAGTGCTCCAGGACCCTCTCTAGGAAGACGTTCCTGCTGATATTGATATGGAACCTCCTCTGTTCCAGCTGGCACCCAGTGCCCCTTTTCTTATCACCAGGTGACCTTGAGAAGAGCCTGGCTCCATCCTCCTGACACCCACCCATCACAGACTGAGAGACAGCAATGAGGTCCCCCTTCAGCCTCCTCTCCTCCAAGCTCCAGAGACCCAGCTCCCTCAGCCTTTCCTCACAAGGGACACCTTTGCAGCCCCAAACTGCCTGAGCCAGTATCCTTACATTTCCTAGTCCTTTTTAGATTTTACTTGTCCAGATGTTTGCTGAAGCAATGCTAACTTCCACCACCCGCACCACAGTGATGTGTGAGTAGGCAGCATACTTTGGTTTCCTTCTTGAATCTGCTAGTTTCATTTGATGCCTCCTACAGCAGAGAGAAAGAAACAGTGAACACTCATTCCTTGCTCATATTTTCCTGTCAGTCATGATTCTATAGGCCTTTATCATCATTTCTGTCTTACATCCATCTTGTGTGACCACAGCATCTCCCAGATGGTGTGATCAGAGCTGTGTATCTTCCCACTGCCTCCTTAGTCGAGGCTGAGTCTATCAAGCATTACTGTGCTCCAGAGCTGTTGAAATGCATTTAAAACAGAGCATGTTCCCTCAATCTAACATTCCAAAACAAAAGGATAAAAACATATTTCCTCAAAATAAATAAAAAACATCAGCGACAACAACAAAATCATCAGAACTAAATGAAAAACCCCAAACAAGAATATCATAGAATCCTTAGGGATCAGAAGGGACCTTGAAAGATCATCCAGTCCAATCTCCCTGCCACAGCAGGATCACCCAGACCAAGTCTCACAGGAACACATCCAGGCGGGTCTCAAACGTCTTCAGAGAAAGAGACTCCACAACCCCCCTGGGCAGCCTGTTCCAATGCTCTGGTACCCTCCCTGGGAAGAAGTTCCTGCTGATATTGATATGGAACCTCCTCTGTTCCAGCTGGCACCCAGTGCCCTTGTCCTATCACCAGATGACCTTGAGAAGAGCCTGGCTCCATCCTCCTGACACCCACCCCTCACAGATTGAGAGACATGAATGAGGTCCCCCTTCAACCTCTTCTCCTCCAAGCTCAAGACACCCAGCTCCCTCAGCCTTTCCTCATAAGGAAGCTGTTCTACTTCCTTCATCATCTTTGTTGCTCTACGCTGGACACCCTCCAGCAGCTCTGTGTCCTTCTTGACCTGAGGGACCCAGAACTGGACACAGCACTCCAGATGCAGTCTCACTAGCACAGAGAAGAGGGGGAGAAGAACCTCTCTCGATCTGCTAACCACCCCCCAAATACCAGGTAAAAAAGCATTCTGCCCATCACCGTGGTGTGAGGAAGGATCAAATAAAGAGCACTCAGCAGGTTTTATTTCCATTTCTTAATGCATTTGTGGGAGACAGTTGTCCCACAGGGGAACGGCCAGGGTGCTGTGACTAAGACGCCTGCTCTGAGTGGACGAAAAGTGAGCTGATAATAAGCCCCGCTGATGTGTAGTGGAGGGATGTGAGCTGACAAACAGGAGTGCAATTCATGATCCACGTGTTAGAGGGGAATGACAAATGATTGATAATATATTTCCTCATTGCTTCTGACAGGTGGCTTGTGGAAAGAGAGATCAATCCCAGCTTGTGAAATGCAGAAAGGACTCAGCACAAGGTAAGAAGGCAGCAGCTTACATGTGAATTATGTTCTACAGCGCTTGAGATCTTCTGAGCAGCAACTGTGCTTCCCTTTGGGCATTTTATACAGTAAACGCTCTATTTTCCAAGGCATTCAACCTCCTCTGCTTTTCCCTGATGCTTCTGTGTGTTCAGGGTATTGAATATGATACCAGAATGGACCTTCAGTAAGGCATACATTTTTTAGCAGGGATTTTCAATAATTCACAGGATAAGACCCTAAATATGCACGATATTAGATGAGAAATGTTCCAGTCTCTTTACCATACATTTTCAAATGCAAAGAGCCTCTGGTTTCCATGTAGTAGCAGAGCTTCAGTCTCTCAGCTATATAAAAATGCCTCGCTAATTGGGCTGATAGAGGGGAGGGGGATTTTTTGCATTTGATAAATTAATCAGCAAGTACTGCTGTACATTCCCCACTGAAATCTTTAATTAGACATAAAATGGCAAAGAATGGGATTCTTCCTTTATTTTCGGCCAGGACTTTGGTCTTTAATTGAAGGGGTGACTTTTGATCCTCCATTAGTGAGGACAGCAGAAAGTCTTTCAAACAGAAGCGGCACCTCAGCTGTATCTTAGAGTCTGAGAGAGTCAGCACTGCACTTCCACAAATCCTGAGAGCCTACTGATATGGAGCATCAACATGCTAAAAGGAGCACAGAACCACTGGGGATAGGAAAGGACCTCAGAAGATCATCCAGTCCAATCGCCCTGCCACAGCAGCATCATCCAGACCAAGTCACAGAACAGAACGTTATGGATTGGAAGCAACCTGGAAGGATCACCCAGACCAAGTCAAATTGACATTCACACAAACCAGAGCCCACTGAATCGCAAAAGCTCTTCATCCAAGCCTCTGTGTAAAAGGATAGCTTCTAATTAGCAATCCGGAGTAATCATGATTGTTTAGCTTATAAAAATCAAGGTTTCAATAAAAAAGCAAGATCTGAAGTAGAGGCCAGGAATAGCAGGCAGTCATCACTGCCCATTCCTTTCCCGCTCAGTTTCTGTGTTTGCAGAGCTTTCGTGACCAAAGACAGACTCTCTGAGGCTTCACCAGTCACAGATTTCTCACACACATCAAAAACAAAACCCAAAAAAAGGCAGCCAGGGCAAAGGAGGATCTCCTGGAAGATTTTTCTACAGGGCTGTATTCCTGCCTTGCACTACTCGGATGGAGCCAACACTCAGCCAGGCCCTTAGGCAATGTTATAGGGCAGCTGCAGTCAAGGTGAAATGCCACCTCTATTCTTTCATTAACCCTCCCAGGCTTGTCATTAAATATGGCAGGCTTAGCATTTCTCACTTCGGATGAAAAAGCAGCACTAATCCCAGAAGGCAGAATTTTTTTGATGCCTAAATTGATGAACAAGACAAGGTCAGCAATTTTCAGTTTATTGACAGAACTCTATTTACCTTTAGAAGTATTGAAATGGTATTTCAGATGCCCTGGAGCAGAGCTGTGACCAAAACCAAGAGGGAGAGGTTTATGAAAACCGTCATCATTGTGGTACCTGAAGCATCGTGAGTGGCCTTTGTTTAACTCGCTAAAGCAGGAGGAGATGTTTTGTGATAAGAAAATGTTTTCATAAGAACAGAACTGTAATAAATGCAACAGTGTAGAACGGGCAGAGACAAACACGGGGAAGCAGAACAATAGAGAAAGAGCAGAAACTGCATCCAACCACCCATTTAGAGTTAAATATAGGGTTGGATTCAAAAGTCTGCGGGCTCTTTGCTTTGTCTCAGGTTTGTTTGTTTGCTTAGGATTGATTATCACTAACAAGGTGACTAACTGATGTAGCTTTCAGCGAGACAAACAGAGCTGACCATTTCAAACCTGTCTGTCATCGTAGCCATTCCCTAATGACAGTGACTGAAAGCCACAGCTGAGCTCCACTGCTGTTTATGAAGCTAGATAGCCCCAGTTCATTCATAATGAATAATAAAAAATAGCCTTGTACTGCTGCAGGAGCCAAGACACTCCGTGTAAGGACTGGATTTTCTCCTTTAACCATTTCTGCCATGGGTTTGCCATGAAGCCTTGCCTTCAGCCAGAGCAACACTGCCGAGGTTTTTATGTTTAAACAAATACAGACTATCTAGAAATAGGCCAGAAAATAAACGAAGGCAGTAAATGTGGCTAACAAAGACCAGCAAGTCAAATTAAAACCTGCAGCTCACTGAAATTAGTTCAACACACTAAATCAGAGGCAGTGAGCCCTGATCAGGGTGGGGGACCTGCAGCCATACAGGTGTGACTGCATCCCTGTCACATGGGTTCCTGACACTCAACCTCTGCTAAAACCACAGACTGCCTGCTACCTGCCTAGGTTTCACTGCGAGAGAACTACCAGCACCCAGGGAGCCAGATAGCCTGGGGCAGCTGCATTCTTCCCTACTCTGCCCTTTGGTCCTTTTAGTTCCTCAAGACTAGTAAAAAGCAGTCAGCTCTTGTGAAGGATCAGCACCTGCTCTGTGTGCTGGGAGTACAGAAGGAGCTGGAGTTTGGTGGATGGTCCCAGGGTTTCCTACCAAGAGCTCTCCTCATATCAATGATTTATGTCAATCTTAACTAAACTCTCATTGCTTTTACACCAGAGTTCTTCTGTGGGCTTAGCAAGCCCATGTTTTTTTCATTATATCTTTCACACGTGTATTTACCAGCCTGCTCTCATCTGGCTGCAAATGTAACTTGGCACTGCAACTGTTAGCCACCAAGTGATGTTCTCCTAGACAGCAGAATATGTGGCAAGCATCTCTAGCACTTCCTTAGCCCTCTTCTCAGAGTACAGTGTCAATCTATGTTTCCCATTCCCACTGGCTGCACTCTGGGTAGGGAATGCAGGAGGCTGCTACAGAGACACCTTTAGGTACAACCTCAGGGGCAGCAGGCAAAAGACACCAGATCTCTTGAATATACTGATGTATTCAACCCATTAGCACCCAAATCACCCGTGCAAGCTCATCTTCCCCCCCTGCACACAGTCACTAACGCCTCCACTCCAGCTTCCAGCTGTCTTACCCACCTCACCTTTTCAGGCATGCTGGTGTGGCTCCATGCAAACGCTGGTTCTATGCAAATTTCTTATGGTATGCAAATCAATGCATTAAATAACGAGCAGAAAATGACACATACGGAGATGTGCATAACTTGGCAGCTATAAATCTGGAACCGTTCCACTGACGTCAATGCTTTCACTTCAGAAAGGCTCCAATACGGAAGGTGTTGAAATCTGGCCCTGTGATATTTTCAGTCGGCTTCTAAACACAAACTCAGGGACGAATTATTTCAGAGGTGTAATTATTATTAATGCACGTGCTGGCTGTTATTTCTTTAGGTTTGTAAACACACATCCAAAGGTGTGTTGCACACTTTATTTCGATCCATCTGATACTGGTGACAGAGACAGAACCTGTGGTTTTGAAGTTGCCCAGGCATTATGAACCTGGCACCCTAATTAGGTTCTCTTTTAAGATAAAAGAGGTAATAACCTCTGTTTGCCTCAGGGTAAATAACATAGGATGTATGCCAAAAAGTCTTCAGAGGCAGATATACATCCTGAAGTGCTTCAAATCCATTTAGAACAGAGAATGAGTATAGATCAGCTCAGTGTTACATACCCATGTATTTTTGGTCTGGGACTGGGTGCCTGGAAGCATATGTGCCATCTTCTGGAACCACCCCCTGACAAGGATCTGCTGTTATTGTATGCAAGGAAAGCAGAACATGGTAAAGGTTACTTCTGCACATGGCAGAAGCACAGCACTGAGCACGGGCCCCGGGTGCTGCCTGTAAGTGCTGTGCAGTCATTGACACATTCGCAAGTGTCGCTTTCACATGGCAGAACTTCCACCCACTTTTGCCTGCATGTAAATCACTTCAGGAGATGCCAGGCATTAAGTGTTCTCACAACTGCCCCCGACGGCCCACCGCTCAAAACACTCCTCAAAAACCCTGCGTAAGCCTTTAAAAATACATACGTTTGTGTTTCTGCACCTCCTTGGTCGCTAGTGGGGTTAGGCTCCAATTTACCAGGATGCTGAGGTCTAGACGTGTGAATCGATGACAAGGAGATGCAGCACAGTCTGATAATGAGAGACTGGAAGAGTCAGGCTCTGCTCCCACTGTTTGTTTGTTCTGTTCAACTCACCTTAAATTCTGCTGCATTTTGCATAAGTAAAAAGGAGGAGGTTTGTCTGGTACGAAGAAGCTTCTGGATTTCTTATCAGTTTACTGAACTGGCATCAGAGATGATGCATAGAAACAGAGAGGCAATCTGAGCCGTGCAAATGTCAGTGCCTCTCGGTACATACAATTCAACATTCATCAGCTGTGTCTAACGTTTGCATCTGTTCTTCTTTCAAGGGGTTTTTTGTTTGTTGGGGGGGGTTTTTGTTGACACTGTGGTCGTGACATCTTTACATCTGCATTGCCAGAACTAACTTCTACCTCGACTGACAAAATTTGAACCTCTTATTCTAGCTCTCACTTTGGGAATATTTCTGAGTTTGTTTAGGTTTCTCTTTTTTAATCATAACAGTCTCCCCGCAGACCTGAACTGACATCAATTTACCGCTGTCCTGACATCTTAAAAGTTGTTTCTTATAAAATTTGCATCGGTGTCATTTCGTTTCAAGCTGATACTGTGACAACGTCTCCCCGGATTTATACTGACAATTTATTTTGATTGTGACACCATGTCATCCCTATAGCCCTTCACTAGCATCTATCATAAGTCTGTGGATTTAAATCAAATCTGTTTTCGTTCTGTAAACTCCAGTAACTAACGGAGCTTTCTTAGTGGCTACTTTTCTGACCTCGATATCCAGCTATTGATTGCACTTCGGTTTTTATAGACATGTCAGAATTTCCTGCCCAGTGCTCTAGGCAGCTGCTCCATACATTCCAAAGAAGGCAATTAAACAAAAGCTTCCCTCGAAAATAAACCATAACCACCAATAACAAAGGGGTGAATGCATGGCTGTAGCAGCAGCACTAAACAAACACCCAGGCAGCGCTGGTGACATCGCCTTGACCTGCTGATTGCTGCTAGCTCGCTCTCTCTTTTGCTGAAGTGGTAGGGACATCCTCTGGGGGCTGAGCAGGTTCCAGGCATCTCCTCACTATCTCTGTGTTTGACTCGGCTACTTCGGTTACATACCAAAAACAACAACAGCAGCTCTGGTGGGAGCCAAGGTGTCTGCAGGAAAGTTGCTGTGTGTCAGGCTCTCTCTGAAGCTGGTTTGTTTGCTCAGCTCTTTCACTTTTGAATTCCAAGAGGCAAGCAGGACAGCATGCAGTTTCACAACCGCCTCATAACCCTTCTCCAGGTAGAGTTGCTGTGTGGTGGAGATAGAATTCCCAAGGGCATGTTTACGAACTATAAATCAAATTCCTGCCTGCAGGTATTGAATATTCCTAGGATTATAGATAATCCTGACAGAGTAGCTTGGGTATGTGATTTTGCAAACACATTGTTCATCAGAACACAAGCACGGCTTAATGAGGTGTGTGCTGCAGTAACAGCATTTCTATGTTGTGGTGTGAACAGCGTGGCTCCTATACAAGATCATACCTGGTTAATCACAGTACAGACTCGGAGAACATGATCCTGAAGCAGCTCATATTTGAATGAGTCGGACAATCAGTGGTGATGGTGACTCGCTTTCACTAGCTTGTCTCACCAGCAGTAACTAGGCAGGAGCTCTTGTGGTTTAACCAAAATTAAGAAGTCAGACTGGAAATGTCATGCCCGTGTGAGACTGTGCCCTACTTACACAAAAAGAGTGGTATTAGATTGCCTAAACACCACAGTCAGGAATCTGTTGAAAAACCTTGCAGCCAGTGCTCCAGAAGCACCCAAGTCTCTCATTGTCCTCTGACAGGCCTGTCAGTCTCCACTGCAGCAGTACCTCACTTCTCTTCAGGCTATGAGATCAAGCCCTGTGTCTGACAACACCAGACAGGAGATGTTTTAACAAAGACTCATAAAGATAGCCAAGAAGACTGTGAGAAAATAATATCTTCACACTCTTCAAAACAGAAATGACCTTAGGATAAGATTACCAAACCCGGTGACCTTAACACAGGTCTAACTGACACTTTGGAATTTACATTGGAATTAATGTTGAACTTTATCTCTGAAACTCAAAGGGGAGCATAGGGCTTGAAACTACGTAGTGAGAAAGTGAATAGAAGAGTCTCACAGAATGGGGATAGAGTAGCGGGTATGAGCAGTGCCAATAACCTGCGGGTTATTTCGGTAAGAAAACCACCACAGCACACAAACCAACCAGTGAACTTCTATCTGAGTCGTTAGCTGTTCGTTGGGTTCCCCTTTTTACACCCGTCCAATACTGAAACATGCTGCTGTTGTTAAAATTAACTCAGCATGTTCTTGTTACCTGTATAAACACCCAGTCTGCCTTGGACTTCAGCAGAGTTTCTTGTCTAATTAAATGTTGTCTGTCAGATTGGAACGTCTCTGTCAGGAATTCATCTCTGAAAGGGAAGCAGCACTGCTGGAAACAGCGCTCAGTGTTGCATTAAGCATGGCAATGAGCACTCCTGTTAGTTTTACACTTTAACTCACCTGAGTGCTTCCTACCTGACTTTACAGGGGGTCTCACTGAGCAGACAACCTGAAACTAGTTTGTGAATGTTGGCACCTAATTGCTTCAGTCTGGTTTTGCACGTAATCGCCTACTGCTAGCTCCAGCAAAGTCTAGGGACTTTACTGTGCAGGGTGTCTGAACAAGTATGAAACTTATTGAAAATGGGGATAACTAACTCACCGACACCCCAGCAGACTGTGCTGCCATTCAGCAAGACCTGGACAGGCTGGAGAGCTGGGCAGAGAGAAATGGAATGAGGGACAACAAGGGTCAGGGGAAGAGTCTGGCATCGGGGCAAGAACAACCCCAGGGACCAGGAGAGGGTGGGGACTGACCTGTTGGAGAGCAGTGGAGGAGAAAGGGACCTGGGGGTCCTAGTGGACAGCAGGACATCCGCCTGGATGTGTTCCTGTGTGACTTGCTCTAGGTGATCCTGCTGTGGCAGGGAGACTGGACTGGATGGATTTTGGAGGTCCCTTCCAATCCTTGATTCTATGACAACCTGCTACTGGCAACAGAAATGCTAAGAACTCTCCACTAGCAGAGTCATAGAACAGTTTCAGCTAGAAGAAACCTTCAAGGTCATTGAATCCAACCTTTTCCCAGCCCTTTCAGCACCACTGAACCCTGTCCCCCAGCACAACATCTACCTTTCTCTTAAACCCCTCCAGGGATGACAATTCACAGGAATGAGAAAGATTGGAAAGGAATTCAGAAAGCCCAGAAACTTGGTTACTGACAGCACAGAGCTACTGTCACAGTGAGCATCGCGCGACCATCGCCAGCAGGAACCACATTTAATACCATCCTGTACTGGGCTTCAAACCTGTGTAACTAGACACAGGTGTGTACTGGCCCTGCTACCCTTCAGGGCTGGGTTTTATTGTTCTCCACACAAGACAGCTGCAGGGATTGCAGGTAGCTATTCATTACCTGCTCTAAACTGAGAGTCTCTCTTGCTGGGAGAAAACTGACAGGAAGGGTTCGTGCATTCTCTCTGTGGAGGAAACAGCTCCTTTATAGAAATTCCACGCTGTCCTATGAAGTGAGACACTTAGAGTTTATGCTGATCCCCATGTTTGGACAAGTTTGACTACAGATTTCTGCTTCACTAGGCATGAAGTATCAGTCAGCTATTAAACCAGGGGCTGCAGTATGAGCTGCAGAGAGATGCCTGATGACAGTGTTTTATAATGATTGGATAAGAACTGAATTGCTGCTGTTCTCTTCAGCATGAAGAGCACACAGATGTATACAAACACAGGCACCTGCATGCGCACTCTATTTCTGATGGTCACATGAGAAAAGAAGAAATCAGCTGTAAAAGAAAATAAGGTGAGTTTATGGGGAGGTGCTGACAGCTCTGTGAAGGAGATAATGACACCTTGGAGTTCCACTTCAATATTCAGTGGTAATGAAGGGAATCGTGTGACGACCCTTTGATGATCTGATGCCTATTGTCTACAATTTAAAAGTCAACCATGAAGCTTAACCGTTATTCATTACATTTTTCATGTGCATTAGGTGTTTGCAGAGTACTCCTCCTTTCAATGGTCTCTGGCTGACTACAACCACCTATTTCTCAAGGATTTACAGGTTATTGTCGAGAAGCTTTAACTTTATCAAATTTCTCCTCCAAATATGAAGAAACACTCCACATAGGACCATAGAATCCTCATGGCTGGAAAGGACCTCCAGGATCATCAAGTCCAACCTCATCCCAGCATCTCCCTAACCCCTAGACCATGGCCTCAAGTGCTCTAGTTACTTGGTTTTTAAACCCCTCCAAGGATGTTGACTCCATCACCTTCCTGGGCAGCCTGGTCCAGTGCCCAACCGCTCCCTCAGCATTTTTTCCTAAATAATAATACCCCACCAGACTACAACCTCCCTTCAAGGAGTTGAACCTCCCTCCCCCAAAGTCCCCTCTTCTCTAGACTAAACAACCCCAGCTCCCTCAGCCTCACATGATGCACAGGAAAAGAAAGGGAGCACAATAGAATTATAAACAATATCATTTCAGCCTCTCCCTATCCCATGACTTAAAAACTCTGCTTCAATTAAGTGTTAGGAAAATAAAAATGTCTTGGATAAGAATAAAATCAACAGTAATTAATTGCTCCAGTATTTCACACAGCTTTTCCCCTCCATAGGAAATTAATTTCCATTCACGATACAGACAAGATACTGGAGATGGAAGAGGAGAAGATTAATGCGGATGATGTCATTCTGTGGTTTAATCCAAGCATTAATGTCCTTTGTGTGGAGAGTGGGAATGATATCTGGATTCAAAAGTAAGTCTGAAGTTTACAGAATGCATATTGTTCTGGGAACGAAGGCAGCGTAATCTTCCTACCATTTGCAAGATCCAGTAGAAGGCCAGGCTGAGAGAGTTGGGGCTGTTCAGGCTGGAGAAGAGGAGGCTCTGAGGTGACCTTAGTATGGATCTGGATATGGATCTCCAGGATCTGGAGAGGGCTACAGAAAACCTGGGAAGGGGCTTTTTAGGATCTCAGGGAGCGACAGGACTAGGTGGAATGGAGCAAAGCTGGAGATGGGGAGATTGAGACTTGATGTGAGGAGGAAGTTCTTCCTCATGAAGAAGAATGTCTTCATGAATGGGGTCACCCCTCAGCCTCCTCCAAGCTCAAGAGAAGGAGTCTCTGACTCCATCTCTAGACCCGCCTGGATGTGTTCCCTTGTGACTCAGTCTAGGGGATCCTGCTATGGCAGGGGGATTGGACTGGATGATCTCTCAAGGTCCCTTCCAATCCCTAAGGATTCTATGATCATCAAGTCCAACCATTAACCCAGCACTGCCAGGCCACCACTAAACTATGTCCCAAAGCACGATGTCCACATGTCCTTTAAATCCCCTATGGGATGGTGAGGCTCCACCACTGCCCCAGAAAGCCTATTCCAACATTTGAAAATCCTTTCAGCAAAGAAAATCTTCCCAATATCCAGCCTAAACTTTCCCGTGCACCGCTTTGTGCCAGTGGATATATTCAGGATATATTTAGTGGTGCAAGCAGCCAGCCAGGGAGCTTGGCTGAGAGATCTGCGCTCCGCAAAGCGAATGGAATTTTTTTGTATTGCATCTGACTTTCAGATGTTCTGCACAACGCGTTCAAACCTTCCCCTTCCTCTCCTCCCAGTTTATCTAGGTCATGTTACCACAGCATCAGTGTTCCAGGTTTCTCAGATGCAAAAGCAAATCTCTGGGTCTTACCAGCTAAAAGAGTCATCAGAAACTGATGGGGATGGGGCAAAGGCAGAGGGGGGGATGCTGAGAGATGTTTCTTGAGTGCAGTTAGAGAACCAGAGACAGCTATCTTCCGCTTTGCAATGTGTAAATGCACGGTGTTACACTGAACACCACAGAAATAAATCAGTCATCAAGAAATTCCTCAGAAAGCATGTAATTAGAAATGGATTCCAAATCAAAATGCACCCAGAAACTGCAGAAATTCACATCTAGAAGTAAACAGTTTACAACTGCTTTAGGATAAATATTCTGCTATGCTACAGGAATTCTTAAAAATGGCTCAAAAGGATGAGAAACACAGCTCGCAGTACCTGTGCTTACACAGGTAGTAGCTAAGCTGATCTGAAGGCACTCAAAGAATCTGTTAGTGTTTAAAGCTACACACTCAAAAAAAGAAGAATCGATCTTCACCGGGATCAGTCTGTGAAGCTCTGGCCTCTCTTTTCAGCCCCAAGCCTTTCTGGCAGGCAACTGAGTGTCAGAAGAGAGTCTTGCTGTGAGACCTACCAAATTCACTGTGACCCTCATTCATCTTGTCTAAGGTTGGGAGTCTAACTACAGCACCTCTGCTTCCTGGAAGATCTAGACTCAGGTCAGGCATAGGACAAAACTGCTCTCAAAGACTCTGCCTCTGTGAGGCTATGGAAATGAACAAAGTGTATTCCAAACTGTGCACAGGCCAGGACAAAGGCTCCAACCACAAGACTGAGGTTTTAGTTCTGGGTAGAAATAAAGACTGGGGGGCATATTTAAGGCTGGACAGTAGCATTTGCTATTGACATTTCCTCTCAACTGTGTTTTCTTCCCTGATCGTGATATTCATGAACAAACAACCCATGTCTAGATTCTGACGGCTGCAATTAAAGCTTTTAAGTCAATAATGAACGCAAATTGCATCTTCAGCTTATTGAATTGAGCACTACGGAAGGATCCTGCTCTCTTGAGTAGATCACACACATCTGCAAAGGCTTTTCAGGCAATCTGAAAACATCCATCGCTGTTGTTCTTTAAGCACTGTTAACTGATTTACTGAGAATCTCTTGACATCTCATGAAGTCCTGTATCTGAAATTTGTGAGTCTCACCTATTCTGCTCTGTGACTTGGTCTGGGTGATCCTGCTGTGGCAGGGGGATTGGACTAGATGATCGTTCGAGGTCCCTTCTGATCCCTGGTGATGCCATGATTCTATCACCTTCCCGATTTGTGCAAGAAAGCCCTTAGCAGCTAATGTCACCCAGAAACTATGGTACAGCCAGAGAGATCTAATTTTCCAGCTCCTATCAAATGTATTACAATCCACTGAACACTGAAGAAACTTGTCCCAGTTTTATTGGCTGTAGTTGAAAACAGGGCAGTGTGAAATCTGCTGCTTGTGAGAACACCCACTGGAAAGTCATGGGAAGGCCAACTTCGAATCATAGAACCATCAGGGATTGGACTGGGTGATCTTTCAAGGTCTCTTCTGATCCCTAATGAATCTATGATTCTCCTGGCTTCCAGCTTGATGTCAGATATACCAGGGCAATTTGTGTATCCTCACAGATGTGCATGAAAGGTTATGAGGTTGGGATCTTTCTAGAATAGATTAGATAACCCATTCGACTGTGTTCCAAACAACTGAACTCAAAACAAAGGCAGCAGTGATGGGTCAGTAGAGTGTCCCAGAGACAGATTTCTGACCCATCACTTGGACTCAGGTCTTCCTGGTGGTGTTCATCTAGGTAAAATGCATTTTCATTTGCTTTAGTGGAGATAAATTGGGAATCTAATAGTTCTCTGGCTGCCACTTCCCTCATCAGCTTAAACAGCTGTTTCTCTAGGATCATTTATACTAGAGGCAGTTGTCTTGCTGGAAGCACAAATCCTGTTGGAATCTCTCAATACCTAAACAAAAGCTTTTGTTATTAAAGACTTGCAATTTCTTTGTGGTTTTTAGATACCGTGGTTTTTCCTCTCTATTCCTTGCCTTCTCATCCTTCCCACAGAGCCCCCACACCTGCACATACAACAAGCCCTTAATTTGGCTTAAGAGACCTAAATCGCAAGGATAGTTTTTAATGCAGGAGTACAGCCCTAGAAGAAGATTCCCAGGTTGGCCACAGAATCTCCATTATTAACCAGGTACATCCAGAACAACGTTAGTCATACATTTTTAAAGAACGAGCTAAAGAATTAAATGAAATATTAGTGAGGTTGACACCCACGAAACCCCTACCAGGTATGTTGAGGACCTAGGGATGAAAGGTTGTTCCAAGTGTGCTTTTCAGATGGGAGATGAAATCATTGCTCTGCACTGTCTTTAGCAGCTGCTTTGCCTCCCTGTGTTCAGGAGATCCAACAGCTCCGCTGGCCAGGTGAAAAAGCTTCCATGCTTGTGCACACGAGCTTTGTTCACCTCAGAACTTCAGGCTCCAGCAGGATGTCTGCATGAGATTCCTTGTAGATCAGTTTTCAGTAATAAAGTACTTGCTTACATTAGCTAGTCATCACAGAAACATGGAGTGGTTTGGGGTGGGAGGGATCTTAAAGATCCTTGCCCTGGCCAGGAACACCTTCCACCCGACCAGGTTGCTCAGAGCCCCATCCAACCTGTTCCTCAAAAATCCCAGGGAGGAGGGCATTCCAAACCTCCCCAGACCACCTCTCCCAGCACCTTGCACCCTCAGAGTGAGGCATTTCTTCCTAAGGTCTAATCTACACCTCCCCTCTTTCGGTTACCTAGTCAAGGAAGGCTAGAGAAGATGACAAAAACTTGTTCCAGGGAGCCTGATATTCTTTCAATAATAAAATTTCAGGCAAAAATGTTTGTTTCCCCCCCTTCTTATTAGGTTATTAGTAGGCATCATTAAAACAGTAATAACTGAACAGAAGAAATCCACCTGTAGTTGTTGTAGTGGGGTTTTTTTCCAGATGCTGACTGTCTCCCCCTCCCTATCCAGCAGTTCTGCTTTATTACTCCCACTGCACACGGACAGGCAGTTTCCTCACTGAGGATTCGTCCAAGGCAAGAGTTTGCATCTTCCCCAATTATAAGAGGACCATTAAGTTCAGATAATGCGAGATATAAATTTAAGAGAAATTCCAGGGAAATCATAATTAGGTGCAGAGACATTACATGAGTTTAATGACGGAGATTTAATTTCAGTTTTCAGGATTAGAAATTGAGAATCCTTATCTGACTCATCTTCTTTTTTTTTCTTAATTAATTGGAAATTTATTTCAAAGCAATTAAGCCTGAGATTCTTTCCAATCCCCGAGTGTTTGTGAGCCATATACTAATGTCCTCTACCTTGCCTTCCAAACTCCATCCTTCTAACTTCATTTCTGATGACACGGGGACGCCTGCATGTGCTTTCATACAAATCCTCACCTCGGTTTGCATACTCAGTAGGAAATCAAGTTGCTGGGACTTAGAACGGTAGCATTTCATAAGTGCTGATAGATTAGACAGATAGTCACCCACAAAATCCATACAGATGAAACAAAATTAAGTCCTTGCATCATTCTGCAAGCGTCTGAAGAAACGGCTTGCCGAGATCGTCTGTTGTGGTGGTTTATGGATTCTAATTTACATGATCTCAGCAAGTAAAATTGTCCCACTTCTAAGCACTTGAGCTGTGACTCATTTCATTTGACTCGAGCCATATACACATTGCGTGTCTATACTAAATCAATCATCTTCACTCTCAAGTGACACCTCCAAGTGAGGGGAGCTGATCAATTTTGATGCAATTAGCTCCTTGAATTTCATATCCTGATGGCAGAGGAATGATTCCCCATACCAAACCTGCATGTTGCCTGGGTGTTGGTGTATGATTTCCAGGGGGTTGGTGCACTCGTACAGCTGCTGGTTTTGCTGTTTGGTACCATGTAAGGAAATCCACTCTTTTCCTTCCCTAAGCTCTGCATCTGGATGCAGTTAAAAAATGAGAGTCGGTGCATTAATTCGTTGTTTTCTTCTCCTGAAATGATTCTCAAAGCCAACATGAATGCTGTAGTAGTAACCAAGCACACAGAATAGAAGATACCCGCTATGCTTAAACACTTAAGCCTCACAAGAAACAACTGTAAGAAGTAGATGTTGCTTCTGCCTTTATTTTCCAGAGTAGAATTGCATCTACAGTGTAGCTGCCTCTCTTCAACTCTCCAGTCTGTTTTAGACCACAGTACAGAAGAGCCTGATGTTCCATTTACTCTTACTTTTCAAGCACCACCACGACATAAGCTTTAGGAGCCTAAGTCAGAAGAAACCCTTCAGACAAATTCAGGCATTGCCTGAACTTTCCCAATTCTGAGGTAGAGTGGCTGTGACTGAAGACAGGAAAGCAGATGATGCCAGCTTAGTTCTCTTTCTAACATAACATTGCTGTCACTCTGTGGTTGTTTGGAGCAACTCTTGCACTTGTAGGGCATACAGCCTCTGGAGAGAGGCTTTCTACTGTGGCAGGATGAGGAGGAATGGTTTAAAGCCAAACATTAAGATTAAAAATCAGGAAGACATTGCTCATTACAAAGATGGTGAGGCACTGGAGCAAGTTGCCTAGAGATGCTGTGGATGGCCCTTTCCTGGGAAGGTTCAAGATCAGGTTGGATGGAGCTTTGAAAAATCTGGTCTAATGAGAGGTGTCCCTGCCTGTCCCTGGCAGGAAGATTGGACCTGAGGTCTTTTCCAAGCCATNATTTACTCTTACTTTTCAAGCACCACCACGACATAAGCTTTAGGAGCCTAAGTCAGAAGAAACCCTTCAGACAAATTCAGGCATTGCCTGAATGAGGTAGAGTGGCTGTGACTGAAGACAGGAAAGCAGATGATGCCAGCTTAGTTCTCTTTCTAACATAACATTGCTGTCACTCTGTGGTTGTTTGGAGCAACTCTTGCACTTGTAGGGCATACAGCCTCTGGAGAGAGGCTTTCTACTGTGGCAGGATGAGGAGGAATGGTTTAAAGCCAAACATTAAGATTAAAAATCAGGAAGACATTGCTCATTACAAAGATGGTGAGGCACTGGAGCAAGTTGCCTAGAGATGCTGTGGATGGCCCTTTCCTGGGAAGGTTCAAGATCAGGTTGGATGGAGCTTTGAAAAATCTGGTCTAATGAGAGGTGTCCCTGCCCATGGCAGGGAGATTGGACCTGAGGTCTTTTCCAAGCCTTATCATTCTGTAACTTCATTATTCTTTTAAATTCAAGGTCCTACAGTGCACATACAACGTTTGCCAAACCAATTTAAGAAGTTTCTGCTGCCTTCATCCTCTTTTGGCTGTTTACAGTCCCCACCACAGTGCCATACTGTATCTGCACCATTTGCACTGATGAAACATTCCAATACCTAAGGATTCTGTAAGGGACTTCGAAAGATCATCCAGTCCAATCCCCCTGCCTCAGCTGGATCACCCAGGAACACAGCCAGGTGGGTCTGGAACGTCTCCAGAGAAGGAGACTCCACAACCCCCCTGGACAGCCTGTTCCAGTGCTCCAGTACCCTCCCTGGGAAGAGGTTTCTGATGATATTGATTGTTAACCTTCTCTGTTCCAGCTGGCACCCAGTGCCCCTTGTCCTATCCCCAGATGACCTTGAGAAGAGCCTGGCTCCATCCTCCTGACACCCACCCCTCACTTATTCATAGACATGAATGAGGTCCCCCCTCAGCCTCCTCTTCTTCAACCTCAAGAAACCCAGCTCCCTCAGCTTTCCCTCATAAAGGAGGTGCTCTATTCCCTTCATCATCTTTGTTGCTCTGCTCTGGACATTCTCCAGCAGTTCCGTCCTTCTTGAACTGAGGATCCCAGAACAAACCCATCTTAAACTAACGTGCTGGCACATGCTAACTTAGTAACAAGCCCACTCCAGAATTCCATGGGATTTTAAAGCATAAATAAGTATTGAGTTCTGCTTTACTACACATCACCTCCAGCAGTTCTTCTCAGTGCAGAAGAGCTTACAGCTCTTCAACTGCCTCTTGCTCAAAAAAACCCCACCAGGGAACAAAAAGTTCTTAAGGTAATTTACAGTCAAATAAATGTCAATGGAATTTCACCGAGCTGGTATCCCCATGCTAGTTGGGATCTATCAAAACTAGGAGAGGAAGGTAAGAAAAATGGTGAGGTTTTAGATCAATAGCTTCAAATGTGGTGCAGTAAAAGGAAGAGAAAATTAAGCACAATCGAGTGATGCAGAGGATTAGTGGAAGGAAACACTTCATAGTGGAACTGGTCGTTTAGATGTGAAAAGACAAGCAGGTCTGCAGAGCATTGTTTACATCTACAGCCTCTCCGGCCAAAAGTACAACAAAGTGAGTAAAGAAAACAAATTCTAAGGCTGTTTTATAAGAAACAATGAGCAGACACTAAATTGTTTATGGAAGTGTCTCCTGTGACAGCTCAAATGCAAACAATCCCGGGGTTTCAGATTCAGGTGACATGCAGCTGGTTGGATGTGACATTGACTCATGCTCTGTCTCTCAGGTCCCTGTTCTTCTTTCTAAGCTGTGATTCCCGGATGCACCAGAGAGACATTTCAGAGTAAAAATATTTTCAATTTTCCTCTCAAGAGTTCAAAATCTGCCACGGGAAACATCTGGGGTTTAATGTATACTCCTTGCTTTTCTTGAGTGAAAGAGCATTTTTTCAGACAGTTGAATAGTGCCAACTGAGAACTCAAGCATAAAGGAGGTTATGGGACTCGGATCAGCTTGTAGAGGTGGCTGTTCCAGAGTCCACCTGGTCATAGTTAGCCTGGATGCACTCTAAGTTCCACTCAACAGAAGGATTTGGTGCCACAGTAAGGAACTTTCTATCTGGAAAGCAACACGGGAAGAATTTGGGGTAAATACATATCTACTACTATCTTTTCTAGCAGGACGGTGGCAAACTGTTGGGCTGAGAATGTTTTCCATCTTCTACTGATTTTCCAAGGTGAAGAGAACAAATAACAAACATGACTGCTGTGTGTTATTCACCTCGACTCCAGCGTGTTCCTAGGAGGAACACCTTGCTTCTCTTGCTTTAACCCAGCTCCTTTATACAAACACACATTTTTGCCATAACCACCTTTCAAACTGGGTGCTTCCCAGTATTCCCTAAATAGTCTACATTCCAGGACATCACTACATATCCATACCAACTTCTTAGGCCTCTCTGAGCTTTTACTTCACAGACTCAGGCTTTATTTATCACCACAGCTGGTTTTAAAGCATCCTGGACTAAGACCTGACCTCTCAGTTGCAAAGTAGAATCATAGAGTCATCAGGGACGGGAAGGGACCTTGAAGCATCATCTATTCCAATCCCCCTGCACACGCTGTCTCTAGACACATCAGGGACAAGAGGGTCATTAGGGACAGTGAGTACGGCTGGACCAAGGGGAAGTCATGCTTGACCAACCTGATAGCCTTTTATGAGGGTATAACCAGGTGAATAAGGCTTCTCACTATTAGCTTCATTTCCCCCCCCCCCCCCCCCCCATTCTCTTATTTGTTTGAGAAGCATAAGATTATTCCAACTGTAGCTACATTCTTCTCTTTGTGCCCTTCTCTCTTTGGCTTCTGTGGCTTATTCAGATGAATAGGCTTCCCTCTTAATTAGGGATGACCTACAATACTGGTATTCATCCTAGCTAGGAGTTGCAGTGATGGATCACTACATCATTTCTACTTTGTCTTGAAACACAGCTTGAAATATGCTTACATGTAGAAACATCAGCCCAGCCCAGCAAGGCTTGTAGTTGGACTATAAGGTCAGAAACAGCAAATAGATTTGAGAGAACAAAAGGCAGTCACCGCAGTTTCAGTCACAAGTCCTCTGAAATTCTGTTTTTAAGTAAATCACCTGTATTTTTTGTTGTATTTAACACCTTTTTCATCTGCCACTGGTGAAACTTATAGACCCCACCAGGCAGATCATGGACTGATGGAAATTAGCATAACTCTATGGATACTGAAGAAACACATCACCTTGCCCTCTGAAGATCTGCATCTGCACTTTTCATTAAGATTTTGTGACATTACAAATTGCCAGAGTCATGACTTCTCTCTTTTTCTATTATTACATACAATCAACACAAAATTAACTCAATAAACTTATGAATTATTAGCAGTGCCTCTGATATAAGTCACATACTCACAGGTTCCTGCAGCAGCTACAACAATTCACCAGCACTATTGACCTCTTCAGTACTGTTCCCCTTCAAGACAGTAGGTGAGCATGAGTGTTCCCTTACTCCTTCAAGCGAGGTCAAACAGATCCACTCTGCCTTTTGTAGAAGAGGCTTAATCTGCAACAGCTGAAGCTGATTTTCACAAGCCCATTTGTTTGCACTTAAATGAATGTGGAGGGTTCATGTGACCACTTCCATGTGTTAGCTGAGAGGCTGGAACAACCACCTGAGGGTCATCAACTCCAGAAACAATTACAGATGTTCCAAGGCTAAAAACTGGTGCCTATGCAGTGAGGAAAGGCGTAAGGATTATGTTTACACAGCGAGCAAACACCTAAGTGTCATGTAAATGCTAATGTGAAGGTGTAACCAATATTTGAGCAGTGCCAGGCAGGAGGAGATGAACCTGGGGAGGTGAATCTGACCTGAAGAAATAATCATATCAGTTTGCACTAAATAAAGACGTGGTGGATCATGGTGAAATTTTCCATGGAGAAAGCTTTGTTAGGAAAGGCTTTCAGTGGAACCCAGCTAATACCATCAACACTACCTGTTCTAATGAACATCAGGCAGCCTATTGAAAGCAAAGCTCTTAAGTGTCCTGAGTTGAAGAGCTCAGAAATACAGTCAGTTGCTTCATTTCTTGGAGATTCATAACTGGGTTTGATAGACCCCCCCCTTTGTGACTGACACTTTAATTTATTGGTTAAAATGCAGTCGGGGTCTCTAACCTGTGACGCTTGTGTGTGACATTGCCAGGAGGTTCAGAGGGGGGGATTTGGTGACTACTTCTTGTTGTTTTCTATTGTTTATAAGAAAGACAATCTTTGTTCTTACGAAATTATGCCACAGCTCTTTTAGCATTCCTTACAGCTCTCAGGTATTTTCCTCCAGTTTTTGATGATTATATGCTGACTTCATTTTAGGTAATCACAGGAAATATAATCAAATGACATTTTAGCTCCATTATTTGCATTTATGCAGATTCTAAGCATAGCATTTCATAACACATCAGAGTGTTGGAATTTCCATTTGTTGTTTCGTAGGCTGCTTGAATTGCTCTTGAGGCTTGAGTCAGTTGCCTATTCAGAGTGTCAAGTGTTATTTGCAGCGCCCACAGATAGCTGAGACATCTTCGTGGGGCTGGCAGCTATTGCATAGAACCTGTATCCCAGTGCTTGCCTGGAGCAGCAGCTGGAAATGGAGCGGAACAGTACATGAAGTGACACTGGACAGCTGTCCATCCTGGACACCTTTATCCTGCCATGACCAGGCAAGATGCAGTTTAAAACTAAGACTGTTAGTTTTAAGTGCCTACAGACAGATGTTCACCTGCGCTTTTTGTGTCCAAGATGCCACTGCAGTTGGACAAGATTGAAGAGTCTCAGCTCAGCTGCTGTCTCCAGTAACACATCTCATGCATCCTGCTTTTCTTCTGGCTGTAACTCCCAAGAGTCATGTCATTCCTAGAAATTCTATGTCGTATATTCTTGGATAGTATTGGGCAGATTAAATCCCCCTGTTAGTGCCACCAGACTACTGGGTTGATTGACCTAGTACCACAGGACACCTTGGCAACTGGGGAAATTAAAATTAGATTACGCAGCACACTCTCTTGAGTTGAGCTTTACTGGCACAAGATTCCTGCTAATATTTCACTTCTAATATGTTTTCTGTGCCAGGGGTGCTAAGAAGAGAAGGGGGAGGTGGAGGGAAAAAAGAACAGAAAATGAGTTTATATTGGATTTGGGCACTTACAGTGATCACTATCAAATCACAGCTTAAATAATACATTGTTCAGCAGCATAGACACAGTACGGAGTGTAGAGCGTTTATGTACACACAACAAAATCTCCCGCCTCTTTCTCAGTCTCCCTGCCTGTCTGGAATACAGATGCATACACTGAAACTGTCTCGTTTAGACACAAAATTAACAGCAACAGCAATGGTGAACACTCAGTGGACGAAAAACGGGGAAACAAAGATGCCTCGCAGAGACTGACAGGATACTGTGTGTGTCTAATCTTGAGAGGATGTTACACCCAAGTTCATGGTAGCAAAGTGAACCCAAAGCATGTGGGTGATTTATAGCATTGTAATCATAGAATCATAGAACCCTTAGGGATCACAAGGGACCTCGAAAGACCATCTAGTCCAATCCCCTTGCCAGAGCAGGATCACCTAGATCAAGTCCAGGCAGGTTTCAAACTTCTCCAGAGAAGCTTTCCCTTGAAAGGGAAACTTCACCTTCAAACACCCTGTGATATTGAAAAGCTCTCTGATAACAAAGACAACATCTAGCATTCCCTCCTTTTATCATAGTTAAACTGTGTGTTTTCATAGCACGGTCTTAGCACAGCTCTACATCCTCAATCAGTCTTCCAGTACTTGCCAGCTACACACCTGTGCTGCTGGCACTGGCCCTGACAGGTGAAGCATGTGCTGGCTAACTACACAAGATGGAGAGCTGACTTGCCAGAGTCAAACACAGAGCTCAACGTAGTGCTTTGCCAACTCGTGCAGGATCCTGCCTGCTAGGCTCATTAAAGTTCACAGCAGAATTTGGACTCTAAACTGAATAATGTTAGCAACACTGAAGTATATTAATTCACTGTGAAAACTCTATTGGATGTAGTAGTGGTAACACCCACGTTTATCAGTTGTGACGTGAAGGTATAGGAACAGCAGCTATTTCTTAATTCAGAAAGAAGGAAGCCAAAGAAATCTTGTAATTAAGGTAAACAGAGCCAAGAGGAACATTATAAACTAGATCTCTTCTGTTTCCTGCATTAATCACATCTGATCAAGGAACTCTGCGTCCGTGGGGAACTGGCAGTCACGTCTCAGTGCTAGCTGATACAGGCGCAATAGGGAAACAGCAGTAATAATGCTGCTGCTGCTGCTGTACTGGAGAATAGCTACGTCTAGCCACATCTAAAACCCAGCCCTGATGTCAGTGGGAGCATCTCAGTCCAGGCAGATGAATTCTGGCTGGTATGGATTTGCCCATCTGAAGGACACATATATTTCCTTATGAAAACAAATAAACATTAAGCTGACTCAGAGGGGGCTGCTGTTTTGCAGGCTGACGGGTATTTTCTCCCTCTTTTTAGAGAAATAAAGACAGAAAGAAAAAGCCATTGAAGACATTTGGCTCATTTCCAATACATATCGACCATTCAGCCATGCAAATGCTTCTGCTCAAATGGTTTTCAGCCTGGGCAGTCCGTCGGTGCCCACGAAATGCCAACTCCAGAGGAAGGAAACACTCTCAAATAAGTAGCTATTGGGTAAAGCAGTGTCGATGCACGCCTTGCCAGAAGTTTATCTTGTAATGAAGACTCAGGTATTTAATTCAGTATTTGACACCAATTTTATTTCAAGACTGACATTTGAAGGGGAAAAAATCGAACGAAATTCTGAAGAACATAACCTGGCAATAAGGTGGCACTGACATTTAAATTAATTGACTTCTTTTTTTATTTAAGCATCTACAGTAGAAGCTGTGATGGTAATCATTTGTCTGGTACTATCTCTTTCCTTCTGCTTTTGCTCGTGCAAAGGTAGAAATGGAAGATTTCACTTTCCCAAGAAGTAATTCACACGCTGAAGGTGCCTGTTAAGTAAAAGTCCGTTTTATTTCTTGCAATGAATGTGTTCTGATAAGGCTGCAATATACAGAGCTCTGTGAAAGCAACATAACGCAAGTGTCAGGGCCAGATAATAGAGCCTAAACAAACTTTGATTGCCAGTGAAAACCTAAAAATTGGTAAGGGTACAATTAAATTCTAACTAGCAGATTTATCAAAGGGATAAGAAGAAAGGGAAAGTTCCTTTCTTCCAGATAGTGGCACATAAATTACAGCCCAAGAAGTTATCCAAGTCCATAGTTACAATTAGTACTAATGAAAACTACCCAATATTTATCATTTGGGTAATCTAGTAAGGATAAATACTGTTGCTATTAGTGGTTTCACAGTGAAGACCAGGCTTTTCACCTAAGAATATACCTGTGAGAATGAGACTGTTGGGTATAAACAGAGTGTATGGTATCACTGGCAAAGGATAAGCTGCATAGAGGATACACAAGGAGTATATTCTCTGGATCTCAGGTGGCAGAGATCCTACTGGATGAGATAAAACAGTAAGAACTGTTGGATGAAGGCTGGATGAAGTGCTGAGTGGCATGAGCTAGATGTCAGATGTTTAGGTTTACTTGGTTGGTTTTAGGTTGGACTGGATGATCTTTAAGGTCTTTTCCAGCCTCATCATCACTGTGATACTGTGATACTGAATAACCACAGTGCAGGTTATTGACTCAATGAATATTTTGGCTGCCTGTTAAATGTTTATTCTGTTATAGTTTATCTTTAGCAAAAATTTCCCTTTCAAACTGTCTGCCCTCCACCATTCTTCTCGCTGGAACTGAACAAGATCACTGGTGAACAGGCATCTTTCCAGGAAAGATTTCAGAATTCCCTTTCAAGTTTTCGATGGAAATGAAACTAGCTCCCTGGGGAAAGGCAGTGGCCATTACGGTAAGGCTGCAGGTGCTCCAGATTGTTCCTGCTGAGCACAGGACAGGATTAAAACTTTACTAAGTTGAGGGAGGTGTAAGAACACAGTTTGCTGAATAGAGAGCCAAGATGATAAACTGAGACATCTTCCTATTATCCCAAAGTGAATATAGGTGACAGATCGCTCCTTCCTAAACCAGACCTGGTCTGCATGGAATATTTCTTGATGATCAAGTCGATTTTTTAAATGTAGAAGAAGACACCTTTGAATTTCACTTTCTCAGTGTGTTTGAGGACAGAGGACGATATGAAAATACAGGGACAATGGCTGAGAACCAAAAATGGAATTGGCTTCCAGAAAGGTTAGTGTTTTATTTTTCTTATTCCCTAGCAAAAAAAGAGCTAATCAAAAACTGAACCGTGTGACTGTGTTCAAAGAGCTCTGAATCTGAGCTAAGTCAAACACAAGGAAGAAATATATTTCACAGACAGAGTAAGGGTAATATGTCCTGAGGGGTTAGCACAGTCACTCCTTCACTAAGTAAGGTCAAATTATGTGCGAGGCAGGGACATTTAGCATGAAAACAATGTTAATAATTCATGTGCCAAGCTAAGTGGTGGAATGATAAGATACAGGGATGGGGAGAAAATACCCAACAAACGAGGCAGAGACAATGGAAGAAGGAAAAGTTCATACAAAACCAAAGGATACAGAGGTGAACATGCCAATTAAGACTTCTCTCACAAATGCCCACACCGATCCAGTCCTGCAATGTGACAGTGATTCTGGTTTCTGTTATTTGCATGCTGGTTACGTCAAGTCGAAGTGACTCATCGCAGAACCACACATCGCATCTCACCAGCCAACTGCCTACTGTTTGACTTGACTGCAGAGCGATGAAGAGAAGCAAAGCTGTCTGGATAAGCAAATACAGTAGTGTTACGTTAGGAAGAGAATGGACAAGGTATTCCTGATCTAAAAAAGAAGGATTCTGCTATTCCTGCCTTAAAATCCAGGGAAGTTTTTCTGTCTGAAACTTTCTCAAAGGCCCAATGTCTCCTGCGAAGTCTTGTAAGAACCGAATGAGCTGGCACCTCGTTGATGCTGTGCCTGTGTGGGATCCAGAAACTTACGCCTCCCTAAGAAACAGTAGGAATACTTCTGAAAGAGGAGTTCTCACGAATGTGGCTTCTTCAGCTGACACTTTCTGGGACAGACAGGTTATTGCCTCAGAGCAGCGCATGTCAAAAGAGCTAAGGAAAGGGAGGAAGGCCACTAGCAGTGGGTGGAAGGTGGGTGCATTCACTGAGGATGCAAGCTTGGGATAAACTCCTTTTTCTGCTTCTCAGGTTTAAATAACAAAATTCTCCTTTACTCGGCAGATTAATTCTTTAAGTGCAGTGAAGAGGGGAAAGCAGAGATGAGGACCAACCCCAGAGAAGCAATATTTCTGGTCTTCATGTGCCTTCTCTCATAGTTTTGAGAACAGCAAGAACTCACTCCAGTGCTCAAAAATGGGAACTAGATCTTCCCAAGACAAACCTGATTGAGTTGGAGCTTGTCCTTCATATCAAATAATCCCTCAATTTGCTGTCACTTGTAAACTTGGCAAGGGCATGCCCACACTGGCCTGAGCACTTGATGACAACCAACGCCAGTGTCAGCTGCCAAGGAGCAAACTCATAATCGCCTCTAGATAAACCTTGACTGCTGTCTTTGAGCCTGACAATCCAGTCAATCTCCACCACGCACTGGATATCCCTGTATCTGGTGCACAGACCCTCATCTGACTGCCAGGATAGTAAAGAAAGTGTTTTTAAGGCTGTCCTGAAGTCAATGTAAGTTATTTACCACCACCCTCCCTATGCCCACAGAGACTGCCATTTCATCATGGCAAGCAGTCAGAGTGGTCAAGCACAATTTACCCTGATTTATTACCAGTGATTTACCCAGACTCTGTGTTCCCAATCACCTTGTCCCTCGTGTGCCTGGAAATGGCTTCTGCGTGTAATTCCTTTTTATCAAGCAGCCTGTAAAGTATCTGCTGGTACCAGGCATGGGATGCAGCTCTACAAGAAGATTTCACAGTCTATATCACAGCAGAGATGAAGAGATAAGCTCCAGGACAGCCTGCAGTTTGACTTGCAGTGTTTCAAGGACTTCTGTACTCCACTACAAGCCAAAAAGTATAATTTAAGGTACATAGAGTCATAGAATCATTAGGGATCAGGAGGGACCACAGCAGGATCACCTAGACCACGTCACACAGGAACACATCCAGGTGGGTCTGAAACATCTCCAGAGAAGGAGACTCCACAACCGCCCTGGGCAGCCTGTGCCAGTGCTCTGGTACCCTCCCTGGGAAGAAGGTCCTGCTGATATTGATATGGAACCTCCTCTGTTCCAGCTGGCACCCAGTGTCCCTTGTCCTATCACCAGATGACCTTGAGATGAGCCTGGCTCCATCCTCCTGACACCCACCCCTCACAGATTTATAGACATTATCAAGGTCATCCTTGCCTTGATCATTGATTTTTGTGAGCACTGGTTTGAGATACTGAACTCACTGTGCACTGGCACTGACACTGGGGTTGTAACCCTGTTAACATGCTCGGGAGCTTCAATTCCTTACTTTAATCCTTAACTTTCAATGACTTTGTGTCCCACATGGGTACTTCAGTAATGCAGAGTGTGCCTCAGTAGTTCTCATGGAGTAAACACAACTGACGGTGACATAAACACTTGTTTTAATGATGACAGCAGTGTCTGAGGCTGAAGTAAGACCTGACATATGTGTGCCTAATTTGCAGCTCTGAGTTAGACCCTCAGACTTCCCACACACTGTCAGGGCAGAGAGCACGTCTCAAAAAGCAGTAAACAGAGACAGGAGAGATTTTTGAACAGCAAGGAGGAAATGCACGGAATGTAACAGGTAACCATCTGAGTTAGCACAGTACGGTGTGAGCCATAACCTCAGTTATTACAGATTATCTAAGAGAAGGATAGGGGTAAATTGGAATGGACAGACACTAGAACGGACAATGCAATGGGCTGCCCAGGGCAGTGGTGGAGCCCTCATCCCTGGATGTGTTTAAGGGCAGATTGGATGTGGCACTTAGTGCCGTGGTCTACATGCTGTGGTGATGCCAGGTCCTGGGCTGGGCTGGATGAGCTCAGAGGTCTTTTCTAGCCTTGATAATTCCGTGACTGTGAAGTTTCTTGTGTTGAAGGCGTACCAGACTCCTGCCTTTGAAGTTCCCATGTTCTAGTGACACGCTGAATTTATTATGCCTTCACAGCTACAGATGGTTGCCTCCACAGAGCACAGGACTGTGCATTTTAGAAATCCTTGTATGTGGGAGCATATCTGGGGCATATAAAAGTGATAAACCAGTTCTAGAGCTAAGTTCTAGCAAGTACGAGTACCTGGTCAGTAACCAGAGGAGTGCCGTGTAGGAGATGTTTCACATTTCCAGTGGCCTGGGCTCACTTGGGTTAAAGCTGAACAAAAGGAAGAGATGTTTGTCCTTATCCTCCCCTGCATTTTTTCTGTGTGATAAAACTTGAGCTGCTCTGCCAAAATAATCATAGCTTAAAAAGCTGCTTCAAGGGATGGGGATTATCTCAATTATCACGGCTTTTCCAAAGGTATGAGCATAGAGGACATCAATCTGATAAGACAAAACCCCTGGCATTTGTGTTCCCGTATCTATACATCCTGTAATACACCCAGAGGCACCGAATCCAGTCACACTCATGCCGTGTCTTACACATGCAAGTAAGAGATTGGGATTTCTTGGTATCTTGAACCAAGGAATTGTGATAGATAAGACCAGACAGTAAATTACCTGCCCCTTTGTTTAGAGGTAAACAAACAGCAGCTCCTCTGCAGAAAAACAGACACCTTGCCCTGCCCGAGTCCCTGGAATTCTGCTGGTAGTAGACCAGGATGTAGACAACATGCAAAACCATCCTTTTGTATTACAACAGCCATAAAATCGTGGAGTCAGCTACAGGCGCTGCTGAATTGACTGTCAACAAGATGTATGTCACAGCCAGCTCAACTGTACCTGAGCACTCTGCGCATCTCTGACTGTGGCTCTTCAATGCACACACCGTTGATGCCCAGTCAGAAGTGTAAGTGCACTGTCTCCAAGCTGGGGAACGTCTCCTTAATTCGATGTGTGTGTCTTTCAGACAAGAGCACTTGACTTGCTGCGCACTGTTCACGTACTCACCATGCCTTCACAGTACTCTCCTGTTCCTTCTGGCTTCTGTGCCTTGTGACTCATTCCTACAACCACATAAAACCACAGGGTGGCCATTCCGTTAATACTCCACAATTCCCACTTGTGGACTGAGTCACAACGTGGTTTGTAGAGTTTGGAGGACCAGCAGTGGCTGTAGTACTTTTACCTTCTGTGGGCTCCAGGCTGGCAAAGCTTGAAAGGCTTAGCAGTCACACTGAGTCACTGAACAGGCAGAGATGGGCAGAAGCATTATATCAGGATCACTCCACTCAACATCAAAGTTGGATCTTGTTTGGATGTTTCTTTTCTTCTCTTGTTATTTTTATTCAATTAAATAACTGTAATAATGGGAAATGACATAATTGGTTGATTAGGTTTCTGGAAATGCAGTGCATGGTGGCTTTAGACCCAAAGAGACTCAGCAGAGCAGGCAGACAGAGGAAATAGCTGCAAGACAGGCAGAATCCTGTGTTTGAGTGGAGTCAGGACAGGGTTGTTAAAAAGGTAAAGGGGAAAGAAACTTCATCAGTGGCCTCTAAACATGCATACTTGAATTATTGTGATACCATCAGCAAACCCTTTGTGTTCGGGTTCCTCAATTGTACAAGAAAATCAAATGAAATAATAGAACAGGTTACTAATCCTGCTCCTCTTTGGCACTGGGGCTGTGTCTGGGCAGATGCTGTAATCCTATTCCCAAGCATAACTGTTCCAACAGTGCTGTGTCTTCTGAGTAACAGGATGTTACCTTAGCTATTACAAAAGGAAAAGAGGGGAAGTGATTTGGAAGAGAAACAGAAGATAAAATGGGGTGAAGATTGTAAATTATAAAACTGGGGAAGTGGATCTTTTCAGAGACCCCAAACCAGCTCTTTGTGGCTGAACTGTAGGAACTAAGTAGGTTTTCCACACCAGACCATTCTTGAGCAGGACCTCAAACCAGGGCATCTTCTGCGACAGTGGGCTGAGGGACAGGGTGGGAGCAACTGCTTAAAGCACTGATCAACATTTTTACCCTCAGCACTTTCTCAACCAACTGCTTTCCATTGTGAGGAAGGGGACAGACAGAGGAGGGAACAGAAAGGAAAGCAGTACGTATCATTAAAAATATAATGAGGTGAAGGAAAGGGCACTTGAAAGTTGGGATCAGGCAGCCAGGCCAAACTCTTGAAGCAGTGGAAAGCATCACTGATAGGTGATATCAATAATAAATGTGAAGAGAATTTAAGGAGCTGAGAGGAGGATGCAAGCGTAGGTTTGCACTTCGAGATGAGGGACGGAGAATGCTTGGGCTAACGAGGCAGTGGCTACTGGGGAGGAGGTTACTTGCTCTGATTTCTCCTTTGGTTTCACAAATGCAGAGAGGAATTGGAAAGACTGTTGGATCTTCCTTTTCTAGTTTTTCTTCTGGAGAAATCTCTCTTGTTCTACACCTCATACTGAGGTCCAGTTAGTCAAAGACTATCACCTGTTTCAGGGAAAAAGCAATCTGCAGGAACAGAAGTTGTAAGAGCAGAAGCCAGGGGTAGAGCTGGAGATGCATCCTCTACTCTTGCTCTGTAGGGAAGTGCTTTACTTTGTATTTGGTAAGGAGTGGAGTGTGGGTCTTGTTAGGTGCCCCCCTGATGGCTATTGAGTGGAAAATACTCTAAACATGTCTGGCTGTTAGTGCATTAGCCTAGGTCCTCAACACACACATCACAGAAACCAGAAGGTAGTGCTTGGGTAGCTGTTTCTTTCAAGCAGGGTTACCAGAAACTGCCTGTTTCTTGTCCTGTCTTAGAATCATAGAATCCATAGGGATCAGAAGGGACATCGAAAGATCATCCAGTCCAAATCCCCTGCCACAGCAGGATCATCCAGACCAAGTCACACAGGAACACAGCCAGGCGGGTCTGGAACATCTCCAGAGAAGGCTCTTGCACGTTTATGCTAAGCATGTTTTAGTATATCTCAAAATACTGCTCATGCAAAGGTAAGAGAAGTCTACTCTTCTCAAGACTATCAAATGAAGACTAGCAATGACTAACAAGAAATGGCTTCTAATCAGCCAAGACTTGATTTGGCTACTATTGACTTTTGAGGAGCTGAAGAGCCTGTGCCGATGCTTGCCTTCACACATTTTCACCTCCTGGAGTTGAGCAAGTATTACGTGTACATCAGGAACATCTCTGGAATCCCTAAGTGTTCCAAAGATACAACTTCTGTCTGGAAGCCTCACAGGATTTTCTCCGAGGATTTCAGAAAGTTTGAACCTCCTCTTAGGATGGGCAGGGAGTGAGTAGATTGTTTTTCTCAATTCGTTTCAGTGCTTCTAAATAGAATCTGGAAATGAAACTACATATGGGCTGATATCTTCTTCAGAACTTCCAGGAGAGCAAGGTTCCAAGTCAGAACAGGGGTATTTTGTGAGAAACCATTCTAACTCGTTGGGGAGTCACCTCTATTTACCTAAACCTTATTACTTTGCTTGTTTGTTTCCAAGGAACTTTGATCCTTCTCCTCCTCTCACCTAGTTAGAATGAAGAGGTGAATTCTTAAACCACGACTGAGTATTCAGAGGCCAAGATAAAGTTTGACAGTTAAGGATGAGGATAAATACATAGATCTCTCTTCACATATCAATCAAACCAGAGCTGAAAATCTAATCAATCATCCTAAGGACTGAAATATTTAGAAGGGATAGAAATATCCAAAAAAAACCCCAAGCAGGAGCTGCTGTAAACAAAAACTCCTCTTCAAAGGGACATTTTCGAATCCCATATTTTAAATGGGTGTTGAATTTATGATATAGTCCTTGAGACTGTTGCCTTTCCTGTTTTCTATGTGCTTAGACCCAGGTGGGATGTGTTTGATAGATGCCCTCAGTGAACATGGGGGTTTTTTTCTGTTAACATAGTATTTGCAACTGGATGTCTGTTAGGGGAGTTTTTCTAGGGTGTAATTTCCATGGAACTGGGGGGAAATGGAATGATTTCTTACCTCCAGCTACACTGAATTTATCTCTTACTAAAATCTCTGTTGCTTCTTAGTGTTGCCTTTAGGTGTTGCAGTACTCTCTCCTAGCTGTGAGGGCTCATTTTTACCCTTGAGAACTTCAGATAAGATACCCAAGAGAAAAATCAGGTCATATAGCTTTTAAACAATGATTCAAAACCCAGGATCTAGAATAAAGGGCAATAAAACTCTGCAATATCATGTAGTTTGGGTGCCACTGAGTGCAGTGTTGTGCCTTTTAGGTATCGTTAACTGCACATTACGTATTGTTCATCCACTGAGAGCATCTTCCGCAGTCCAAGCCCCTGCAGTGCCCAGGAGCGTTTCCTGACACGCAGTGTATCACTTGCCTCACTCAGAATCAGCCCATTGCTCTTAGTTATGAGGCCTTGATTCACTTTTTTAAATCCTCACATTTTGGCTGCATAAACCTGCCATGCATTCACGGGCAGGTTCGTGTTGTGCTAGCCAACACACAGAAAGCACAGCGCACACTTTGCAGTGCCCAGGGACCTCACTCCAGGTTGTGAAGAGAAGTAGAGAATAAGTCTAAGCAGATGGCATTTGACTAGGCATGGATGTAATGAACGATGCCCAGGGTTCAGTTCCTCTGAGCCCAGCATTCGTATCTGTAGAAAGCTGACACATTTCACCCTAAAAGTTCCCACTTCCCTTTGCTGCGTGCACAGAGGGTCTTCTCTGGGCAGCCTGTATAAAAGTCCACACTGCAGACACCTAAACCTGCCCAGGGGGGTTGTGGAGTCTCTCTCTGGAGACATTCCAGACCCACCTGGATGTGTTCCTGTGAGACTTGGTCTAGGTGATCCTGCGATGGCAGGGGGATTGGACTAGATGATCTTTCGAGGTCCCTTCTGATCCCTAAGGATTCTAGGATTCTAGGATTCTAGGATGCCTGAGTTTGGGCATTCTTTGATCTTACAGCTTAATTTGATAAAAGAATGAGTAAAGAAAGGAGGACTATTAAGCCCTGTGGTTTGTGTCTTACAGTAGTGAGTTACCAACACAGAACTGTATTCTACTTGTTAGTAAATGGGGATAATTAGCTGGGTTTCCTGACACCGAGACATCTTTTTTGTCCCCTGGCTGAGCTCTTCCAGTGAATGTTACCTGCATCTGCAAGTGGAAACGTGTGTCATCGTGGACAAACAGCCCCAAATGTTTTGGTACTGCTGCAGAGCCCTGTCTGGCTTCAGCCCATGCCCAGATTACAGCATAACACCATTTTAAGACAACCTTTAGCTTGCTGAAGGTCAAGAGGATAAAAGGCCATTCCATGGCAATTACTGTTCCCATCATTTAAAAAGGAAAAATCAGCTCGTGTGACTTCACCATTTCCCCCTCCTATTTCAGTTTTTCTCTTCCTGCCAAAGCTGCCTCGGATGCCTTGAAGGGCTGTGCGTTGCCCCGTTCATCTGACCTGCAGGCAAAGAGAAATCCTCCTCAGAGAGAAGAAAAAATGCTTCTCTCTGAAAAACAATGGGAAGAAAAGCTAATAGTGAAGTGAGCAGGTAAATTCAAGAGCACACTGGATTATCATCTACGATCAAGAACACATAATTTTAGCAGAGAAAAGTTGTATCTGTCAGCTTCCTGGCTGCCAAGTGTCGTATTAATCCTGGCTTCAGATGGATACTGTGACAGTGCCTCCACCCTTGATAAACCATTTAGTCTCTGTTCACTCTAATAAACAGACTCTCACTGCATTGTGATGTGGCTTTAGCTGATAAATCAGTCAGAGGATCCTTTTCCTCTCTGCCCTCCCTTCATCACATTAATATTGATTATTTGGAAGTAAGGAGTCCCAAGGAGTGGAAGCGGATACGCCTCATTGCCTTGAACAATTCTTTTCCCCCTATTGGGACAGTACAAGGTAAATTAATAGCGAGCTTGCAGACACTAGATAATGTTAATGTACTTGCTATTGATAGAGTGCAATAACATGAGCAACTTCAGCTTTACTTAAAACAAAACATTAATTTTCCAAGGCCACTAGGATTTATGCAGCTGGTCGGAGCAACACATCCCCTCTCTGTTTCTAAATATGCAGCAGTGGTGTTGGTAAACATGAGGCAGGATTTTAATTCATTGCTTATGCTCTCAGGCTGGTGTCTGCTTTTAATCTAAGTCCCTGCTTGATTCCGTGGGTAAGAAGATGCCTTTTCTGCTAGGAAATAATGCATAGCAGCTTTATCCCCTGTGACTCGCTGGCTATGTTAACATGCACAGGAAATTTGCAAGGGCAAAAGCTGTGGGTTTGGAAGGTTTTTAAAAAAGAAGTTTTCATAAAAAGAAAGAAGACTCCTCTTCCACAAGGATTTAGATCCAGGTGGTGGCCGGTCATAAGCGTGTCCCTCGGAGCTGAGTTTTGGGACCAGTCTTGCTCAACATCTCTATCAATGCCCAGGAATGCAACCTCAGTACATTTGCAGGTGACACAAAATGAAGCAGCAGTGTTGATCTGCTGGAGGGTAGGGGGTCACTGCAGAGGGATTTGGACAGGGTAGAGCAATGGGCTGAGGCTAATGGGATGAGGTTTAACAGAGCCAAGTGCATGGGCTGCCCATGGAGGTGGTCGAGTCACCATCTCTGGAGNTGGTGGAAAAGGACCTGGGGGTGTTGGTTGAGAGGCAGCTGAAAGGAGCCAGCAGTGTGCCCAGGTGACCAAGAAGGTCAGTAGCATCCTGACCTGGATCAGGAACAGGGTAACCAGCAGGAGGAAGGAGGTGATCCTGCCCCTGTACACTCTGCACTCATGACATCACATCTTGAGCACTGACTCCAGTTTTGGGCACCACAGTATGAGAAGGACAGTGAGGTGATGGAGCAGGGACAGAGAGGAGCAATGAGACTGGGGGAGAGCTGGAAACAGGCCATAGTATAGTTTCCTTCCACAGTTCCTCCTGCCTCGGGTGCATGGGGAGCATCTCCCATGCTGCGATGGGTTTCCTGTAAGCCCCATAAGCAGCGCAGAGTGTAGATGGATCTAATGATGCAGATGATGGCTGCACATCCACAGGGAGGGCTATCAGGGATCACAGCACAGCAGCACAGTCTGCTACGAGTCAGTGAAGGTACTGCCATGCAGGGTCAAAGTGTTGTCACGCTAGCACTTCCCTTCTGCCCCCACCAACTTGCTATACAACTTTGTGCAACTCCTATGAACTTACAGCCAGATTTTACCCACCTGTAACTCGAACGTAGTAATAAATTATGTATAGAACTTGAATTACAGCAAATTTGGCCCTGTTTTCTCTTTGCACTCTGATCCTAATTTCTAGAAACGTGTTTCTAGTTCATAAATATTCACGGAATAGCTCATGTAAACAAATTTTGTCCATGTGTTATTCACGCACTGTTTGCTTTGATGGTGCAAGTTCCTCTCTGTATTACTTCTGGTGGGTGAGTGGTCATAAAAGTCAGACACTATTACTTCTGGTACCTGAATGGGTGACTGAATTTTCTAGGCAGAAATATAACAAATGATAAACTGTGGGTAATGAATAGCAAGTAGCAAATAACAAACTGCAAAGAGTGAATATTTGGAGGAATAAGGATTTGTGATGAAAATCATGAAACTTTTAGGACTTGCAGAGCTTTTTTTCTCCCAGACAAACTGGTGTTCATTTGAAAGCTCATGAATGATAGATAATCTCATCTCACAAATAATGACAGTTCAAACCTCAATTAAACAAGCTTCACAAACCCCCTGGGAGAGAGGCAGTAATAATAGTTCTATATTACTAGGACTGACATGTGAATATTTTCCCGAGGAAGTTTGGCATTTGAGGGGTACTCTGATACCTGGAAGAGAGGCACCACTGCAGATGAGTGAAAAATGTCACTGTTATATTGGGCAGATTCCAGCATGCAAGAAAATTAGATGAAGTACACCCAAGATACCAGCTCTGTTGGACTGTTTAAGGAAACCAACATCATTTACTTGTGGCAGGTCAACCCAGAGCCTCTTCCAGACTCAGTGAATCCTACAGTTACTTGATAGCCTGCCAGCCCACAGAGCAAATGCCACAAACTCCTTCTGGCCACGTGTGAGTAAAATCATAGTGGAATGATTAGCTATGGGCACAGAGCAGGTAACCTGTGCCTATCCAGCTTGTCAGGAGAGAGTAAAACCTGCTTTCTGGCCCAGGTACAGATTTATAGGTAGATCTTACTGGATTCACTATTTGCTGCTTGTGCTAAGGCACCACCAGCCTCCAGGGCCATGAAATGACCCAGGAACTTTTCTCTCTGTTTGATGGTCCAGCTTGTAGCTGAGTAGAGCTGATAGCTCAAGTGCTAACCAGCCACTTGATGCATGTACCTCAGACGTAGCATTCCCAAAGTATGCACACTATAGGAGAGACCCCACAGCCAAGTTCCTTCTCAGATGCATATTATGGTGTTTCTGAGAGGGCTTGTGATGAGAGCATGAAGATTACAGGCATGTTTCACTGCTGTAGCCATTGAAGTGATGAAGGATGGATGAGGTAGATAAAGCTAAGGGGTTTGCAATTCTTTCAGAGGTCCTTATGTTGGAGCACCTTGGTCTCAGCTACACCCTTGCAAGATACCTTTTGCCCAGAAGGGACTGGGGAACTTCACTACCCTTCCTATCATCAATTCCTCACTTTGTGTGCAAAGGTCTATAAAGCACCTGCTGCATTCCAGCCTTCGTTCTGTACTCAAACCAAGAAAAAACCTTCTCATTTAAGAGAACAAAAACCCCCAAGTATCCAACCCCCAAGCATCCAAAGACCCTCCTCTTCTAAATGTGTGCTTGAGCACATTAATACCAACACAAACTGCCCTTTTGTTTGTGAGAAGAGAGAGACCACTTGGTGGGCAGAAGGCAGTCTCAACTATCGAGACTGAGGTTGATCCTGTAACTTCTTCCCAGTGTGGGTGATCTGGCACTGGAGGAGGCTGCCCAGGGGGTTTGTGGAGTCTGCTTCTCTGGAGATGTTTGAAACCCAACCTGGTCCTGGTCTGGGTGATCCTGCTGTGACAGGGGGATTGGACTGGATGATCTTTCCAGGTTCCTTCCCATCCCTGATGATTCTATGATTCTATGACCTCCTCGATGTTAGAGTAAATCTGAAATAAACCAGTGTTCGTGCTGATATGAACAAGGACCTGGAGGAGGTGGGTTTTCCCTCCAGCTTTCCAGTCTGCTAATCCAAGATCTGTTCTCTGTGCTGCTGTATTAACAATCTCACCCTGAAAACTAAGGGACAGTTTCAGCAGCCTAATATCTGCCTGGAAGACAAGGATATAACCTTTGTATTAGCAAGATGATTTAGTAAACTAGATCAAGAAAATCCTGTTGGCCTCACAGAGCTAAGAGCAGCTCACTTACCGATGGGCTGTGAAGACTCATGAGCACGTTCTCCTTCTCTCTCTTTCCCCAGCAGGTGAGCACATTTAACAGCCTTCAAAGCAGCCGGGCTTCTTCCTTTCCTTCTTTTTGTAGGGAGCTCTCTCCATTCTCAAAGCAGGAGAAAGAGCTGGGCTAAGTTCCTATTAAGCCAACACAGCCCTTCTTAAAATCTCAAGGCATCAGTGCTCCTACCCTCTTGAACCTTTTATACTCTTAACAGCTTGTGTTTCTCACATCTCTTTTACAGTTTGAGGGTTTGAAAACTTAACTTTTTTGGTTTTTATCCTGCTGCCTGGAGATATTTTCCTTCCAGAATGTTGAAACTCCCTTTCAGTACAGGCTAACGGAGCCAATGTGTGTTATCGGTGCATTTTCATGCTTCTTCCTCAGTCCAGCATGTGCTAGGGAAAAAAAACCTCTAGAAACAACAGAAAAATCAGTGCCATGGTACCTGGGAAGCAAAATCCTTCTGTTTCCAGACTGGCACTGGGAGTTAGAGCCCACAGTGGTCTAGTTCTTTCCCTAGCATTGATTTCTGCTCTGACCTTTGGCCAGTTGTTAAATCCCTGATTTTCAAAGGTGCTGCAGGACTGCCAGGTGGTAAAATCCTTCTTGGTTTTTTGCAGCTAAGGTCAGGAAAAGTTTTGCAGCTGGAAGCCAGGATTTCACCTACTCACTTCAGGTACAGCTCTGGGTGTTCTGAAAATCATGTAGCTGGGGAGGGCAGACTTGATAAGGGTAAAGGTTAAGTCAAAACCAAGTTGGAAGCAGCTTTAGTTCTGTTTAGCTCTGAATATGATTCAGTCTCACATGTTGTCCAGACTAGTGACTGACGTGATGAAGTAATGAAGTAATGAAGTACTAGTCAGTAATTCATGCTGTGATGTCAGTGACTGAGTATAAATCAGGAGCAATGAGGCTGCTGAGTTGAAAGGCTGATGAGGAGAGGCTGATGGAGTTGGGGTTGTTTAGCCTGGAGAACAGGAGACTCGGGGGGGGACCTTCTTCCTTTCTACAACTCCCTGAAGGGAGGTTGTAGTCAGGTGGAGGTTGGGCTCTTTTCCCAGGCAACTAGTGCCAGGATGAGAGGGCAAGGCCTGAAGCTGCACTAGGGGAGGGTTAGGTTGGATGTTAAGCACCTCTTCCCCATGGAAAGGGTGCTCAGAGCCTGGAATGGACTGCCCAGGGCAGTGGGTGAGTCCCCATCCCTGAAGGTGTTTAAGGACAGCCTGGCTGTGGCCCTTAGTGCCCTGGTCTGGATGCTGTGGTGATGTTAGGTCATGGGCTGGGCTGGATGAGCTCAGAGGGCTTTGCCAGCCTCAATAATTCTGTGCTTCTGTGAACAATGCTGGAGATTGTCTATAACAGAAAAGCATGAACTGGGCTACCTGCCATAAACTCGCTAAAACAAGCACCTCTTGCTCCACACCAGAGGGCAGGGACTTCAGAGGATCAGGAAGCAAACTTCAGTCAGTGTAAATTGTCATAGTCCCAATGACTCCAGAGGTGTTGAAACCATGATGCTGGTGAAGCATTAGATCCCACCTGCTTGCCTCGTTTTTCAAGTCAGTGAAATCAGAAGGAACCTTCACAAACTACAGAAACGAGAACGCTTCCCACACCCACATTTACATGCATCTTCTCTGCCCGGCCCCAGTTATAAATAGAACTGGTTGAAGATTTTTCATTCACTTTGCTTGTCAATGAAAAGAAAACGGCCTTTTGGGTTTTTTCCAGAATATTCTAGTCCTGTTGATGTTTTGATTTGTTTGGGCTCTGTTTCCCCATCTCTCAAATAAAAATAAATACAACCCCTCCTCATCACGTTTTTTATTTGTTTGTTTGATCTCTGTAACGTGAGGGGGTTTAGTTTTTCACAAAGGTTTAGTTTTTCTCATCATCATGTGATGTTGTGGGGCATTTTAATTTGGTCCCCTGTTCTGCCAGATTATAAGTGTCGTTCCAAAGGGGACTGAATATTTAACCAACTAGACCTAGGCTAATTTAATCATTAGCAGTGATTAAACTGGCAATATCTGGTGGGGATGTTAGATCATATCAGAATAACACCAGCTACGTGAGTGGATTTTGACTGAGGTGAAGTTTTCTTCTTTGGTGCCAGAGGGCTGCTAGTCCCAGATATAAACGAGCAGAGAAGAGGGCTGAGAGGTCTGACCCTGAATAGTATTTCAGATCAATTCTTTGCAAGACTTTTATTTATTTAAAAGTTAAGCTGACATCTGACCAATTCTGATTACAAATCTCACTTGTGTTCAAGAAGAACCTGTTCTGTTTTCTTCTAAAAGCAGCTTTAGCAGATCGGACTCCTCTCCTTGAAAACTTGAGTTTCCTGGTTTAGTCGCTTTTTGTCTTCTTTAACTTGAAGCTATTCTTCACAATTTCATCGCTAGAAGAAATTTCACACCTTCTTCTTGCTGTTTCTCCCAGTCTGTGCCTCTCCTGATTTATCTCTGTAATAATTTTGTGACCCTTACAATGTGTGAAATTCAGCAGGGAGTCAACCAGGAGAGGCTTTCCAAGAGAAACACAACTCCTGTGTGGTTGGCATGTGGGACACCAAAACAGATCATTTGCACTGAGTGATGCAGGAGGCTGCACAGCACCAGCAGGGGCTGGGGATAATGTCATTCTCCATCATCGTATCTTTCCTCACCATCTCCCAAGTGAACTCATCCCCGATCTCGAGAGTTCACAGAAGATCATAGTTCAGAGTACCAGGACCAACATCTCGGCTTTGGGGATTTTTTAGATTCAGTAGGTTCTGCTTAGACCTTCCTTAGGCTTTTCTTTTCTGCTAACATCATGCTTAGGATGAGTTCTTGTTTGGCCCAAAGTGAGCAGCTAGGTGGGAGTTTGGCCCTTCATCAGTGTTATTCAACCCATTCCTAGAAGGAGAACAAGTTTGATTCAGCAGCAACCATGACTGTAGGTAACAAATCACAAGAAAATGAGGAACCGAGAGGGGGTAATCAGTCTAATCATGATGCAGAAATGAAGACCAAATGAGACCAAGTTCATGTATTTTCTCTTTCATCCAAGTGTGTTTAATTTCTGGTCCAAACCCTCTGTCAGACTATCAGTAGAATCATAGAATCCTTAGGGATTGGAAGGGACCTCGAAAGATCATCCAGTCCAATCCCCCTGCCTCAGCTGGATCACCCAGACCAAGTTGCACAGGAACACATCCAGGAGGGTCTGGAACATCTCCAGAGAAGGAGACTCCACCTTGTGTAACTTTCAAAAGCCCAAGTGCATATTGTTATTTCCCCTGAAAGATGAGACAAAAGAGTAAAACTTGCTGAAACCAAGGTGAGATTGTGGAGCATACGGTAAGGAAGCAATCCAGAGAACAGCACATCCTCGCTTAATTATGGTTTCTCCACATAGAAAAGGACAACGTTTGCACTTTACCCGTGCAATGCTGAACAGGTATGTGAGATTGTACAGCACGCCATCTCCCAGAGGTCATTCTGTGTCCTCAGAGGTATTTCTACTATTCAGATGTAATTTGCAATAATAAAGTACTTATTTCAGCCAACAGGAAACTTCTGTTGATGGGCTGGAGGATCCAGATGCTTTCTCATGTCACTTAGTTACATGGGAAGAGATATCTCTGTATTGGTACCCAGCAGCTACAAGCATCCACACATCTGTACAAGCAGGTGTGGGGTTAAATCCCATCAGGCACATTATGCAAGGCAAGTGATAGACCAAGACATATTTGTTTCCCAACTCCATAATTAGGCTCCCAAATGAGTGACTGCTGATTGCTTAGCACTTTTCAAAGCCTTAAGGCTGCAATTTTTGCAGAACTAATGAAAGTGGTTTCAGGGGAACTTTACAGCTTGTAGTGAATCGGAAATATTGGAGTCCTTAGGAATTTTTCCCCCTAACCAAAAGACCTGGATCCACAGAAGACAAAAGCTGCAAGAGTCTTAAAATTTGAAGGCAACATAGAGAGCTAAAAAAAGTGACTGACAGTCCTAAACTTCAGGTTTAATTTTTGCTTATCCAGAATACAATGTTTAATTTATGGGATTTTTCTCATTTTGATTTATTTAGACAGAAATTGGGCATTGATTCGAAAAGATTTCATGGATATATTGCTACCACAGAGCAGCTATGGCAGAGTAGGAGACCTGAGCGTTTTCAGTGTTGTGTTTAGTAACTTGAGTCCTCTGGAGAACTGCAAACTTACTGTTTAGGCGAATATTCCTGATACGAGGACTTGTGAGCTGTAGTGAACCCCACAGGTCATAGAATCATTAGGGATGGGAAGGGACCTAGAAAGATCATCCACTCCAATCCCCCTGCCACAGCAGGATCACCCAGACCAAGTCTCACAGGAACACAGCCAGGCGGGGCTGGAACATCTCCAGAGAAGGAGACTCCACAACCCCCCTGGGCAGCCTGTTACAGTGCTCCAGTACCCTCCCTAGGAAGAAGTTCCTGCTGATATTGATACGGAACCTCCTCTGTTCCAGCTGGCACCCATTGCCCCTTGTTTTCTTTCTCTTGACATGTCAAAGTTAAGAATCCTGGCATGCTGTGTTTTCAGTTATTTATTGTTTGACAACTCCAGAAGTTAAGACCAATATTAACACGGGAACTGCCAGCCTGAATCAGTCCAGCAATATCTCTAATTCAATTCTGTCTCCAGGGAAGCCCTGTGCTAGAATAAAAGGTACAAAAAGTCCTACAGCAGGCAATTATGGAATAAATTGTGGTGTTTTTTTAATATAAGTTATAGTAAGGATATTAGTGATATCTAGCCAAGAGTCCGTATATTCAGTAGAGTTATCCCCTGCCTTATTTTGTCACCAGTGTTCCTGGAAATTAAGAGAAGGAACACAAACAAGAATGCCCAGTGCAAGTCCTCTGACCTTTGGAAATAATTGGATGTGGATCCAAAACTGGCAGCCCTATCGTGTACTAAAGTCTCTTAAAATCATCCTATCCATCAGCAAGACAGGGAAAAAGAAACAGGGAAGAAAAGGTCACATTAGCAGGAAGCAGCTGGCGTGGTTCCACAAGGTTCATTTTGTTTAGTGGGACCAGTTTCTGCTTTTCAAATTCCAAACCTGTGCCAAAACTTGAAGGCACAAACATGCACAGAGTTTCACACTGAGATACAAACTGTATCGGGATGACATTTCAGAAATGATATGCAAGGAATTACACTCACATGACTGTAAATAAGAGCAGACCCATTCCCCGGAGACAGCACTAAACTCTTGCTGCATCCTCTGCAAACACTACCGCACGGAGCTGCAGACTGGCTCCACAGTGTACACACACGTAAACCTCTTTCTTTCAGGAGAAAGGAGGAAACAACCATTAGAGGAAAAGATTCTAATGATGCAGTTTAAACAGTGCTAGCTAAACAGGGGGGGAAATCAGCTTAATAAGAGGCAAGTTCTTCCTTTATTGTACTGACAGCATCGCTTCTACCTTCAAAGAACAATCAGGTTTGTGTTTCCATAGCTGTTTTATTCTTGGGTTCTTAGAGAAAAGGGGTCTCTGCTAACGTTCATGTGCTCTACCCCAAAATATTTCTTCAGTTCTTGAGCTGCTACATGAAGCCTCAAATTATGAGCCACAAATCCTCTGGAAGGAATCCATGGATGGTAGTGCGGAAACAGTTCAGATGAAGGAAGGAGAGCAGCTCCCTGATGAGGAAAGGCTGAGGGAGCTGGGTCTCTTGAGCTTGGAGAAGAGGAGCCTGAGGGGGGACCTCATTAATGTCTCTAAATATGTGAGGGGTGGGTGTCAGGAGGATGGAGCCAGGCTCTTCTCAAGGTCAAAGACTGGTGAGTAACCCATCACTGCAAACAGATTTAAAGCACCTCCAAAAGAAAAGTATGAATGTCCTTTTCCAGCAGCAGTACTCACAAGTCACATCACCTTCCTCCCCAGACTGGAATCCAAGATTTATTAACAAATCAAGATGGACTCAGCAGAAGTTGGTCTGCTACTCACCCTTAGGAGAACAAGGATGTTTTCCCCAGGCAGGTTGCTGATATGAGGAGGAATCTTCTCTTTTATTCCCTCAATTAAAATTTTGCTTGAAACCCTAGGGACTGAGGAGTAGGTACTCTCAAGGAATTCTCTCAAGGTAACTCTGAAGACTTAATGCTTGTTTGGTTTTGTGGTGGGTTTTTCCCCCTCTACCACAAATTGTTTGATGGAGACAGATCAGTCTCAGGAAATGCTGATGTGTGTGAAGACACTTAACAAGCCGAAAGGGAAATTCATCAGTCACATCGCTGGATCTGAATCATTCATTCAACTTTTCTATTGACAACTTGGAGTTCATCCAAAGGGTCCAGGCTCCATACTGTGTTCAGGAGCAAACATTCTCTCTACAGAAATGTTTTTGCATGTTAATGAGTTATTTCTCTTCAGAAACCAGCTACACGTGTCTGTAGAAAGCACACAAGTTTCAGAATCTGTTGCCTAACAGCTTTAATGCAATGTCATACATCAAATATTCAGATGCAGCAGTCTGTCTCATCCTAATTCTGAGACTGCTAAGAACACCCTTACAAAGTCTATAAATCACGGTGCTGGTGCAGTCATCCGTCACACTGGGCTAGAGCTGCATTAGCTTCTCCTTCAAAGCTCTGCCAACACACCTCACAACAGACTCCCAAGTAGGACCAGAAGAAACCCAGCATTCCCAAATCCATAGCATGTCGTTGCTATTGTGAGAAAGTGTTTTTTCAAACCTGCCTGATGAGAAAAAGTGCTGCCTTGCCTTTTGCTGAGGGAAAAGGTGTCAGGAGGATGGAGCCAGGCTCTTCTCAAGGTCCTCTGGTGACAGGACAAGGGGCACTGGGTGCCAGCTGGAACAGAGGAGGTTCCATATCAATATCAGCAGGACCTTCTTCCAAGGGAGGGTACCGGAGCACTGGAACAGGCTGCCCAAGGGGGTTGTGGAGTCTCCTTCTCTGGAGATATTCCAGACCCTCCTGGATGTGTTCCTGTGTGAATTGGTCTAGGTGATCCTGATGTGGCAGGGGGATTGGACTGGATGGTCTTTTGAGCTCCCTTCCCATCCCTAAAGATTCTATGATTCCATGAAAATATATCGATTGCATCTACAGAGCACAGAGTGGCTCATTTACAGCTGTGTAATGAAATGTCTTTCAAGCTTCTGGTTTATTCCCTGGAAGAGTATGAAACGTATAATTAGGGTTAATTTTTCATGCAACCTTTCTGGAACAATTTTATGTGCAGGATAATAGGTTACTCCCCACAGAAAGCCACAAAGAAAGTTAAGGCAGCAACAAAAACGGAGATTCATGTGCCCTCCAAGTCTTTTTCTAGGTCACTACGGGAGGACAGAACATTACAAAGGCAAAAGACACATTTGCAGACTTCTTGGGGAATTCCCAGGCGTGCCCTCCCAGCACAGAAGACCTCATTACATTCTCGCAGCATTATGTGCGTGTGTGGAGGGTACCAAGGCATTCATACCATCGCCCCGAACTGCCGAACACTTTCTCACATCATGTTGCTCATTCCCCTAGACAGCAGCCCTGGTCTTATTCTCTGCTAATGTCCTAGATAGTCTGCTAAACACCTGCTCCAGAATATGATTAAATTGTACTGTGTTGGCATTAAATCTGCAGTGCCAGGAGAAGCAGTGCAGATGTTTCCTTTAAACTAATCAGGAAGGAGAAATACGACACATACAACACAACCGCTACCTCCCGTGTGCTCTCGCAAGCTCTGACATAGGCACCTCCTGATAATTTTTTAGTGTGCTGCTTGCAACATCATCTAGAGGCCGCATGCAGTACTTATCCAAGGGTAATGCTGTTCCTTACTCTGAAACATTGTCAGTGATTTTCCAGACTAATTTCTTTTTTAATTTAATTTAATTGAGTTTTATTTTTAAGCTGAACTTGTCGTAGCAGCTTGTTAAACCTTACTGGTTGTTTTATAGTAGTTTTTTTTAAGCACTTGTTAAGGCTTACTGGCAGTTTTAGATTTAAATTAATATTTAGCCTTAGTAAAATTGTGGTCCATCCAAAGTCTCTCGTGTTATAGAGTCACAGAATCATTAGGGATTGGAAGGGACCTGGAAAGATCATCCAGACCAATCGCCCTGCCACAGCAGGATCACCTAGATCAAGTCGCACAGGAACACAGCCAGGCAGGTCCTTCCTGGGAAGGAGACTCCACACTCCCCCTGGGCAGCCTCATCCAGTGCTCCGGTACCCTCCCTGGGAAGAAGTTCCTTCTGATATTGATATGGAACCTCCTCTATACAGCTTATACCCATTGCCCCTTGTCCTATCACCAGATGACCTTGAGAAGAACCTGGCTCCATCCTCCTGACCGACTCTGTGGGTAACTATGTTGACTCTCCTTATCACAGGTTATTAAAGGGTGTAAGTGGGGGGTAAAAACTGTCTGCTATTACAGAGCTGGACAGATTCATCCTCATACTGTAGTTTGATTCGATCCCAAACATCAGATCCCTACTACAAACTCCAGGTGCTAAGAATTTTGTAAGCCCTCGACACAGCACTAAGTGTTTTGCTCTGCTGAAGTGAAGGATTTTGCTGGGTTCTGCTGCGTGAAGGCCAGAACTCCCTCTGAGTTTGTCAGAGCCATAGTGTCATTCCCACAGAACAGTGTAGCTGAAGTTGCCTCAGTCTTGTGCTGTCTCTGCTTAGCTTCCCTCCAGTGACAGTATGCCACCCAAGTCACTCCCAGGTGAGTAGAGCAGGAGCTACACGAGTCACCTTGATCTATTGACTTTGCTGTATTCAAGCTGAATCATTTGAATATTTTCCATAATATCTTTGAGGCTTCCTTCAGACAAAAAAGTTCTCCCACATCTCTGGGGAAATACTGCAGCACACCGCACTGGATCAGGCAGAGCCATGATTTATGTCCTCCTCGCAGAACAGGTGGATTAAGCATCAGCAGGGACACCGTTATTTTAGCAGGATGCTCAAAGTGTGATTTCCTAGTTCAGGTGTTCAAAAGCAGGTGTCACAGTTATTTCAGAAGTGATGAGAGCCTTTAAGAGGTGTGAAGTGGGATCTATTTAACTAAACGTGTCTATCTATAGAGTTAGACTTTAACCTCTAAACAAGTCACTCTGGGATGCCCTTGCAGTCAGCAGAGAGCTAGTCAGTAGTACTAATGCAGTTTGAGGCATGATTCATCTCACCTGAAAGCACAGAGCTGTTTGGCCAGGTGAATCAAACACTCATCTCTATGGTCAGTACTGATCAAGCGACCACTGACTATAGTGGGAGCATGGGCAAGAGGTAGATCCCGATGTTAGATCAGCTAACAAGCAGGTTTCCAGCTCCACTTTCCCAGACCCATCATCTAAGATCCCTGTAGCATTCCACTAGGAGCACTAAGGGCTCTGAGTTCACTCAGGAAAGATGAAGGTATGTCCACAATGATCCCCCAGAAATGGAGGTGAAAGAGAGTGGGACTGTATCTTTAGGTGCAGGAAATGTGGGAACCACGGAGGCCCTTTGCTGACCTTTCTGTGGGTCTTATGGCAGGAAACTAAGCAACACCATGCCAGATCTCTACACTAATGAAAGGTCCTGTACACTGAACTTAGCTAATCAGCACAGAGGTGAGTGGTTTACACCTCACCTGCTTCAGCAAGCTTGCTTTGTAGACTGTCCTTCAAGGAGACTCCACGGTCAGGACATTGCAAAGGCAAGAGATTAGTGCTGTGATTAAAGTTACCATCACAGCATCCTCTCTGCTGAGAACACACAGCAGAGTGATGTATTGATAGTCAAAACCCTGAAGAGTTCTGTGTGTGTTTGAAACGTTTTATTAGATTTCAGCCTCTTTCAAGCCGGGTTTTCACCACAGCAGACACTACGTAATAACACTCTGAATAGCAAATAGAAATCCTGCAAGGGAATTTTTTAGCAAAAAGGAAAAATTTAAATATTTGATTCCGCAATGTCAAAGGGTCAGAAGCTTCCTCCTGGGTTTCCTTCTGAAAGAGAATTCCTGAAAAGGAGCACCTGCAACACCTGATCTGTGAAGCATTTCAAATCAGAGTGTGTTCTGACAGCAAAAGTTTTCATGACTCTCTTTCTGATCTCCTTTGGTGTTTCCATACCTGTTTCTGTCTCTTCGTAATCTGTAAGCTTGTTAAATTATTATAAGCTAAACTGGATGATACTGTTAAAGCCAACTTCCAAGCCTCCCTCGGGTACTCTGACAGCTCACAAATTCAGCTTTATTCTGGCCTATGGATGTAGTATTTTCATTCATATTTATTACTACATGTACCACTTAAGCAGGACTTGTTCCAAATAGGAATGGGAGTCTGGACTTCCTGCACTGAGAGGCAGCAGGTGGAGAAAGGAAACAGTGAAATCTGCCACCAGATTCAGTTAATTCAAGCAGGAGATCTGCAGTTTCTGATTACTCCACACATAAAGGAAATTCAGTCTCCAAGATTAATGGTTACAAATACTCCTATGGATATCAGACATCTAAGAAAAGACCTCACTAGGAGATAGAAGTGCTGGGACAAGAGATAAGCCCTGGAAAAGATGAAATAGGTAATACTGAAGAGAGATGAAAGGAAGAAAGAGGCTTTCAGCACAAGCAGATGTTTTTCAGTTTAGAGACTGTACTCTGGGATTTGTGGGAAAGTGAAGAAAAATAAAGCTGAATCCTTTGCACACTGGGATGACAATTATAAATACTACTTAGTGAAAACACCCTCTGAAGCATCACGGATTCCAAAGGATCCTATCTGGATCTAATACAAGGATAATCCTAATACAAGCAGAACAGTTAACTTCCTAGTTCTTTCTTACCTGCTCCGTATCGCCATAGTTGACTCCTATCATGGAGAGTGAGAGACAGACACTGGTATCTGAGCCAGGGCACCAGGACAGAGGGAATAACATTTGTCTGCAGGCTGTCCAACCCAATATTTGAGGTTCCATTATGCTAATGGTTTTCCCACATTAAACTCCCTGGCACAGCTGCCTCAGTACAAACCACTAGCACAGACAGGCAGCACTCCTGCTTGCACACAGTTTACAGCTGCTCCCATTGCAGAGCAGAGCTCAACTGCAGTGACTCAAGCCATTGCTGCCTCACTGGCACTTTGGAATGGTGCAGTTCAATGAGCGATGGTGGCCAGCTGCTAATAGCAGGGCAAAGCTCTGACATGAACAGCACCTTCCTTTTGAGGCCATGCAAAACTGAACACTTCAAAATTGACAAAATAATAAAGCTGCATTGATGAAGGAATTGCCCCTGGCTCAGCAGTGCCTTCTCTCCAGTCACAGGTCTGCACTTCACTTGTGCAGGCAAAGCTCCTGCTTCCAGAATCAGAGTTCACCTCATCACTTAACTCCTTCCAGTCTTACAACACTGTTTTCCCTCAGATGTTTGTTGGGTATCAACAGCCAAGCTTGGAACTGAGAATTCAGATGTTATTTTGCATTGAATAAATGTCTATGACCCTGGACAGATAAGCTAGATTTAGACTAGACAATGAAGCGTGCCTAGGACCATTCTCTGGCACTGAGGCATTGAAAGGGCTAAAGTGTCCAAACTACCTCACTCTCTCATCACCCAGGAAAGTGAAGTTGCATGGATTCTGCTCATTGGGAACAGTTGCTCGCCAGTGCTCATCATGGTGCTGTGATGAGCAACAGTTTGGGACGGTGCTGGTTGGCTAAAAGGACACCAGGAACATTTCCAACATTTTACAGGGTAGGCAACTGAGCTCCTGTGCCAAGGGACATTTCCTGGCCCAGTTTAATTTGTCAGCATAGATGGAGTCCCAGCTCAAATCTTGATACTCACAGGACTATGTGTCATGGTGTGACATAAGCAGTGCTCTGAGGGGATCTGCAAGTGTTGGAAGATGTCTCATCCCACCTAAGGAAAAAGTGCATAACTTCCTGACTATCTGACTGCTGACACACGGTGAATCAGCAGCACTAACAGTGCCACAGGCCCCTCACTGACACTTGTTTTGAAAATGTTGGTATCTATTTGCTCCATATCAGTGCCTCAGGACTGGATGGATGGATGGATGGATGGATGGATGGATGGATGGATGGAGCTGCTCTATTCCTTGGTCTAACTCATTGAATGTCATGTGCAAGAGGCTGCAGTCCTTGTGGAATTACCTGCTAAAAAGGCTGGTGCTTTCCATGATGAAAACATGGGATAAATTATTACTTTTAATATATGCAACTGGTGAAAGAATGGTGTGCATACCTCAGCTTCTGAGTCACACATGGGACTGTCTGAAATGAAAGAGTGNGTTGGCCCTCTTGGCCACAAGAGGACGCTGCTGGCTCAGAGTCATCCTGCTGGCCACTAGGACCCCCAGATCCCTTTCTCCTCCACTGCTCTCCAACAGGTCAGTCCACAACCTCTCCTGGTCTCTGGGGTTGTTCTTGCCCAGATGCCAGACTCTACACTGACCCTTGTTGTACCAGACACTCCAATGACTCTACACTTAGGAGTTATCTTTCTACATAGTTTATAGTTATCACCGCAAGAACAAATTTTCACCTAAGCATGGCCTTCTAGAAACCACTTGGAGCATATTTTCTGCTTGGAAATAATAAATCCACCACTTTTGGGTAGAACCACTCGGAGTATTAAGCCCTGTAATTGGTAATAATTGTTTGCAGTTTCATGCTCAAATCTTTCTTAGCCTGGCTGTGTCACTCACACTTAAAGAGCTACCTACATGTCTGGGGGCTGAGTTAGATAAAAGCATAGCAGCTTATGGTTGGTTGTGTTTTCCTTTTCCAGAAGTCTTCAATTTACTTCTTCTCCTGGGAAGAAAACAGCGTTTTCAAAGGCACAAAGAATACGCAGACACTCAGCTCTAATTGACATCTTTGAAAGTTGCCATTTACGTAGGATGATTTACTTAACACCCATATTTTACCTGATTCTTTATCAACCAACCTCATTAAGTCCTGAAAAAACAATGTCTTTATTTATAATTAATTATGATCAGAAAGAGAAAGGGCCAGGGCATTCCAATCATCACCTCTCAAAGCGCCGCAGTCACGGTACTGTAAGCTACCCTGCTTTCAGCCGTTACTACAGAACAACAAAGTTTATTTTTATAAGGTTGCTAGGCAGTTAAACCACCTTGAAAGAAAGGAACTCTCTGTGTGAAAGCATGTACAATGAAGTTGTTGAAGGAATACTGAAAAAAATATACACAAAAGCTAAATCTGGAGATATTTACTGGTGCACTGCTATTGTGTTCCAGCAGCACCAGCAGCTCAGGCTGCGGTTCTCAACAGCCACTGCAATATCATTTAAGCCCTTAAAGTCAAAACTGCTAGTGCTTTTGCATCCAAGAGATGGGGGAAAAGTTGATTTCAAAATGGTATGTTTTCTTCCCTCCAACTTCCTAAGGTTTGCAAGTACACAGTAGGTTGTACTCGGTCCTTCCTCTCAGCAGAGGGCTGCCTCACTGCCTGTGATGCAAAACTACAAAAGCACAAGAATTATGGAGATGTAGAGGAACCTCTAGAACTCATCCGCTCCAACCCCTCGTGCAGAGCAGAGACAGCTTTGAAACAAGTGGCTTTGTCAAGGCTTTATCTCAACTCCTGCCTGGCTCATCATGTAGTGTCGTTGGTTGATCAGATTATCTGATACGAGACAAAATTAACCAATTCATTAAGTTGATGTGCTAAAGGGACAAAACAAAAACAGAACAAGGGGCATTGAAAGGCCACTTGTAAATGCAGGCAAACCCAAAAACTAACTCAATTTCGGGAAATGAAAAGACACATTTCATTCTCCCCATATAAAAACCCCAACACGAAGACATACAGGGATTAATCACATGTTCTTATGTAACTGGCCAAGCTGCTTTCTCCACCTCCTCAAGTGAAGACACTTCCAGTAGTTCTTTTTCCTTGTGGAAAAAGACATTCAGCCTGTGTGGCTGTCCTCAGGGTGTATCCTCGGGATGCTTTGCTGATTTCATGTTCTGCGGAAGCCAGTGGAACAAAGCAATAATGATGATTCCATGTCCCTTGTTTCTTAAATAAATCTATTTTTAAAAAGCAAAGAGGTGAGGGGATAAAATATTTATGTTGTTTTTTTAAAGCTCCCAGGTGTCTGAAGTGTGAATGGTAAAGGGAAAACATCCCTTCGTGCAAGATGCTGGTTCCAATTGAACAGCTTGGCAGCAGTTTGTGCTCAAAGTGCTCCATACACATTTTCTGATTACAGTTGATCAGATAAGACCAGCTCCTACGGAAATGAATAGGAGATGGCACATAAATACTTGTAAGAACCCACACCACAGCCCGTGAGGAAACAGCTGGTTTATCATAGAACCAGTAGAGTTAAAGAGTTAGTACTTCTAAGTGATACAAAACATGGCTGTAAATCCCACAGAGCTTTCTGCTGGAGACCACGCAAGGACTAATAACAGCAAATTGATTCACCTAAACCTTTGCTTTATATTTGCTATAAGACAGTCTTTCCAGTAAACTACTTCAGCTCTCTTCCACATTAATAACAGCTCCCTCCCTGGCTGCTGAATAAGCCACACTTACCAATACAAATGGAAAAAGAAAAGCAAAAAGCAGAAATATTATAGACATGGGGGTATGCAGTCCTTGTTGGAGCTCCCATTTGTTGCAGTATTATAAAGACAGAGAGTTTGGGTCAACATAATACAACAGATACATGTGGTGCTCTAATACTATTGTTTTTCTCTTTTACAGCCTGCTGAGATATAAGTGATTGAAAAACTACTCCATTAAAACCAAGTAAATACATTTCCCCTGGCTTTACTCTCACCCCCCCTAAGAAGACCATGACTGGTTTTGGCCTCCTGGGAGAATTAATAGCACAGGTTTTATAAAGTTCATTGTGCCAGATGCTGACATTACTAAACTTAATGTAAAAGTGGCTCATTTGCCACAGTCCCCTCCATAAGGATGGTATCTCACCCATTTAGAAGGGGATCTCTCACCCCACAGTCCCATATGCAAACAAGCACCTAGAGCCATGATGCTCCATGCACCTCAGTTGTGGGGCAGGAAAACAGCTCCAGAAAAATACTCCCCAGGATGCTGTTGGCCCTCTTGGCCACAAGAGCACATTGCTGGCTCACAGTCATCCTGCTGGCCACTAGGACCCCCAGGTCCCTTTCTCCTCCACTGCTCTCCAACAGGTCAGTCCCCATCCTATCCTGGTCCCTGGGGTTGTTCTTGCCCAGATGCCAGACTCTACACTGACCCTTGTTGTACCTCATTAGATTTCTCTCTGACCAGCTCTCTAGCCTGTCAATTCCTCTCCTCAGAAATCAGGGGTCTCAAAACCCCTAAATGCCATCAGCTGGACGACTGAAATGAAAATAAAGATGTAGAAATCTCACACTGTGCTGCAAAGTCTTGCCCTAAATCTTACCCTCTGTCACAGAAGCCCAGGGAGGTCATACACTAATTCCCCAGGTAGAAGGCAGATCATGATTGCCAACACTCACAACATGCTGGAGAGTATCTTTGTATAGGTTATCATTTAGCTTCATGTTATACTCTCCAGGCTTTGTGAAAATATGGCACCTATACCATGCAGAAACTTCTACCTTGGAGGTGGCACCACCAGGCTTCATTGTTAGCGTTCTCCAGCCCTTCACTGCAGTCGCTGTAGCATCAAGAGGCAAAGCAAGGGAGGAGGTGGGGGAGGAGACCTTTCCTGTGGGTCTGCCAGCTAAAATAAAATGCGATCCATCTCTCTCCACTACTTGGGTGATAACACAGGTGGCTGTAGATCTTCATCTTTCTGCTTTCTGCTGTGGAGTGCACTGGCTTCACAGTCATAAATCATGCAAGGTGCAGGGCTTGACTCTTTCTACCCCCCTGCCATGCCTTGCCTGTAATTCAGATCAATCACTACAAGAGTCCGTAGAATTAGTTTACTGCTCCAGATGCTGCTCAAGCAAATGAGTCATGGGCAAAATTAAGGCCATTTGGTTACAGGAAGCTCTTGCCTACTGCTTGTAAACAGATCTGGATACAAGAACCCTGGTTTTGAGGTTTAAACTCACTGGGCAGCTCAGCCCCGTGCAATCACTTGGTCACTCACTGCAGTGGGATGGAGGAGAGAACTGAAAGGGTAAAAGTGAGAAAAATCATGGGTTGGGCTAAATACGGTTTAAGGGGTAAAGAAAAGCCACGAGCAAAAACAAAGCAAGGAATTCATTCAGTCACAGTCTCACAGTACTGATGAGGCTGGAAAAGACCTTAAAGATCATCCAGTCCAACCTAAAACCAACCAAGTAACCCTAAACATCTGACATCTAGCTCATGCCACTCAGCACTTCATCCAGCCTAACCTTGACCACCTCCAGAGTCCTTTCCATGGGCAGGCAGGTGCTCAGCCCTCTCCAGGAAAGTTGGGTTCCATCACATGTAATGGATGCTTGCGAAGACAAATGCCATCACTTCAACATGCACCCCTCTCCCCAGCTTTCACTGCTGAGTATGAGCAGCAGTGCAGGAGCCCTGCGCTGGCCCCTTTGTTTCAGGCTTTCAGCATGAATATCTACTCAGTTTTTAAAGCATCCCTGTCAAATGTCACTGGGTACCTGCTGTCCTCTGCCCCTCCTCAAGCTAATCCCAGCATTTTCTTTGGAAAGGACATACCAACTCCTTTTAATTCAAGGCAAACAATGGGGCAACTTCAGCTCCTAGAAGGAAGGGACTCCATGACCCGGATGTGGTGACAGCAGCACCAGCCTGCATTGAGAGAAGCAGGTATCTTGTATGTCCACCGATGTCAGGATCAAGCCTCAGCAGTAATTAGATATCATTTGTTTCCTCCACTCATTGCATCTGGCAGACTGAGAATGCTGACTGAAGCCAGCTTTTAGAAAGGTGAGGAAAATAGTTGGCCGTGTCACAAGTGACTGGTCAGCCAGTGTTCCACCCCATTTATTAATGGTAATCTGGGATGTCCATTCCCAGATGTGAGTTTCTGAAAATTCATGTATCCTGGCAGTGCTTTCTCGATTCCTCTGGTAAGATGCTGAAAACGGTGGAGAAAATTCATGTCATAAATTAAATCTCACTGACTACTAGGCTAGGACTCTGGGAGTTTACTCAGGTCTATCAGAATATTTATGCAGCATGAAGATGTTCAGTGTTGCTCAGGGTTTATATATATATATTACTACTGAGTCCAACATTCTAGATTTGAGCATAAACATGGGATGTATCTTCCCCCAGCCAAAGAAATAATGACTCCAACTGGAAACATGAAATCAGTTCGCAGAGCCAGATGCTCAGCTGCAGCAAAGTAAGATCTCTTTTAATGAAATATGCAGATTGACGATATTTTGGACCAAAGTACTTCAGGACTTTAATGTTTGTTAGCATAACGTGACAACAGCTAGTGTCTCTGGGCAGCTGGCATGAACTATGCTAGTTTCAACCTTCACAGGATCTTACGATATAGCTTTCTCTAGCTGCTTTACCAAGCCACAGCCTCTAATCAGGAGGTAAGCAGGAGTTTATCCAGCTTCCCATTTTGCTAAGGAAATAACCTTCCTGTTACACTCTGAGAAATTATTGTAGCTTCAAGTAGAAAAATGCCTGTTTATGTTCCAGGCAGAGTTTATACAGCCAGCATCTTAAAAAAAGAAGAATGGGAAAAACACACCACCAACAGAAAAACCCCACTCAAAGTTTTAACTGAGTACAGCTTGTCTGTAATTATAGAATCAGAGAATCATTAGAGATCAGAAGGGACCTCGAAAGATCATCCAGTCCAATTCCCCTGCCACAGCAGGGTCACCCAGACCAAGCCACACAGGAACATATCCAGGCGGGTCTGGAACAGCCTGTTCCAGTGCTCTGGTACCCTCCCTGGGAAGAAGTTCCTGCTGATATTGATATGGAACCTCCTCTGTTCCAGCTTGCACCCAGTGCTCCTTGTCCTATCACCAGATGACCTTGAGAAGAGCCTGGCTCCATCCTCCTGACACCCACCCCTCAAAGATTTATAGACATGAATGAAGTCACCCCTCAAACTCCTCTTCTCCAAGCTCAAGAGACCCAGCTCCCCACAAGAGCACATTGCTGGCTCAGAGTCACCCTGCTAAATTACAGAGTGCAAATAAATTAACTACATAACCTAAGGGTGGTGTTCATACAGATTATAAATCTTCTGCCTGAGATCTGCTGCAGTGATGGAGACTGTCCCAGAAGAAGAGATGAACCTTTTCCTCCCCCTTGCACAGAAATATTAAAAACCAGGCAAACCACAGAGGAGCACACTATCTGGTCTTGAAAAAGAGGTTGATCAACAGTCTAATAGTTCTTCCACTCCCTTACTTTCCTGCTCTTAATCTCAGAAGAGTCTGCACAACAAAGATGTGCTTGATACAGTTATGAAATTAAAGTTACCCACTGACTTCCAGACTACCATCCACTGGCTTATCTTTATTTCTGTGTAATAGAACATGACAAACCCTGAGCAAGTCATTACTTTTTGATGATCATGAATTAGCTGACCTCAGGCCACAGAGAACGCTAGCGCTGGCTGGCAGACCGCAAGGTGTTTTAGTCAACAAACACATCACAGTGTTCTGATCTACAGCTGGACATTTCTGCTAGCCTAGTAGTCAGCTGTTTCATCCTTCCCAAAAAGAAATGTTCACCTAAGGAAAAAAAGAGGAGACCTCTCCCTACACTTAGCAGAGCAATACTATTTGCTGGAGGCTATCAGTGTAATCAGAGCTTTACTCTCTTCTGCTGACTGCCATAAAAACCCTCTCCAATGCAGGAAACATAAAGAAAGCCTGTGTTAAGTATAGTGGAGCCTAGGCTAAATCAAACACCAAGTGCTGCACTCTATCAATTCCTGCCTGCTTCCAGAAAACAAGGGACTACCAGCATTTTCCTGAGTCCCTACAGTGAATGCAAGGCAACAGCAACAACATCTCCAGTGCATAAGTACCTCCATCCTTCTCTCTTTTTGATTGCTTACACCTTTAGCATCTCCAAACCAGCCCTTTCCCTGCTCCCTCCTTCCAGAGTTTGGAAGGGTCCAAAGAGATAAAACTCAAGACCACATGTTTAACCCACTTAAAGGACTAAAATCGAGCCAGTCTCCATCTATTCATCCGTTGTTTAATCTCAGTTGATCTATGTCTTTCTGTGTCTCTTGCAGGCCACGCTGCAGCAGCTGGCACCGCTCTGCGCCATCAGTGGGAGGGACTGCTGCGGCTCTGAGCGAGGCTTGGGCAGGCTGGGCTGTCACACACAGCACATCAAAGGCACATCTGCCAGACCTTCCCAAGAAGAACTGCTGAACAAACACAGCCATGAGACACAAGGAGAAATGAGCCTCTTCGTGTGCAGGAAAGCTGGGAATGCTTGAAACCCACTACTCATTGCAAACAAGATGGTGAGAGATACTGTGAGCAATGTCCTTAAGGAAGGAAACCTTGAGATCCTCCCTCATGGCCCAGGACAGGTGAACTAGGTTGGATGTGCCTCCTGTCTCCTACTTCTTCCAGACAGGAGGAGAGATATAATTTACAGCATGGCTGCTCTGGAAGTGTGGGACACTGAGATGCCCCTAAGGTGCTGGAAGTTGTCTAAGTGGTATCTTGTGGGCAGGTGCTTGGAAAAGATGACTCGGTTCCTGTGCAAAAGCTGTGTGATGGCAAAGAAAGTCAATTCGACTTTGCTGAGAGGCCAGAAACTTTGCAAAGGCTGGATGCACTGGCTCAGGGTCAGTGCCCTGTTATTGGGAGGACCCGGCTGGCTGATGTCCCAGCACAGGCAGAGTGTGCTGGCATTTGTCTGTAATGTGATGTGGAGATACACTTGATTAATGGATTAGTCTCGAGGGATGTCCATACACACAGCAATGAACCTGCTGGATACAGCTTTGGAGGCTGGTAAAAAGGGGGATATCTTAAACCAGCCATTTATTTGAAGTGATCTGCACTTCCACCTTCCACACATCAGTAGTTTCTCTGTATCTTAGCGCTGCTGAGCATCATCTGTGATTGTAGCTTTGCATCTGTTTATGTAACTCTGCTTCTCCTGCTCTTTAATCTGATCTTGCAAGGTTGCCAATGGATCTGTCACAGGTCAAAGAAATCATTGCTTCGTTTTGGGAAGCACAGTAAGTAGAAGCGAGCTGGAAAGCAGCAATATTCAATATTTCTGCATCATTAGACTAAGCCCAAATACAATGTGGTTTCTGCAGTGTAATCTCAGCCTGACATTGCCACCATTTTAATAATCATCCATCAGCGGGGAGAGAGCCTGAATGAAATTAGTTTTCCCCATCAGATTTTAAGTAGCCCAGTGCTGAGGCATGAAAACACCCATTAAATCCAGTGAAAAGTTTCCCTGAGTAGAAGGCACAGCTGATGGGCCAGAAGAGAAAATGGAAAATGTAATGAGTCCTTTCCCCCTCGTTTGTGTAGCAGGTTTGAAACACAAGAGTGCAGAGAGGATGGTCTCTGTAAATTTCAGTTTAAGGACGACAGAGCACCCAACGTCAGAGGCGCAGATCTGGTGGCAGTTCCATGCTCAGGTGAGGTGAAGTGTTTACCAACCTGTCTGTGATGCCAGGGGAGAAAAGACAAACTGATGCAGTGAGGAGCTTCTACAAAACTTGCTGTGCAGCCCACTGACAAAACCTTACAGGAATTCCTCTTCACATGAGGGTTTCAAGGACGATCTGGAATAGAGGTATGGCTGCAAGGACCTGTTTTCTAGGCTTCCTATCATTTTCCTTTCCTCATGTGGGAGCTCGTCAGGTCCCTGCCCTGTTGAAGGGCAGCATATAAAGGATCTGAAGTACTTTCAACTTTCAGAGATGATGGTGCCCTAAAGCAAGACAGCATGGCTGCTCTGGATAAAATCATTAGGGATGGAAGGGACCTCTAAAGACCATCCAGTCCAATCCCCCTGCCACAGCAGGATCACCCAGACCAAGTGCACAGGAACACAGCCAGGCAGGTCTGGAACATCTCCAGAGAAGGAGACTCCACAACCCCCCTGGGCAGCCTGTTCCAGTGCTCCATCACAGTGTTTAATTACTTCCCACCTTGCTCTTGTGGTCCCTTCCAACCCTGACTCACTCTGGATTCTATAACTTCTTCCCAGGGAGGGTGATGGATCACTGGAGGGGGCTGCCCTGGGGGTTTGTGGAGTCTCCTTCTCTGGAGATGTTTGAAACTCATCTGGACTTGGTCTGGGTGATCCTGCTGTGGCAGAGGGATTGCACTGGATGATCTTTCGAGGTCCCTTCTGATCCCTAATGATTCTAAGGTTCTAATTATTCATGGGACCATGTTTTATGTGAGAACAGGGAACTGATTGACAACAAATTCAGACATGGGATTATAGTAACATTAGAGAGGGAAGCAACTTGAGCTCAGGACTGATAAGGATCCTCTGCTCACTCTGTCACCTCAGGAAGGAACTTACTCCTTGATCACTGCTACCCTAAGTTATATGGCAACTACACCAAACTGTACCAGCTTCACACAGCGTTCTCATCCTAAACCTACTGCAACAAGACCCTGAGCTCAGTTGAAACCTCTTGGTGCTACTGTAATTCGGCTAATTAATGATAATTTCAGTCAGTTCTTTCAGTGTATCCTAGAGAATGGAGTGATTATTCATTAGCCTTGGTGTGTACTTTTAAAACAGCTACAAATGAAAAGTCTTTTAAAATGCAAAATGCTATTTGCCTACGTGCTGCGTTCATTGAGCAAACAGGAGTTAAGGGCAAGGATGAAAGAGACTGCTGCACAGAGATTGCATAAAAATGAGATTGAGCATCTAGCTGCCATCGTGCCAGTCCCTCCAGCGTAGCCCAGCTGCAGCCTCAATCACGGCAGAGTGTCCTTTATAAACTCTGGGTAAGGTACGGCCTGAGCAGACAGATGCAGCCCAGAGCAGTATGTCACAGTATGAGTTGTGGTGGTGCAGACCCCGTGTAACATACAAATTCAATGTGGTAACATCCATGATTCCTTGCCTTAAGCTTCTGGCTCTAGAAAAGACAAGAAGCAATTTGTTCTGCATGGGAGAGATGTTACTTCAATTCCAGGGGAAAAGAGTGGTGATCTTAGTGATGCTGGATTGCACCTCAACTCCTACTAGCAATAAGAAGCTGATGGCTACGGTCCCCAGTGAGTGGCACAGTGCTCATACACTTCCAATTACCTCTTAAATCAAAGTCCAAGATGCCCACAGAGTGATATTAAACCAGGCTTGGATCAAGGCACAAAACAAGCCACCAAGAGAAGGTATTCTGCTGACAGAGCTCACATGAGCAAAAAGATGCTTATCTTAATCATCAACAAGGCTGTCCACCAAGTCCCAGCCTGCTCTTCTTCTTCCAGTTGCCTGTGCGTGGAGCCTCTTTGTTTGGGGATGAAGCAGCACTGGAGCTGAGCACACTGCTAGCAGCTATCTTCTTTTCTGGAGTGTGATGATGGATGGAGGAAAGAGTTGGAGTTTAGAACCTCAGAGATCAGCAGAGAAGTTTTCCATGGTGTGTTGAAAAAAAAGGAGGAAAGGGAGAGAGTGCCATGAAAGCTCATGGAGCAGAACTGACTCAGAGGACCTTGTCCTTAAAAACCACTAGCACTGAGGATGTAAAACCAGCCTGAGCTATGGACAGCAAGTTTCCACAAGGAAAAGTTCTTTCTCTTGAGAGGAAGGGTGTAACAGCTTGGCCAAGTAACTTGTGATTAATCTCTGTAAGTTCTGGTGTTGGGGTTTTATGTTGTGTGAATTAAATGTGCTTTGTTTCTCTGCAAGAACAAGCCAGCCTTCATTTTTGCCTGCAACTTTATTAGTGGGTTTGAGCTTTTCCTGTTTGTTTTTTTTTATTTCAGCTCATTAACTAAATCAATTAGTTAATTTCAGCCCCAGATGGAACTGATCAACTGGTGGCATCCTGGATCTGTTCTTTTCAGAAAGGTGCAGCAACAACAAATTCTATTTTAAGTGGATGCTGTCTTCTGGGTTCAACACGAGCAGAAATACCTGCACAGTGTATCTGCTAAACACGCCAGATCCACAGCCTTCCCGTCTGCAGGGTAGGAACTTGAGGCAGTCTGGGTAGCACTTGATCCCTTTTCCTCAGCTCTGAGAGTCTGTGTTTTCTGCTGAACTCACTGTTGGGATATACAGCCATGCCAAGCAAGCTTTGGAAAAGAGAAACCCAGGAGATGCCTTGCAGATTTCAAGTCTTCCTTGAAGTGCATGTTTTTCTTCTGGAAAGGCAATAGGGGTGACTCGTATTAGCAGGGATCTTTGGGTTTTATGTTGAGGTAGTGACAACTACAGAATATGTGAGCAGAAAGAAGCATCATCTGTGATGCCAGATCCACAAGAACCAGAGATCCACAAGCCAGCTCTGATCTACAGACTGTGTTAGCTCAGCATTGTACCCAACACAACTGGTTTTGACACCTTCAGAGCCCCCATCACAGGGCGAGCTCCAGCCCAAGCTGTTCAACGCTGTGCCAGAACTATCACCCACCTATCTGGACATTTACTCTGCACAGTGAAACCTTCCTGCACAGGGTGCACACAGGTTGGGGAAAAGAAAGGCTTTAGTTTCTAGTGTTCTTTTCCATCTTTGGTTGTGTTTATGGCAAAGTGAAATCTGGAAAGACGCTGCAGCCAAAATAGTGGCGCTGAGTGTTCCAATGAATTCTCTGAAAGATATAAAAGCCGCAAAAGCAATAGCTTACTTTGTATCTGACACCACTAGGGATTATCTGGTTCCTTCTCAGTGACTTACTTATTTTAGCAGTAGGTTTTGGAGGAAGAAGGAGAGAGAAGAAATAAAACAACTGTCTTTTATCTGTCCAGATAATCACTGGTCAGAACAGGTAACCCCATAAACCACCATTAAAGATTTTCCAGAAGTAGCAAGAGCTATTCATCCCGTTCACATGATTTACTGTCAGCATGGCGTGTTCAGAAATTTCACAGAACAAAAATATCACACAGTCATTCTAAACTATTCACCCATCCAAGAGAAAGCACTTAAAAGCCCGAGCCAGGAACACTGTGTTAATACTACTCATTACAACGTGATTCTTTCAAACACCCTGTTTTCATTTCTTCCCCTTGTCCTATGCATGTAGCGTCTGCTTGTTTATCGTGTCGGTAAGACTGTGCTCCTCTGGGAAAAGAATGGAGAGAATGCACCAAACCCAGCACTTTAAATCTGTCACACACATCTGCATCAGTTAGCACTGCAGAACAGGGATGCTCTCATGTGCTGAGGACTATGTGGTCCTTCTGCGGCCAGAATACTTTGAGAGAGATGAAACCTGCCCAAAGCTTAAAGGCCTTTTAATCCTCCATCACAGCTTCTGCTTATCTTTGGTGATCACAGACCTTTCCCTAGCTTACCATGTCAACCTCACAGTAAAACTATTCCACTCTTAACTAAAAGTTAAAGAAACCAGTGGAATATTTCTGTGGGGAAAACCCCTTCGTGAACAGCTGCCCAATGGAACAGAATCACATGGCTCTGATTTACAAAGGTGATTGCTATGTGTGTGGAAACCCAGAAATAAGGCGGTGAAACTCATTTTCCAGGGAGCAGCAGACCTGCTACTTCAAGCAGATTCTGCAGGGGAAAACGTATTCAAGAACTGCTCACTGGAGAAACCACTTCTCAGCGTGCAGCCCAGTGCTCTGCAGCATCTCAAGAGAAAGGAGGACATGCACACAGCCTACATAAAGCAAACAGAAAGCTGTTAAGACCCCTGCTACAAAGGCTGTGAAATTGTTGGGAAAATGGCATTTACAGAGCGCTTTTTACTCCTGCCAACTTTGCGAGCCACTTCATTTCACCATAAAGCCTTTTTCAGTGCCCTACTGACAATTAGCTGAGTAGCAGTAATGCTATGATTTTCTAGGACATGGAGTAGCAATCTACATGATCAAAACAAAGCTCAGACACTGCCCTCAGAGACAACCAATTCCCTCTGGACTATAGAAAGGCAAAGCCTTGAGCGATGCTTATGCCCTCTGCACTCATTGCAAATCAGAGATTTCACCTACTAATAAGGATTCCTCTTCAGAAGCTGAGGAAGACTGGAGGATCAAGCCAAACCAGAGCCTCTTTTCTTGTCCTTCCCTCATTTATTTTTATCTGTCCCTTGGAAGTCCGATGCCTCTCCAAACTGGTGTCTGCTCAGTCATCACCTTATCCTGACAGCCTCTGCATCACCACCCTGGCAGGAATGCCTTCATCTTCTGAGGCAGGATAGAGGGATAAGAACCGTGAAATCAGTAGCTGCCCTGATTTAAAATAAGGACATTATCTAAGATTCCATTTGTCTCTCACTGTTTTTCCTCATGCTATCACAAGTAGCCCAACGTTTGCTATCTCCTTTCTCTGATATTAAATTGGAAAAGGTAGAAGTTTCAACTGGAAAGGGTTTCCACACAGTTATTGCAAAACCAGTGAAGAGTACCTATGGCTTACCAACACCTGTCAAGTAAATCAGATAGGAAAGCAAAGACCCTATGCATACCCAGCATGTCTTCCTCACTTGGACATAAACCAAGAGACTTGGAGTGATCATCGTCATGATTATATCCTGCTGCATCTTTACCAGTAGTTTCCCTTACTCTCATAGAATCATAGAATCATAGAATCAGTAGGGATTGGAAGGAACCTCGAAAGATCATCCAGTCCAATCCCCCTGCCACAGCAGGATCACC